>JAUPFV010000005.1:216819206-217223198 GCA_036936605.1 Limnanthes douglasii subsp. nivea | reverse complement strand
AATCCATAACTCATTAGTTGTAAGCCCATAAACAAATAAATGAATTCAATTATATACAAAATACATAATAAAATAAATATTAGTTAAATGGTTTCTTTGACCGATTTTCTGTTCATATATTTGTCCTTATCAGATAGCCCCCTTAGTCATCCTGGTTGGAGAACCCTTCAAATCAATCACTTTGAAGTAACTTTGACTTATAAGACTGATCGGTTCAGCTATATTTACTCACTATTTTACTGACAATCAATTAGACGTATTCATGTACACGTATCACTGATATGTTAGATCCACAATTTCTTTCATTAATTGGCCATGTGTGAAAATCATTCCACTTATCTAGAATTATACCTTTTGGGATTCCATAATTTATTATAAAATATTTTCCTTCATTGTCCCCTCACAACAGATCTTAGAGAGAGAAACGTAATTTGATGAAAGAGAAACTCTACTTCTTTACCACCGTATTTTCCATTGTTTTCCTTTTATTTTTCCCTCACAACATATCTTAGAGAGAGAAAAATAATTTGTAGAAATAGAAACTCTGATTTCTTACCACCGTATTTCCTATTGTTCGTCGTAATAGCCACAAGAAAATCAATTTCTGGGAACGCTTTTTTCATCGTCTATCATAATCGTCACTTAAGAACCACTTTCCAATAACATATTTTCTTGATTTTGAATGTTCACTACCATCACAACTTTAACCGACTAGTTTTCCATGTCGGATAAGATCGAAGAAAAAAAAGCAAGATTAGCAGTAGGATTACCAAAATCCAAAGGTAGAGTTACTATTTTCCAAACCTTTGATTATGGTGGTGTTTATCAACACAATAGGCATAGTAGTTCAACTCGACCTTCATCCGTCGCACATTCTTTTACATAAAAATTCCACCAATCGAGACCAACACGATCTCAAAGAGGAACCAGTCAGAGACACCCCTCTACTTTCATATCTATAGGTTTCGACACCGAAGAGAACTTTCCTCCGAAGACAATCGTTTCAACAGATTTCATTACATCTCATCCCTCAAAGAGTAAATAGCTCACTTGAAAACCTTAATCACCTTTATATTCTTAGTTGAAAAGTCTAACCAAGTATAAAAGTATTGTTCATCAGTAGATAGAGCCCTCCTAATCTAACCCAATGGTGCTAGTTGACAAAGAGGAAGATGCGGGGGTGGAGTCACCTTTGGAGATGTCCGGTCAATCTAAAGATAAGTATTGGGGATTCAAAAGAAGTCACAAATAAAACTCATAAGGTTAAAATTAACAAGGGTAGCGAGGTCAAAGCTACCGAAGCAGAGGAAGTAGGACTTACACCGTCACTGGTTGGATGTGTAGGGCCCGACTTCCAAAAAGTAAGATACGCGTATCTTCTCGGCCTTGATAATTTCTTGAAATTATTTCTTGGATAGTGAGTTGAATGCACTGCGTGAGAAATGGGGATTTCCAAAAGAGGTAAAGGTACAATTACCCAATGATGGTGAGACACTTATAAGCTGCGGGGAAATAAAGTTGGTTTTTTACCCGGACATACTAGATTGGGGCCTTCAGTTTCCCATGGACCCAAAGATAGTTAACTATTTTGATTTGGTGGGATTATTTCCAAGTTAGGCTAGATTGAATGTTTGGTTAACCCTGATTTGATGCATCATGGAATCTATGCTATCAAAATTCGAATGTTGATGGAATAGTATGTTGTTAATATCTAGGTTATCAAGAAATTCCCGAATCCATTTCTATTTTTTCAATATGAGAGATGAGTACAAGTTCGTGAATAAATTATTGAAAGATGATAAACTATAGAAGATGCAGTTCATTTGCATCAACGGTTTCTGAGAGAATGGGAAGAAGATTTCTTCGAAGGGCAATCTGAGTCGTGTCTCAAAAATTTGGAAGAACTAGATAATTATTCGAACTTATCTTATTGTTTCTCTCTTTATTATTTTCAATATTCATAACTTAATTTAAAATTTCCATTGCAGCAACATTAAATTCCCATATGCAACATTTGGAAGCTGCTAAGGTAACCTAGCTCATTGGTGCAATAAAAGTAACCCTATGGGTACTATGGATGGGGATAAATTTTAAGGATTTTGAAAATGAATTTATTGACCCAACTAAGCCCTTTGAAGACGTGCCTTTTCAAATGATGAAATATTAAGATATGCATGTATATATAATATTAGGCTTTGTAAAGCTTATCGCTAAGTTAGAAATGGAAGTTAAAGAACACAAAGAAACCATATATTCCCTTAAGGACGAATGTGAGCCTCATAAGAAAACCTTCAAAGATAAGAAAATATATGATGATGGTTTGGAAAATGAGACTGTAATGGTTAGTAAGGAACTCGTGAACCTAAAAAATTCTCATAAAAAGTTTGAGTAATCTAAATCCGAGGAGATTTAAAATTATAAAGATCAACAGGAGAGTGAAAAGGATATTATAGAGAATTTTCCAAATAAATTAAAAGAAGAAGATGTTTTTACCAAAAAAATTGAGAAAGTTAAATGCGTTTAAAGCCCAAGTTATGAAAGACGAGGAAGTCAAACTAGATGAAAATGCTACCAAATCTTAGAATCCTTATCTAAACGAGATGCTTTGATCAAGTCCAACATGGTACTTAATATTCACAAGGTGATCCCAACGTTGAACCTTGGATATTTGTTAGAGTTAGTTCCAGAGGAATTATGGCCTAATGATATTCTTTTAGCTGATCAGCTAGGCATATCAATGGATTGAAATACTGATGAACTCGAAAAATAGTGATGATGGAGACTCCATATGTGGGAGCTCATAAGAAGATAATATCGATGGGAAAGAGCCCGGAGGTAAATGAACTTATCAATAATTTTTTCTTATCTTTTTTATTACGATGTTGTTGATTTAATTTCTAAGTCCTTTGCATAGGCAAGGAATTTTGTAGTATTTTGTTCGAACTTTGAAGAGTCCTTGGTACAACCAGGACGTTTCATACTTGATATTCTATCAATAATCTGCTTTTACTTTATCCATTTCCTTTAGTCATATGATCCATTCAGACTTTCTTTATTTGAAATTAATTAACATATTTATTTCACCCATTCCTTCAAGCCCATATAGTGCCTTTAATTCGATCAAATTCTCTTTATTCGATGGTTTGTATTCGAAGGTAAATAAAGTGTTTATATTCGGACCATCATCCCTTAAGATCATTAATTGTGACCAGCTAATGTTGGAACCTTTACACATAACTAACTATTGTTGGAACCTTTTAATTGTAACCAACCAATGTTATAACCTTTACACATGACCAACTATTGTTGGAATCTTTTAATTGTAACCAACTAATATTGGAGTCTTTACACATGACCAACTATTATTGGAACCTCATTAATTATGATTACAAAAATATACGAATCAAAAGAATAAAATATGACAAGAATTATAAAAGAAAAAATGTGATAAGTTTTAACTGGTTTGGACACCTCATTAAAACCTCCTCGAGCTACCAAGTTAAAAAAGAGTATGTCCGCAAATATTTACATAAGTAAAGAGAAAATAAACGTTCTTTTTACAACTATTCAAGGTAAATTCTAAAATGTTCAATCTTCCACGGGTATCGCAAAGGATTGTTTTCTTGATCTTGCAACTGATAGGTTCTAGGATTAATTCTTTCATTAACCGAATATGGTCATTCCAACTAGGTGCCGACTTTCCCATATTTTTATCTTTGGTATGTAAGAAGACCTTTTTCAGAACTCTATTCCTAATTCGAATTCTCTTGATTGAACTCGAGACGCATACCTGTTTCTCATCAAAGTTTGATAATGAACAGATCTTAGATTAGATCTAGTTATATTTTATCCAATTAAATCTAACCCAACTCTCTTGGATATATCTTTATCTTCTTCAGAATAATTTTTAATTCGGAACAATGGGAAGTAGATTCGGCTGGTGTTACTGCATACATCCCATATACCAAAGCAAAAGGGGATTCCTGAGTTGCAGTTTGGGTGATAATACGATAAGCCCATACTACTTCTTACAAATAATTTGTCCACTTTCCCATTTCCCCTCTTAAATTTTCTTTAGACTAGTCGGATGATCCTATAAACAGCCTCTACTTTTCCATTAGCTTGAGAGTGAAAGGGTGAAGAGAAGCAATATTGAATCCCTTGGGAAGCACAACAATCTTCTATGTTTTTATTTTTGAATTGAGGGCCATTATCTATTGTAATACTCATTGAAATCTCAAATCTACAATATATATTAGATAAGATAAATTTTATAACCGCTTTAAATGTAGTACTAGAGAGAGTTTCTTTTTTCATTCATATAAAAAATAATCAAATGCCACGATAATAGTTTGACGACCTCCAGATGCCATTGGTGCAAGTCCTACAAAGTCAAGCCCCATATGTCGAAGGATAACGCCTCATATATTGTATTTAGTGGTATTGTTATCATATGTATTACATTTGCAAATATTTGGCAAGGATCACACCATCAGACTAATTCTTTAGCATCGGTCATAATAGAAGGCTAATAATATCCTGCCAATAGTGATGGTGAAATTTTCTATTCGAAGGGTATTTTGGTCATGTAAGAAGGTGTACTAAATTTAAAGTAGAAGTCGAGATATAATTAAGCTGCTTCAGTTATTATTTAGAGATAGAAAGTTACATCATCTTAAATGCATTCTTGAAAAGTATTTATATGTTATCTTTAGCCTAACGGGCCTAATGGGCTGAATTAGGCTTATGAGTCAAACTCATAAGTTTATACCCATTAGGCCCAACAACATAATAAGATAAATATATTAAAAGAAAAGTATTTAACTAATAAAATAAATATTGGCCAATTTCCAAATTTATCCTTTCAACATTTTTGTCCTCGGATAATTAACAAATGCTATGAATAAAAGTTGGCTATCTCTTTGAACATAATTCCTTCGGATAATTAACTTGTAGGCCTTATTCGAAAATGTTGGTGATTTCATTTTATGACCGTTATTGGAAACGTAGTGAGAAATTATAGCCGTTACGCGTTATTTCTTTCCTCTATACTCAAAACTATTGGTCTTCTATAGCCTTTTATATAAACTCCATTGTCAAATTTTCAATATAGTAACTTCTAAAGAGAGAAAAGTTTATTTGTTGAGAGAGAAGCAGTGCAGTACTCATCTCAATTAGTTAACCGCCGGTTACATTTCTCTTTCCTCCACCCGTTTCGCCACCGTGAATACTTCATCCGGTGACATTCTGGTGTTTATGTTCATGCTAAAAATGCTTTAACCAAGAAGGATTGGCTGAATCTATCTCAGCTAGACAAAGAGATAAAGAGAGCCACAGTCGAAATCCAAAGGCCGCACAAATCCTTACGGGGAGCCAGAAGTTGCCTAACAAAAAACAACCTTCTAATGACCACTTATCACAATTTCAAGCAAAGATTTAGACACTGCACCTTAACAAGCAGAGCCTTCCGAATCTGATCAGGCTCTCCCCCAACAATCAAACAAATATGGAACCACAACTTCTCAACAAGTTGAACCTTCAGGATTTAGTCCAAAGGTGATGAAGAATAACATAGAGGATGTTGAGACTTCAAAGTCAGATAGGAAGAGAACTTCAAATGGTAAATGAATTAAATTCAGCAAAGGCAAAGACAAGGCTCATGAAATAGAATTCGAAGTGCTCCCTTCGTCCTTGGTCGGACGCGTTGGGGAAATGTTTTGAAGGTCAACGTTAAATACCTTCTAGCTCTTGGCAAGATTTCTTATGTTTATTTACAGGAGATCGAATAAGACATTATTCATGCAAAATATGGATCCCTTAAGAAGTTAATGTTAGATTGCCTACATCAGGAGTGACCCCGATGAGCTACGGTCCGAAGGAGTTAGTTATCTATCTGGACATCCTAACTGGGGCCTTCAGTTTCCCTTAGACCCCGAGATTGTGAACTACTTCAGCTTGGTAGGACTATGCCAAATTCAAGCGAGTCCAAACACTTGGTTTACCTTGATGTCATGTATGATGCCATCTAGTTTATCAATAACTCTAATGCCAATGGAGAAATTTACTGTTATCGCGAGGCTGTCTCCCAATTCACAAGTTCCCTTTTACTTCTCCAACATATGGAATACATATAAAGTGATAGATGACCTACTGGACGCCGATAAATTATGAAAGATACAATTTATCTTCATCAATGGCTGGTGAGAGAATTGTAGGAAAATTACCTCATATGATAATCCAAGTCAGCTTACCAGGTTTTGGAAGAACACATGTAGCCCTTTGAACTCCTACTCTTTCTTTTTACAGCTATATTGAAGCCTTATATACATCATCTAGAATATGCAAATGTTACTTTTAATAAGCTAAATCAATAGTCTGAGGAGAAATGGTTTAATGGCTTCCATGAGTGTTTCAATCACACTAACTTGGTTCAGAGTAATCTCTGGAAGACTAACTCCAAACGGGAGTTAACATGGGAGCAGTTGACTAACCTCTCTATCTATCGGCTATTTTGAATAAAATTGAACCCGTAGATGGCAACAACCATTAAAACAAGAAGGATAAAAAAATAAGCAAGGCACAACAAAAGGTATCGTCGAAGTTGGAACCGAGGAGCAACCAGAAATTAAAGAATCCCTGTTAGCAGTTGTTGCTACCAATGTCAAAGTAGGTGGTACACCCTACAAGATTCTTGTGTCAAATAAGATGAAGACACGCAAGAGAAACAAACATGGCAGTGATAAAACCGACAAGAAGAGGAAGAAAACTTCAACCAATTCAAAGAGTGTCCTTTGTTCGGATATTATTCCTCATACAACCCCAATTGTTGATCCTCCAATACTTCAAGTATTTAACACTTATTATCCATTTCTCCCAATGCTTGTGGGGAAAGCATATGGAGATGACAATCCAATAGGGCTCATTAGAGGGTTCAACATCGAGGTTTTTTAGAAGGATTTTCCCGATTTTAAAAGTAATGCCACAAATATTGTGTTTGATTCATATTCTACTAAGTCCTTCGGTCACCCAAGACATTTTGTACTTTTTATTTTCATCAATCCAACAGTTCTACCTTGTTTCCTCATAACTTCTTATTTATATATTCGAATCCAACTATTCAAAAGTAATCCACTTGAACCAAATATCTTAACCACTCGAAGGTACACATCTTTAATATATAAATCATTTGAAGGTCATATATTCAAAGGCACAAAAATTGAATACACAAGTCATTTTAAGGTAATCTATTCAAAGACATAAAAATTGAATACACAAGCCATTCAAAGGTAATCCATTTGAAGACAAAAAAAATTCAATACACAAGTCATTCGAATGTAATACATTCGAAGGCATAAAAATGAATACACAAGCTATTCGAAGGTATACAAATTGAATACATAAATCTAATGAGAAATATTTTAAGGCAAAAGTGGTAGATTAATAATGATATAAAAACCTCGGTAAAACCTCATCGAGTCATCAGGTTAGGAAAGAGCATGCTCCAAAATATTTACATTAAACAAAAATAAAGTAAATATTTTACATATTCATTAAAGATAAAGCCTTAAGTGTTCGATGTTCCATGGATGCCTTATAGGGCTTCTTTCTTGATCAACTAGTCAATACGTTCCAGGCCTGATTGTGTTACTTACATTATATGGAATTTTCTAATTTGGTGCCCGTCTTCCAAATTTTCTTTCTTTAGTGTGCAAATATACTTTCTCAAAACTTTGTCCTTCACTTTGAACTCTCTTCTTCGAATTTTAGATTCGTACCTGCTTCTCATCAAGCCTCAGCAATGCACCATTCTTAAATGAGCTTTAATTTTTCTTTTCTTTTTCAACCAAGTCTAATTGCGCTCTTATATCTGTATCATTATCCTCTTCAGATTAATTTTCAATTCAGAGAGACGGTAAGGTGGATTCAATTGATGTTACCACTTCCATCATATATAGCAAAGCAAAAGGAGACTCTTGACTGACAGTTTGAGGAGTAGTCGATAAGCCCACGGTACTACTTGCAATCAATTTGGCCATTTGTCTGCCGCTCCCTCTAAATTATTTTTTAGACCTATCAGAATAGTTATGTTAACAACCTCTATTTTCCTATTGGCTTATGGTGAAAAGATGAAGAGAAATAATGCTAAATTTCTCTAGATATACAGAAAATCTTTGTGTCCTAATTATTAAACTGAGGAGCATTATCTGTCGTAATACTTGTATAGATTCTAAATCTGCAACATATACTGGAGATGATAAACTTGATTACTTCTTTCGAGGTAGTTCTAGATAGGGGCACAACTTATATCCACTTAGATAAATAATCCACTATCAATATCATAGTTTTACATCCTCTGGATTCCATTTGTAAGGGCCCTACTAAATCAAGCCCCCATCGATCAAATCGTATTGCTTCTGATATTGATTCCATAGGGACCACCGACACATGTACTACATTTCCAAACCTTTGGCAATCATATCGTTTAAATAATTCTCTAATATCTGCCATGATAAGCGATCAATAATATTCTTCTAATAAAACCCTTCTGGTCAAAGATTTATAACCACAATGGACACATCTCTCTCCATCATATAATTCAGACACAATTACATGGAACTCCTCAGATCTGAGGCATCGCAATAGAGGCTTGCTAGAAGATTTCTTATAGATGGAATCCTTTAGCACTAAAAACCATGTGCTCTAAACTTCAATTTCTTAGCTAATACTTTGTCCATTTGAAAACATTATTTAGTAATAAAATCTTTAATTTCATGGCTCCAATTTTGGCTGATTATTGTGGATATTTGGAAACTTTCTTGAGTACTCAATCATACATTTTGGCCTTTTGTTGAAGGGCACTCTTGTATCAAAATCCAAGGATACACCTTAGTATATGCAATAATATCTAGAGAATCAATCATTGGATATTTGGTTCTCGATACATGTTCGTACTTCACACACATGAAGAAACTAAATGTTTCTTTCAATACTTATAAATACTTGATCAACTATTCTTTTCTTGCTTTGTGTTTTTATTACACTTCAAGGAGCGAAATCGATATTATAATCTCCCAATTCCACATACCACTTGGTTATTCGACCCGATACATCTCGTTTTTGAAGCATACTTTTAAGTGGTAATTGATGAGTTCGGATTTTACAGTCACAACAAATCTATTATTCCAAACAAGGGTAATTCAGACTATGTCACACCATGAAAATTCGAACAGGACAAATGTATTAACTTATGACTAAGCTATTTTCTAATCAACTTAAGGCTAATGGGTCATTGAATTTGACCCAATTTCTTGACCTGATTTCTTGACCCGACTTGGTAAGCCCATAGGTCAGTAATTAAGATATAAATACCCCAACCACTCTCATTAATAAAGATGATCAGAATTTAACACTAGTAGGCAGCTTAATTATCTCTATAATCTACATACTAAACACAAAACACCCTAAAATTATTAAAATACTTTCTAAAAACTTTACCAATCTACCCCAGCCCAAAATAAACCAAACCAAATTGGCGACCATAGTGGGAGGCGACGGTGCTTGAATTTTACATTCAAAACTAGTGAGAAAAACAGTTCGGATGAATCTGAATGGGCAAAACACTCCACCTCATGAGGTGGAAACGGTGAAGGAAAATAAGGAATATACTGTCGAGGAGCGAGATCAGCTGAGGAAAAAAATAGAGGCACTAAGGGCCATAAAACAAGTAGAGAAATGTATTAAGGAGAAATCTGGAGTGTCAGTCCTTCACCATACTGACAACCCTAGGGAGAATGAGCCATCCCCAAAGACTCACCTCAGCTCAAAGAAGACATACCGGTCTAAGCCTGTTGAAAGTTCTGGATCTGAGTCCTCTAGCAGCTCTTCAAATGAGATAGAGCTTGAAGAATCTTTGTCCTCAAGCAGTGAAGACGGGAGATCCCAAAAAAAGATAAATTTAGCAAAAAACACTCAAGAAAAAGGGACAAGCATGGTAGGCTCAAAAGGCATCAGTGCAAAGGATCTTCATATAGGCATGTTGATCAGTTGCTCATAGATCCTTTTGCTTTTCAGTCCGAACCAGGTATTTTTGCAACCTTTAATGAGGATACTGTTTTTAGTCGCAATAAAAACTGGAGGCAGTCACTTTTGTCTGCGAAAATACTGTTCGGACACCTTCCCAAAAGGTTTGACAGCTCTAAGATGGAAAAGTATGATGGAAGCCGGGATCCGGACAATCATTTGGAGCAATTAAAGAACTTCATAATGAATTTTGATGACGATGATAAGCTCTTGTGCAGAGCCTTCTCCCAAACTTTTACGGGGAGTGCTCTTAAATGGTATAATCGTTTGCCTCAGGGATGTATTAGAAATATTGATACCTTTTGGGTTGCCTTCCGGAGGCAATTTGTTGGGAGTAAAGAACTGAAGGTTAATGAGGATACCATCATCCACTGTGCACAAGAACCAAACGAATCTTTAAAATATTACATAATTCAATTTGTGAATACAAGAACGGATTAGCAAATTTCTTTGAGCAAGTGGAAATTTCTTCTCTTAGGCAAGGGTTGAATCCTGGGAACTTAGCTGATTCTGTGACCCGGAAGAAAGCTATGACCTGGGATGGCTTGTTAAACCAAATGGGGAAGCAGATTCATGTGGAATAAACAATGAAAAAAAGGGCGCATCATTAGGTGAGGTCCACCACAATAGCTCCTTCAGCCGCTAACGAGTCCGGTTACAAGGCAAAAGAGACTGGACAATGGTCTAACCGGTCCAAGCAAACTCAATCCAACCAGAACCAGACCCATAGCCAAAAATCAAGGAGTAAGAGGGGTCCTTGGGTCCAGCCTTAGTGGTTCGCAGAGTTAAGAGAAAATATGGCTACAATCTATGATTAAACTAAGAATGAAGTAAACTTTAGAAAGCTGGCGGCGTTGCAGTCCCCTAGAGAAAACCAAAACACTTGTTTTTGCCAATATCACAATGATATAGGCCATAATACTCAAGACTGCATAGAGTTGAAACAAGAAGTCCAAAAATTTATTGAGAGGGGCAAACTGGGGGCGTATGTTAAAAAACGAAGTGGAAACAGACCTGATAATGCTCCTCGGACAGGTCCTTCGAACAATCTTGGAACGTCTTCTTAAGAAGGTGCAATGGTGATCCTTGAAATATTTGATGTGGACTCTTAGTATCTATATCTAGATCCAACTCAGAATAAGGTGGGGGTGATAACATAAAAAAAACCAAGATAGTATCTAGACTGATCAGTTTCTTCGAATCATTGACTATAGTATCTAGACTGATCAGTTTCTTCGAATCATTGACTATCTTTGGGGGGGGGGGGATACTGTAACTGCACCTACCACTTCATCAAGGAAGAAGCATGTCTATAATTTGACTACTCAATTAGAAGGAGTGATTTCTTCTTATAAGTGTCAGTCCCCATTCCCATTTATAGTCTTTGATGAAGATGATTGAGGGGTATTGCTGGACCTCACGAGGATGCAGTGGTTATAAGAGCTTCTATTAGGGGAATGATATACGCCGAATTCTGATTGATATGGGAAGTTCGGCAAACATCCTATTCTTAAGCTCCTATAAACAGATGAGGAATCCGGCTGTTATTCAACGTTCAAACAGAACTATTATGGGGTTCACATGGAGTTCTGCATATGTAATTGGGGAGTTTGAAGAAGAAGTATTGTTGGGCAAGGGGCCTTTTAAAAATATGGTGAGGGTACTATTTGTTGTGGTAGATTGCCCCACGTCACACAATGCAATTTTTGGGAGGTCTTTGCTTTCCAAATTGCATGTCGTGGCATCTACAGTCCATCAGTGTTTATAATATGCGGTTTACGGACAAGTAGGTATTGTTCGAAGTAGTCAGAAGATATCGAGGGAGTACTATGCAACAACTCTTACTCCTATGATATTGGGGGCAGTTCGAATTAATAAAGATTAGCAGTTATTAGAGCCTTCTACTAAGGAAAGTGAGATTGATCACCACAGAGAGGCTCCTAGTGTCATAATACCTATTGAAAAAGTTGAAGCTCACTCCCTTGTAGAGGGTAAGAACGTCAAGATTGGTTCCAAGATGGCGCCAGAGTTGCAGAAGAAATTGTTGTCTTTTTTGCTAAACAATCAACATGTGTTTGCATGGTGCAATAGTGATGTGATTGGGGTACCAGCGGATGTTATTTCACATAAGTTGTTTATCATGAGCGATGTTGCACCTGTTGTACAAAAAAAAAGAGCTTTCTCTAAGGAAAAAGCAGATGTGATAGTTGAAGAGGTTGATCGACTGACCAAGATGGGGCACATCAAAGAATCCCAATATCATCTATAGACTTCTAATCCAGTGTTAGTCTAGAAAAAGAATGACAAATGGCGTATGTGTATTGATTTTACTGACCTCAACAAGGATTGCCCAAAGGATCTTTATCCTGTCCCGCGGATAGATCAGTTAGTAGACTTTACATCTGGAAATAAGTTGTTGTCCTTCTTGGATGCCTTTTCAGTGTATAATCATATACAATTAGATATGAAGGATCAAGATCACACTACTTTTATTACAGATAGAGGTCTCCACTACTATAAAGTAATGCCCTTTGGATTGAAAAATGTTGGGGCTACTTATCAGAGGTTGGTGAACAGAACATTTTCTAATCAGATCGTAGAAATATGGAAGTGTACATAGATGACATGATAGTTAAAAGCTTGGACGAGGATTTACACATAACTGATCTTCAAGAAACTTTTGTTAATTTAGAAACTGAGAATTTGAAGTTAAATCCAGAGAAGTGTGTGTTTGCAGTTCGATCTGGAAACTTTTTGGGTTATATTATAAGCAAGAAAGATATCCAGCCTGACCTATATCAGCTCCATGCCTTATTGAAAATTGATCCCCCTCGAAATGTGAAAAAAGTTCAAAGTCTCACTAGAAGATTGGTTGCTTTGAATAGATTTATATCAAGGTCTTCAGATAAGTGTTCTCCTTTTTTCCAAATATTGAGAAACGCTAAAGACTTCAATTGGTTCCCATAGTGTGACCAAACTTTTGTTGAAATAAAGAAACATTTATCGTCACCCAAGACTCTTTTCAAACCTGTTCAAACAGAGAAAAGCTTTACGTATAGTTGAATGTGCTATAACTGTTGTCCTAGTAAGGGAAGTGGACAATTACCCTCGTTCGTTGTACTACATCAGTAAGGGTTTACTGGATGCTGACAGAAGATATTTGAAATTTGAAAAGTTGGCGCTAGCTTTGGTAATTGCAGCAAGAAAAATAAGGCCGTATTTTCAAGCTCATTTTATTATTGTCTGAACGTCCTTCCCACTAAAAAATGTTCTTTAAAAGGCACATGTATCAATCAGGATGAACAAGTGGTCAGAGGAATTGGGTGATTACGACATTGATTTTTCCCCTAGAACGACAATTAAAACTCAATCAGTAGCTGACTTTCTTTCATACTGATAGGTCTTCTGGATAAGGCTCAGAAGATAATTTCAAGAAAGAATGGATGGTCCGAACTGATGGAGGATCAAGTACTATGGGTTGTGGAGCTAGAATTAGTTTAACTTCTCCATATGGTGATAAAATGTATCAAGATATATGTCGTGGATACAGGGCCTCTAACAATGAGTCCGAATACGAGGCAGCTATAGCCGGTCTTAAGTTAGCTCTCCTCTGTGGAGCTAAGATAGTCCGGTCAATGAGTGACTCTCAACTACTCATCCATCATACACAATGACAATCTGAGGCTAAGAAGGAACAATTGGTAAAGTATTTTCTCATCTTGAAAGAAGTGGCAGCAAACTTCAAAAGTGTTTGCAATGAGTATATTCCCAGATAGGAGAATACATTGGCAGACTCTCTAGCCACTATAGCCTATTATGAATCCTACCCTTGGATTCTTGTACAAGAATATCCGTCCATACAGTCAGATCAAAAGGAAGAAGATGAAAAAAAATATAAATATACTTATGGCCAAATCTACAGATTGGAGATACACATTTTTTCAATACCATTCTGATGGGACATTTCCTTCAGATAAAGTTCTAGCAAAAAATATTAAATACAAGGCTCGTGGTTTTTTATAATACAAGAAGTTCTTTACAAGAAATCTTCCAGCAGGAAATGGTGAAGAAATATGATCCATGTCAAATGTATGGGAATGAAATTCATGTGTCAGCAGTATCTATGGAGTCTATTTCTGAGCCAATACCTTTTGCTAAATGAGGGATGGATTTAGTTGGACATCTTCCCACGACATCCGGGGGGTGCAGAACTATCATAGTCGCCATTGATTATTTCTCCAAATGGATAAAGGCAGCACCTTTGGCAGATACCACTTTGAAATCTGTTATTAAGTTTATCTCATCCAATATATGCTGTAGATTTGGAGTTCCCCAAACGATTACTACAGACAATGGGCCACAGTTTGATAACAAATACATGGAGGATTTTTGTGCCTCTAGAGGCATTCAACATTGTTTTTCCTCTCCTTTTCATTCCAAAGCAAATGACCAATTTGAAGCTGCAAACAAAACCATTTTGTCTGGATTAAAGAAGAATTTGGAGGGGGCTGCAGGAAATGGCCAAGCTATTTACGAGAATTATTGTGGCCCTACCAAACTACTCCTCGGCCTGCTACACAAGAATCTCCTTTTGCCTTGGTGTATGAGATGGATACAATTACCCCCCATAGAGGCTACTTTACCATCATACATGGTCTATAACTATTCCGAACAGGCTATTGAGACAGTAGTTAGGAATCAGTTGGACTTAATAGAAGAAAGAAGGGTTAAAGCACACTTGAGAACAGTGCACTACCAAAGCTTGATGAGGAGCAGTTTTGCTTCCAAAGTCAAAAAAGAGATTTTCAAACAGGAGATAAAGTATTAAGAAAAGTATTCTTACATACCAAGGAGAGACAGTTCGGTAAATTAGCTTCGAACTGGGAAGGCCCTTACAAGGTCTATGAAAAAGTCAAACCTGTGACATATAGGCTTCAAGACAAAGAATGAAGAGCTTTAAAACACCCATGGAATGTTGGGCATCTTAGTTTATATCTAGAATACATTTTTTTCTGTAAATATTTACTTGCTAAATACCAATGTAAATATTAGGGGGCATACTCTTTCCTATCTTGGTGGCGCGGGGAGGTTTTAACGAGATGTCCGGTTTTTTTCAATAATACGTGATGCCTTCTTCAAACTTTTGGTGTGATTTTACTTCAATTCAATTTAAGTATGAATTATTTATTCAAAACCCCGGATCTCTAGTGATCTTGAGTAGATCGGGCAAACTTAATGATTGATCATAACTATTTTATATGTGATTGGAGATATTAAACACTCTCAATTCAATACTTCTGAAATTCTAGGGGCTACTTAAACATTAGCCATGAAAGATTGAAAGCAAAGTATTAAACAAAAGGGAAATTGGATAAATTAAACCTTTTCGGACTTGAACCGAAAAGTAGTATAAAACATGTTTTGGCCATCCAAAGACTTTAATTGTTCAAAAAACAAAAAATACATGATAAAACCTTAGGGTTTGTTTCCTTCAGATTTTTCTTCACCACCATCGTTTTTAGGACTTTTGAGTTTAGCACTTGAACTCTCACCCGTTCCTTCTTCATAATCAGTGGAATCAACTCCACTACCATAGTTGTTCTTGTCACCATCTGCCAAGGTATGAAATGGGATGTCATCATACTCCACATACTTTCATAATGGACCAAGGGTTCTCTTAGGGAAGGTCTTATGGAACAGCAGCACCATGTCGGATTTAATCTCATCGTCTCTCTTTTCTAAGGAGTCAACTACTCCGTTGGCATATTCTTCAATACCCACTTTGATAGCTTGTTCTTGCTGACGTTACGAGGCCTCATTTTCCTTAATCATCTCCGAAACAGTGCCCTCCAACTTAGCCTTCTCGTTGGTTAAGGTTTGGATAGTACCATCCTTGGTTTTCAACTAGTCCTTCAAAGCTGCGAGGTTTTGTGCCAAAGTACTTGGTTTGAAGCTCAGTGTGGGCTGCTTCCGATGCGGTCAGCTTGGTTGCAAAATCCTCTTTTTCTTCTCCAACACCTCTATGCTTTATTGAGCACTTATCTGACAGGGTTTGCTTGTCAGTGGTGAGAGAGTTGATAACATTGGTTTAAATTTTTACCTGCCTCTCCAGATCAACTACTGGCCGAATATAACCAAGGAGAGCATGAATTAAAGTATCTTGTTCTCCGGAGATGGAGAAAGACTTCCCGTTATAAGTCACCATGTTGGAGGAACTGGAGGGACGGTAAGGATCTGCAAAATCATCTTTATCAAAGTCATTAAAATACAGACCGATGTCTTGAAGGGCAGAATGGTCCACTTTGTCATTTTCTCCACCAACAATTTGTCTGAACTGAAGGTCTGTTGGGATTTCCTCTTGCAGATTAGGATCAGCAGGAACTGGGGGTGGGATTTCTGTTGGGCGAATGATTATCTCTTCCCCTAGGATAACCTTCTTTTTCTTAGCAGCTTTCTCATCACTGTTGGCTTTGCGATTTTTATATTTTTTGGGAGCCCTTGGTGGGTTTTTTGACGCTCCGGCTTCCCTTATAGTATCAACCTCTATTGCCTTTAGCAAGGCCACATCAATACCACCCTGGTTCCCCAAACCAGTCCCCTCCGTTGCTGTTTGAGCCAAGTATGTTGTGGTCTTCCTCTTCTTGTTCTTTATTTTGCTAGGGGCTTTGGCCCTGGAAGATAGATACAACTTTGCATCCTTAGCATATGTCCTCTTCAATATTATGTCAGAAGGAGGAGGGGTGGTTAGTTCTTCCCATGAATGGTCTCTTCTTCCTGTGGTGTTCCACAAATGAGACCTCACAAAATTGCCCGACTTGAAGCAATTATGGAAGGCGTTCCCCCAATTTCCCAAAGTCCATGCATTAAGCTTTTCACAAATCTTCTGCCCTTCTTCCAAGTGGTCTGCGAACTCTTTCGAAAGAACTGGGGAGAGATAATAAATTAGTCAAAATAGGTAAAGTTGCAACTTAAGAAATAAAAAGGAAAAGAAAGAAGAATTACCAGTGCTTTTCCATCTTCTGATCAGCAAGCTAGGGTTCATGTTGGCCTTGATCTTCCTACCATTCTCCCAAGTCCCACTGACAAAAACGAACTGTGTCCTCCAAGGTTTTTTGGACTCCAGCAGGTCATCCACAACTTTGAAATCAGTCCTCATATTGTTGTGGTCGAAGAGGATTTGGTGGTTCTTGCACAGACTTGCTACATCAGCAAACTGCTCTATTGGAATTGGGATCTTTGATAGCCTAGACGCCATGATACAAGCTAAGAGTGTATACCAGGTGTTGGGGCTTAGCTTACTGGGGCATAGTTTGACTAGATGAAAGTATCTGACAATCTCTGGGTCTAAAGGGAACCGAAGTCCCCAATTCATCACTTCGGTATATACTACCACTTCGTTCAACTTATAATCCATGGGGGTCTCCGGAGTGATTGCTATCCTCTTTTTTACAGACTCCGGAATCCTCCATTTGGTCAGGATTCGACCCAACTCAACAGTATTGGTATAGACGTAATTAATATTTTGCAAGGCTAACAAATACTTGACACTAACATGCTTGAAACAAGGGCCTACCTTACCCTCTAAATACTCCGAAAGCGCGTCCGGATAAGTCAAGCCAACTTTAGTTTTACCTCTCCTCTCTGAGGCAGCTTCCCTTATCTGACCTGACGCCTCGGTCTCAAAAGGGACTTCTTTGATGCTATCCTCCATATTCTCTTCCATCATTATGGAAGGCTTTTCGGCTCTTTTTGAAAGAGGTTTCTCTGGTTCCTTCATCGAAAGTTGTACAAATGGTTGTGCAGTTGTTGCCTCTGAGGGCCTGATGTCCAGTAAAGGCTGCTGTCCGGAGGTCTTGGCCTGTGGAACAACTTTAGAAACCTCCGATCCGGAGGGTTTTGAAGATGATGGTGCTGACTGGGTTTTGCTTGGCGAGTCGGCCGGCAAGGAGTTATCCTCTCTAGTGATTTTTTTGTATCTGAGCCCATCGCTACAAACGGTAAGGGTTTTCTAAAGTTTGAGACAGCCTTTTCTTTGAGAACAGGGTGTTGAGACTCTTGCAATGAAGAACCATAAGGGAGGGATGAAAGATTTTGTATGAATGAAAGTTTTTTAGTTTTAGGGTTTCTTGAGGAAGATGACCCCTGATCGCCATTCTGGTTTGGCTGATTACCCTTCTCACTTGTAGAAACAGGGAGATCGGCGGCGATATGGTTTTCTCTCTCTACTTTCCTTTCTCTCTCTAACTCAGACAAGTTCAACCAACCTCCTTTAACTAAGGCGTTTCTGGATGTGAACATATATGTCTCAAGAACAGTTTGAAGATGAACTAAGATTTTCTCTCTAAGCAGGATTTGAGTGTGGAAGACAATAAAATAGTAAAACGATATATGACAATGAAAAGAAATAGTAACCAAGGAGAAGGTGAACATAATTTTCGCAATGATTAAAGGTTGCGCAACGTGTGAAAATTTGAAACCTAGTTAACTTTCTAGACCTAGTGGGTGCGACGATCTAGGAGAAAAAACGATTGTGAAGTCAAACCAAATGTTGACACGTGTCCCACGATTCAAGAAAAAACTCTTAGAATTGTGGGAAGAAAAATTAGTTCTGATAAAGTTTGAACATGGTCGTTTGTAAAAAGAAGTCTTTCAATTCAAACGACGCCAGCAGATCGGACAAAATTGATATCGACTTGGTGGATTTTTTAGCCCTTCCAAAGATATTTTACAAGGCCTAAAAATGGGCTACTAATGACTTCGGATCTTATAGTCACAAAAAATCTATTAATCTGAACAGTGGTAATTCAGACCATGTCACACCACTGAAAACCAGAATAGGACAAATGTATTAACTTTTGACTAAGTTATTTGTTAATAAACTTAAGGCTAATGGGTCATTGAATTCGACCCCGTTTCTTGACCCGAATTGGTAAGCCCATGGGTCAGTAATTAAGGTATAAATACCACAACCACTCTAATTAACGAGGGTGATCAGAATTTAATACTAGTATGCAGCTTAATTATCTCTCTACTCTACATACTAAACAAAAACACCCCAAAATTATTAAAATACTTTCTAAACACTTTACCAATCTACCCCCAACCCAAAATAAACCAAACGAGTAATGAAGTTCGAATAGTAATGGAATGTGTATGAAAATAGGGTCTCATTTTTCTTGTTTCTATTATTATAGCCAATGATAACTCATCCAACTTTAAATACTTTTTTTAGCATCCAACAAACTTTTGCTAACATAATAAACGGGGCGAGGGTAATTATTAACTTCCCGAACTAGAACTACACTTACTGCATAGTCAGATACCACCAAGTAAGCATAAATCATTTCTCTTATCACTAGTTTAGACATATTTTTGGGTGAAGTTAGATGTTTCTTGATCTTAAGGAATTCCTCAACACAGTTTGGAGACCAATTAAATTCTTTAGCATTTCTCAAAACTTTGAAAAATGGCGCACACTTGTCTGATGATCTTGATATAAATATGTTTAATGATGCCATCCTTTTAGTTAATACATGGACTTATTTTATGGATCTAGAAAGGTCCATAGCAGGCAATGCATTTAGCTGCGTTGGGATGACTGGAATCCTTTTATCAGTTATAACATACCCCAAAAATGTTCTGGATCGTACACCAAAAGTGAACTGCTCCTGATTTAGATTCAAATTGATGGCTTCTAAGTTGAGAAAATTTATTTGAGATCAAGCAAGTGATCCTCCTCCCTCAAAATATTTACAATCATATCATCAACTTACAATCCACGAAATTTCTTCCGATCTGATTGGCAAACGCTTTATTCACTAAACGTTAGTAAGTAGCCGTGGCATTCTTTAAATCGAATTGCATTACCTTGTGACAATGCAACCCCTATCAATGATGAATATATTGTGACCTTGGTCCTTTGGATCCATCTGTATCTGATTGTACCCAACAAACACATCCATAAATGATAATAGTTTATTTTTAAAAGTATAACATTTTAACTTTGAGGGACGGGCAATGGATCCTTCCGTTTAGGTCTATGAAATCAATACAAATTTGTTATTTGTAGTTTTTTATTTTTTACAAGTACTGTATTAGAAGTCCACAACGAGTATTGAGATTCTTGAATATGCCATACTTTTGTTAGTTTGTCTACCTCTTTGATAATAACTTTGGATTTTTCTGCAGAAATGCTATTTGTCTCTGTATTACAAGGCCCACATCGGATTATACAGTTAATTTATAACAAATAAGGATGAGTGGTACACCTGACACATATTTATTACACTAGGAGAATACATGTAAGTTCTTTTACAAAAATAACAATAATGTTTCTTTTATTTCTGATGGTAGCTTAGTTCCAATACTCAATCTTTTTCCATATTGAAAATTTTGTACAATAACCTCCTCAATTAGAATGACTTGGCTCAGAGTCTCTCTTGGATCATCTATCTTGCTTGAATATAAAGAGGACCCTAGTAATTGTTATTCCTTTAACGTAACATTCTCTAGACACTTTTGGCTCCTCCAAACAACCCCAGCCTGACCTCCAACTACGTATTTTAAAAATTGGTGAATTGTTGAAGTAATATCATACATCCTTGATAGTTAAGATCTGTCCAAGATGAAACTATAAGAAGTTGGACAATCAACCACTACAAACAAATCACAATTTTTTTGAACGTTCATTTACACAAGATAGTTTCTACTTCCAATTTTCTCAATAACATCAGCAGTTTTTCCTAGTTATATTCGATCAGAGAATAATGGACGGGTTTTCAGCTTGTAGTGGATAGAAACAAAAAGTTGAGCTTCCAGTATCAATGAGAACGCTTTGGATTTTTTTCCTCCATAGCAGCTTTAATTACCACGAAATCCTCATGTTGCCCATGAACATTTCTTAAGTCATCTTCATCAAATACAATAAACAGGTCTAGATTCTGATATAAATGAGTAGATATTTTTCCTTCTAGCTGTATAGTCAAGCTAACCGCATGTCTCTTTCGAGAGCAACTTGAAAGAGTTGTGACAGTATCCCCTCCAGAAATGATCAATGACTCAAAGAATTGAAAATTTGGAAACATTTTCTTCTTTTTCTCATATCATATTTACCCGACCATGATCCGGATCAGAAATTCAAATATTCTGAGTCTTCATCAAACTGTTCAGTAATTACTATCGTATTTTACTGTTTGGGAGATTCTATATCTTGCCTTCAGATAGCATGTCAAACTACATGGACCCTGCTTGCACTTAGCGGTGACCTATTACTACTTGTGCCTTAATAAAAGTAGTTAGCTTCCCTTTCTTGATTAAAATTTTACTTACTACTTCAAAGAAATATAATCCTTAGTAGCATACCCCATATCATTGTGATACTTGTGGAATCGAGTATTTTGATTTTCTTTAGTGTTTGGATGAGTGGCGGCCTTCAAAATTTCACATAATTATTTGATATATCATAGATAGTCGTAATAGTTTCAATCAACTATAGAAATAACTAAGTTAAGCCCATTGATTTCTACTGGGCCTAACTGTTTCCCTGAGAAGATTGGTTTGATATGTGCCGATAAATATTTTGTCCAGAGTCTTTCGGACGATTGTTGGTAACAACTTGTGGTTGACCACTAACTTGTTGGGGAGAGATAGAACTAACAACTCTAGGTTGACAATGTTGTCTTAATATCTTGGTTTCTTCCACTGTAATCGGTTTTCCCACTTGGTTTAATAAACCACCCCAAGTCACCATCTTCCTGCGAGTAACTGTACCAGCCAACTCTCCAGCTAAGAGCCATTGTCTAAATGAAGCTATGGGTACTTATTCTAAGCAGTCTGCCAAACTATCTTTTTTATCTACAAAAATTTGGTATATTCTTTTAAGATTTCAGTGGGATGTTGCCAATAATGGATTACAGTGTATATGTTTCCTCTAAGCTCTTTGCTTCCCATAAATTTCCTTCAAAAGCCATCCAGAACAAGTCAAAGTGTTTTTATTGACCCATGTGGCAGCCTATTATACCATTTCAAGTAATTGTCCTTGAAATTCTAAGAAAAACTCTACATAACAATTTATCATCATCATCAAAACTCATCATGAAATTCTTGAATTGCTCAAGATGGTTATCTGGATCTTTGATCCCATAATAAGTTTCCATTTTTGAAATATCAAAATGGCTAGGTAGATGTCTCGGCAAGATTTTCGCAGATAAAGGTGATTGTCTCCAATTATGCCCCTGACTAAACAAATGATATTCATTAGATATGGTGAATATACGTGGTTCAAATTTCACATTTCCTTGATATTCTTTCTTTTTATCTATTTGAATGTTTTTTAAATCAACACTTTTCTCGGTGGTTTTCCTTCTTTTTTCTTATGATAATTATCGCTACCCGTAGAAGATGAGGAGATTTTAGACTCTAAAGTGGAACCTTTACTAAACTCCGAAGAGCTCAAATAATCTGTGGTTTGATGCTCTTTTTATAGGCTTTATGGGTTTTAGAATATTGGTCTCATTAGTGCCTCTTTGGGATATATTGAGGATTATCATATGGTTCATGGGACTTCTGATTTCCTGATGGAATCTTCCCCACAAGATCCCTCACAGTTTATCTTTGAGCTCTTAAAGCCTCAATTTCTCATCAAAGTTGGTCTATATCCTCTTGCATAAAAATCTTTTCTTCATATTCATCATTTAAATGTGGTGCTCAGACATGTTCTTTTTTTATCATGACTCCCTCATTCTCTAGGCGAGTATCTACTTTTATTTCATGATCCATCATTCAAAAGGCTCTGAACGCAAATTTTGTATGTGAGGTTTTGAATTTTGTTATTCGGGTACCTTACTCGATCGCTCCCACAATGGTCTTCAGTTTGATGGTAACGTTTTTTAGACAAAGGGTATTTTGGTAATGTAAGAAGGTTTTATAAATTTAAAGTGGAGGGTAGAGAGATAATTGCGTTGCTTCAGTTATTATTTAGAGAGAGAAAGTCACATTCTCTTAAATGCATTCTCAAAAAGTATTTATATACTAAGGATTTTTCAAATGGGCCTAATCGGACCGAAGTATTCTTATGGGTCGAACCCATAAATCTATACCCATTCGGCCCAACAACATAATAAAATAAATATATAAAGTATGTAACTAATAAAATAAATATAAAAGATAAATATTTGCCAATTTTTCAATTCCCCCTTTGAATATTTTGGCCTCGTCAAACAAAGTCCTTCTGGTTAAAGTTTTCATAATCACAATGGACAAAGCCCTCCCCATCATGAAACTTGTATCGTATCATCTGAGATTCACAATCTCCAAGACATCATAACATAGTAGAGACTTGGAAATTTTCTTTAGTCCTTGATCCAACTTCAACATCTGTTAATATCGAAGGGCACTCTTGTATCAAGATCCACGGATGTGCTTCATTGTTCCATGTCTTGAACCAAAAACGTATTGCTTGGTACATTGAATCTCTAAAGAGAGAGAATAATAAAATTCTTACCTCACACAACCTAACAGGCTTGACCCGGTATCTGTTCCAACTGTCCATTCCTTTATATGCTTCTTAATAGCACATTTAATCTTTGGTCGCTCCGAATGGAATTCAACAAGAAAATCTGACAATACTTAAGACTTTAATATCATAATCCTTTAATTATACTGACCACTTGGTCATTCGACCTAATGGGGATTATAATATTTCATTATGGTAAACAACGTAGAGTCGGATTTCTTTGATGGGGCAATTTAAACCTAAGATAAATTATATACTTACATTGTTCCCTTACCTTTTGACTATGTTATGTATTTGATGTAGCTGTGTGTTTGGTGTATCTTTAATTATTAGGAAAGAAAGTAGTTAATGGGCTTCTTTGATACACGTTTGACCCATCTTTCTTACCTGGCCCGATTGGCCCATTAACCCAAAACTAGGTTATAAAAGTTATAACAAAAGTATTTAATAGGGTTGAGATTTTATCTCTGTAATATTCAAATAGAATAGCTCAATTATCTATCTTCAATCTACTTTAAATTTATTATATCACCAGACAATTACCTAAATAAACTTTGAACCAATTTACATCGTATCAAATTTGTGACCACGGTAGAAGAATTCGAGTAAGGTACTTGATAATAAATATTCAAAACTTAGCATACCAAGTTATGTATTTGGAGTTCTTTGACACATGGATCATGATACACAAATAAACCCCCTATTGAAAATGAAAAGGTTAGGGTCAAAGAGAAGCATGTAAACACATAATATGTCAGTAACAATATTCAAGACATGATTCTCATGCAAGAGGAGCATGATCAATTACGAGCGGAGATTGAAGAATTGAGAGCTTAGAGACATGATGAGAAGGATTTGGAGGGGGAGAGGTTTCACTGAAGTATCCAAAATCTGATGAGCCGAATAATATAAAAAAGGTCAAGATTAATGATCCTCTAAAGCCCACCAAGAATCTAAAACAGAGTATCGAGATGAAAATTATTCAAGCACCTCGAAATCTGTTGAAGGCTCACCAACATAATCAAAAGCTTCTTCATCATCTTTGAACGGTAATTATTTTTGTAAAAAAAGGAAAGGAAGCTTCAGCCTTAAAAGCATTAAAAACACAATAAAGTTAGTAAACAAGATTCTTCAGGAAAAAAAAGATTCAAAAGGGTAAAGGAAAAAGGAAAGACTATCAACGAAAAATGAATGGGTCAGATGACTATAACATAAATCACTTGCTGAATGATCATTTTTTTGTGAAATCCAAGTCTACGAATTTTACCACTCCTAATACATGTTTAGTTAAGCACATAATTGGAGACAGTCGTCTTTGTCTTCGAAAATCCTCTTCGAAAATATTCTTAGGCGTTTTGACATCTTCTTAGGAAATTCAAAAATTTCATGATGAGTTTTGATGATGACAACAAGCGATTATGTAGAGCATTTTTGCAAACTTTCAAGGATAGTACCTTGAAGTGGTATAATAGATTACCGGAGGGATCGATCTAGAATTTTGACATGATTTGGATGTAATTTCAAAGATAAGTCGTAAGGAGTAAAGATTTTAGAAGTAACATGGATATAATAATCCATTGTTGGTAATACTGTAACGAATTCTTAAAAGATTATACGTAACAATTTTTTAATACTATAGATGGGTCGGCCGATTGTTTTGAACAGACGGAAATAGTTGCATTCAGAAAAGGGTTGTTAGCTGGTGAGTTGTCTGATTCAGTGACCCGCAAGAAAGCAATAACTTGGGATGGTTTATTAACCCAAGTTGAAAAGCAAATCAATGTGGAGGAAACTAAAAGATTAAGGCAACCTCATCAATATAGACGTTCCCTTTCAAAACCTATTCCGCCAGATAGTAGCCAATCTCAAGCAACAATTAGCAATCTTCTGAGTGATTCAGGATAAGGATCTCGTCAGCCTAGGTCGAGCGAGTCTAGTCAAGCAACGGTTAGTAATGGTGATTATTGAGAAATTCAATGTGGATTCGGAGTACTTGGATCCAGATGCAGATCAAGTTCGAGTGAATGTGGTGACTGAACATAGGGGAAAGGTTTCCAAGCTGTGTCAATTCTACAAATCGTTAACTATTTTCAGAGCAGACACGATGACAGCACTTTCGAGCTGTTCGAGGAAAAGACACGTAACGTTTGACCATGCAATTAGAAGAGAAGATTTCTTATTTTCATCTGTACAAGAACCGTACTTCTTTTACAGTTTTTGATGAACGTGACTTAACGATATCACAGGCCCATATGAGGATGATATGGTAATATGGGCACCTATTCAAGGAATAAATATCAGATGAATTTTGGCCGACACTGATAGCTCAACTAATATCTTATTTTTGTCTACCCATAAGCAAATGAAGAATCCATTTTTTATTCTCCAACAAACAGAACCATGGTAGGATTTACAAAAAACTTTGTTGATGTTATTAGGGAGTTTGAATGAGAATAAATTCTTGGTAAATGACCATTTAAGAAAATGGTGAGAGTCTTGTTTTTTATGGTGGACTGTCTTACCCCTACAATGTAATCTTTTGCAAATATTGGATGTCAACGATGAATGTAGTTGCATAAACAGTTCATCAATGTTTAAAATGTGCAGTTGGAGCCCAAGTGGGGGTAGTTCGGACCAGACAGAAGGCAGCTAAAGAATGCTACGTTACTGATCTTACTCCAAATTCTTTGGAAAATATGGCAAATAGAAAAGAATATCAATTACTTGACTCATCTTTGGATCTAAAAAAGATATATGATCCAATAGAGACTCTCAGTGCAGTTATCCCAATTTAAGAGGTCGAAGTACATATTTTAACATATGGGAAGAATGTCAGAATTGGAGCCAGATTTCCTCCGGACTTGAAAGAAACGGTATTATCTTTCTTATCTAAAAAATTGCATATGTTCGTCTGGTTCAATTAAAATGTGACTGGCGTACCAACTAGTGTCATTTGTTACAAGTCATAAGTTTGATCTGATGCGGGCCCAATAATCCAAAGAATGAGGGATTTTTTCAAACAGAAATCTGAATTTAATGTTAAAGAGATAGACAAACTAACAAATGTAGGGCATATTCAGGAATCTCAGTATCAGTTATGGACAGAAAATATGGTACTCGTAAAAAATAAGAATGGTAATGGTGAATGTGTATCGGTTTCACATATCTCAAACGAGCATGTCCTAAGGATCCTTTCTCAGTTCCTCGAATAGATCAGTTGGTGGATTCCACTTCGGGAAATAAGTTGTTGTGTTTAATAGATGTTTTTGTTGGGTACAATTATATACAAATAGATCTGAAGGACCAGGATCACACTATGTTTATCACTTTACAGGGGGCTGTACTATAACAAGTTAATTCCTTTCGGTTTAAATAATGTTGGGGCTACATACCAGCGCTTAGTAATAAAGCATTGACAGTCAAATTGGTAGAAATGTAGAAGTTTATATTGATGACATGATGGCAAAAAGTACAAGAGAGTAGGATCATTTACTTGACCTTAAAGAAACTTTCTCTAAAAAGGAGGCCATTGATTTAATGTTGAATCCAGAAAAATGTACTTTGGAGTACGATTTGGGAAACTTTTGGGGTACATCATTAATGAGAAATCGATCCAGACTGACTCAATGCAATTAGATGCACTGTTAACTATGGACCCTCATTGATCCACCAAAGAAGTTCAAGTGTTAACTAGAAGGCTAACAGTTTTGAATATGTTTATTTCAAGGTCATCAGATAAATATGCGTAGTTCTTCCAAGTATTGAGGAATGCCAAAGAATTCAATTGGTCCTCAAATTGTGATAAGACATTCCTTGAATTCAAAATACAGTTATCTTTGCCTAAAACTTTGTTCAAACCGGTCATTAGAGAAAGACTTTATGTATATCTGGTGATGATTATGTTGAGAGTTTGTTAAATGCTGAGAAAAGATACCTAAAGTTAGAAACGTTAGCCTTAGCCTTGGTAATAGCAGCCATCACTAAAGGAAGCATTCCTGAAGGCAAAAACCTAGCTTAAAATGAAGTTTAAAGCACACAGGTTTCTGGTTTTAAGAGGAGTCCTCTACAAAACATCTTTCAGCACACCCCTATCTGAGTTACATGATGGGCTAGGGTCTGCCTATTATGGCTACAGAGCTTTGACAATAATGGTCTTATTAGCAGGATACTATTAGCCATCTATCATGTCGAATGCTAAAGATTTAGTTAAAAGATGTGATCCTTGTTAGATATTTGGAAATGTAATACATGTATTAGTATTTCTAATGGAATCAATATCAGAAGTGGTACCTTTTGATAGACGGAGGCTTGATTTGGTTGGAACCCTTCCAATATCTTCTAAAGGATGTCGAACTATTATATTAGTGATTTTATTTTCAAAATGGGTAGAAGTTGCACCCCTCTCCGAAACTACTTCTAAAGCAGTAATCAAGTTTATGATTTACAATATATGTTGCAGATTTGAATTCGTAGACATATCGTGAAAGATAATGGACCTCAGTTTGACAATAGAGATATAAAGGCTTTTTGTATATCGAGAGGAATTCACTATTGTTTCTCTTCCCTTTTTCATTTTAAGCTAATGGACATATAGAGGTTGTAAACATAACTATTTTGATGGGTCTCAAAATTAATTTAGAAGTAGTATCAGGAAAATAGCCAAATTACCTACAATAACTCTTATAAGCCTATCGAACTATTGCGCATACTGCACACAAGAATCTTCTTTTCCCTTTATTTATGGGATGGATGTAATAGCAATGATAGAATCTACTTTTCCTTCTTTTAGGGTTAAAAAATATTCGGAAGAGGATAATGAGAATGCGGTAAGAGCTCAACTAGACTTGTTGAAGAGAATATAATCAAAAATTATTTAAGAACGGTTCATTATCAGGGTTTAATGAGAAGCAGGTATGCATCTAAGGTATGAATAAGAGAATTCTAAGTGGGAGAAAAGGTTTTAAAAATGTGTTTTGGCACACCAAAGACATGATATTTGGGAAGTTGGCTTTGAATTGGGAAGGACCATACACTATTTGTGAAAAGATCAAGCAAAGAATGTATCGATTAGTTGACCAAGAAGACAGCCTTTTGAGGCACACATGATATATCGAACATTTAAGGTTATATCTCGAGTATATATATATATATATATATATATATATATATATATATATATATATATATATATATTAAATATTTACTTTGTTTTTGTTTAATGTAAATATTTGGAGGCATACTCTTCCTATCGTGGTGGCTCGGGGAGATTTTAATGAGGTGTCCAATCATTTTTAATCTATCACATTTGCTTTTAAAAATGTTTTTACAAGTATGGTTTGTGTATGTTGAGTTTTTGTTTCCTTCAAATTGATTACCCTCAAATGGCTTGTGTATGTTAAGTTTTTGTTGCCTTCGAATGGATTATTTTTTAATGGCTTGTCTATGTTAAGTTTTTTGTTTCCTTCGAATAGACTACATTTGAATGCCTTGTGTATCTTTATTTGTTTTCCTTAGAATGAATTACCTTTGAATTTTTTATGTATGTCAAGTTTTTATTGCCTTTGAATGGATTACTTTCGAATTACTTGTGTATGTTAAGGGTTTGTTGCCTTCAAATGGATTACCTTCGAATGGCTTGTGTATGTTAAGGGTTTGGTCACCTTTAAATGGATTACCTTCGAATGGTTTCTGTATGTTAAGTTTTATATGCTTTCAAATGGATTACCTTTGAATGGTTTATGTTTAAAGATTAATTACCTTCGAATAAACTAGACTAAGAAATAAAGATAAGAATATATAAAGAAATAAGCTAAGTTGATGAGATTATGGCTAATATAAAATGCATTGAGTGACCTGAGTAATAAAATCCAGGGAGAATATTACAAAAATGCACTGGCCATGTCAAGGATTTGTACAAAAATATCTTATTCAAATAACAAAATGCCTTCTACACAATAAATGTTTGCACAAAAACAACAACATAAAAAACTACTGGCCTTTGGGCTCGTTCATGTTGGTATTTTCTTCTTCTCCTTCTTCTGAACTATCACTTTTGAAGTTCCTTTCATTGCTGTTGTCCGAACCATCATTGGGTGCGTCTTTAGAGATATCAAGTTGATCAGCTATGGGCATGCCATGAGGCAATAAGTTATCTCGAACCAGTCCTCACAAAGACCACACGGCAAGTGTAGGGAACTTCTTATGGAATTCCAGCACCATATCGGATTTGGTTGATGCATCCCTCATGTGTAAGAAGTCTATAATCCCATTGGCATATGCGTCTATAGATACAGCCGCCTCTTGGGTGGATTTCTCTTTGAGATAGACTATTTCAACCTCATTCTTCTTGATAAGAGCTTCTTTAGTTTTCTTCTCGCCTAATAAATACTCAATGGTGGCTTTATCATTAGTTTGTTGGTTCTTCAATGAAGTAATATCCTCATAGTTGGTTTTTTTACTGATTTGACCTCATCGGATATACGAATAGTTTTGGTCTTTTCCTCTTTGGTAGAAACTTTAAAATTCGTATTCTCCTCTTGAAGAGGAGTTATGATTTTGGTTTGGGATCGCACTTATCTCTCTAATTCAATGGTTGGCCTAACATAACTCAGCATCGGATGTCACATTACATCGTTCTCCTTTAGCAATTCAAAGGGGAACCCCTTCGACCACCACGACAGTGGGGTACTTGTAAATATTGGGAAATTAGTTTCGAAAGCTTCAAAGTCAAAAGCCCCCATACATTCAATTGTATTAACATCTCCAAACATATTCCTTTCAGAGAGGGGAAGTACTAGAGAAGGAGAATCAAATATTATGGCTACTAGAGTTTCAATAATATGGATTGTTGGAGGAATAATTTTTAAATAGAGGACTAACTCTGAACGATTCGAGGCATTCTTCCTCCTCTTTTCTCTCTTATCACTTCCTTACTTTCCCATTTTGTGTACCTTCTTATTCTTAGACACAAGATATTTTTAGGGTACCTCACATCCCTCAATAATTGCGGAAACATCAACCAACAAGGTTGATTCAATCTCATTGGGCTGCCCTTTATTTCCCATTTTGGCAGTAAATAATGATAAGCCTTTTTTTTCTTCTTATATTTCTTATTTTGATGCCTAAGGGCTCTGTTACCGGTTGGGAGATACAGTTTGCTATCAACGGCTTCAGTTCTGTCTAGAATCTTAGAAAGCCTATGAGGAGTGCTAAACTGCTTCTATGTTAGCTCTCATTTTGGATTATTCATCCCGAGGTGAGTTCAAAAGAAGTTGGCTTGAGCGAAGCCCTGATGAAAACCATTGGACCACTTCACTTTGCCCACTGATTCAGCCTTCTAAAAGAGACTTTTGCATTGGCCAGATGATGAAGATAAGGCTTCAGAATGGCTGATATAAAAATAAGTAGGGGTAAGAAGTAAAATATTGAATAGAAAACATAAAAGGTCCAAATAATTTCGAGGAGACCTACCTGTATTCTTCCAATGTCTGGTAAGTTGGCTCAGATTACCTTGGGAGGTAATTTTCTTGCGATTCTCCCACAAACCACTAATGAAAAAGTATTACGTCTCCCATATTTTATCTACCTCCAGTAGATCATTTGCCACTTTGTAGTAAATCTTCATACTAAAGTAATACAAGGGAATTTGCGAGTTGCGGGATAACCCCTCAACAGGAGCTAGTTGCTCCATTGTTATCGGATTCTTAGATATTCATGGCGCTACGATGCTTGCCATTATTGTGAACCAGGTATTTAGACTAGCTTGGCTTGGACACAATCCTACCAAGCTAAAGTATCTTACGATTTCAAGGACCACGAGAAAATTAAGGCTCCAATTGAGCACATCGGTGTAAAGTACTAACTCTCTTTGACCATAGCTCATCAGAGTCTCTCTGGGTTTGGGAAGCCTAACCTTAACTATTCTAGGGAACCCCAACTTAGCTCAAATATCCTCTAACTCAGATTCATGAAAGTAAACGTATGAAATTTTATCTAGAGCTACGAGGTATTTAACATTAACCCTTATGAAGTTGGGCCTGACTCGTCCGACTAAAGACGGAGGGAGAGTTTAAATTTTTGTTGTCAGGGTTTTATATTTGCCCTTACCATCGCCACCTTGTTTTCCCTTCAGATTTTTCTTCTTCGCTGGCCTTGGAGTCTCCTCGGTTTGACCAGATGTCTCGATGGGGGAGTTTTCGCTAATATCTTCCATATTCTCCTCCACGGATTTGGGAATAGATCCGGAAGGCTCAATAGGCTGAGTACCAACATCCTCTTCTTCAGGCTAAGAGGACTCACCTGGGGGCACTACAGGATTTTCCTCTCTATTCGGATTGAGTGGATGCTCAATTGGAAGAGTTGTAGGGTTTTCTTATGTTCAGACCTTGTGGGAAGGGGGATTACTGAAAGTTGTTTGTTACATTGATGGATCTTTTTCCCCAGAAAGTATATCTTTTGTTTTTTATTGTCTTGTTACTCTGTGTGAAGTGTTTTCCTCAAAGTCCGAACCCATGGCTTTGAAAGTGGAAGGAATCCGACGGCTGATGGCCCATTGAGATTGAGGTTAATTTATTGGTTTGAGTGAACGGATTGGTACGGTGAAAGATTGAACAGTCGAGGAATATTCAGAGGGAATGTTACGTCTATTGTAAGGATAGACTCCTTCGTAAGCAATATAGTGAGTTACAACAACGGTACTTGAAAAGGTAGGCAACCCAGGTGGTTGATGCGGTGGATGAAGATGAAAGATCGTTGATGAATAATTGAGTATCAACAGTGAAGAGTCGTTCCTCTTGGTGTGATCCAGATTTTCTCTCTCTAAAATCCCAAAAGTAAAAAATTAAAAAGAAGCTTATATGGAAACAGTAAGAAATGCTTGAGTGCCCTACTAGAGAAGTGGAAACGATAATGGTAGCTAGAAAACTCTAGAAAAGTGCTATAAGATTAGTTAGCTTTACCTAGGTAAAACAAATTTGTGGCTCCAATTAAAAAGTAAGACATGTCATGAAAATATAACTGGTTAAAAGTTGTAACTTTTGGGCAATAAAAATATTCGAACTACACAGTCGAAAGCGGTTCAGATAAATATCACTACGCGGGTTATGAAATGCTTGTGAATCAGGTTGATAAGAATAAGGCAGTATGATTCTGATCAATATCAGTTAGCCCTCCCAAAAGGTCTTTGAGAGGGCTAAGGGGGCTAGTTGATAGGGATCGGAAATATTTGAGTATGGTAAACAACATAAGGTCGGGTTTCTTCGAGGGGAAATTTAGATCTAAGATAAATTTTATACTTACACTGTTCCCTTACCTATTGACTAAGCTATGTATTTAATGTAGTTGTGTGTTTGGTGTATATTTAATGCTTAGTAATAAATGTAGTTAATGGCTTCTTTGGTGTACGGGTTTGACCCATGTTTCTGACCCGACCCGATTGGCCCAGTAACCTAAAATTAGCCAATAAAAGCTCTAACAAATAGCATTTGCGAGGGTTGGAATCTTTCTTGATTTAATTTTGAATTGATGACTTTTAGATTGGAAAACGTTTCCTTTAGATTGGAGAGATGATCTTTATCCCTTAAAATCTTTACCAACATATCATCAATGTAAACCTCAACATTTCTTCCAATTTGACTATCGAAGGATTTATATACTAAATACTAATAAGTGGCCATATCATTTTTCAAACTGAAGGGCATTACTTTGTAGCAGTGAAGGCTTTTTCTGATTATAAATGTAGTAGTAACTATTCTTTTTTAGTTTTCATACTTTGTATAGTTTTCGGAGCTAAAGTAGTAACATAACATTCTCCGGTTACTTTTTGACAACTTTGAACAACTCCAATTTGGCCCCCAATAATATATTTCAAATAGTGATGAACTATTGAGACGATAACATACATCTTTGATAACCAAGATCTACCAAAGATAAAAATTATATGAATTCAAGTTATCAACCACTATAAAGAGTATTTTGACTACTTTTTTGGAATGTTCTTCTTTTAGGAAAGTTTTACCTTTGAACTCCCCAACCATATATGTAGTGCGTCCTATAAATCCCATTATGGTTCTGTTTGATCGGAGTATAATCGGTGGGTTTTTTATTTATTTTTAGGTGGATTAAAAAATCTTGGTTCAGCTACATGTGTCAACCAAAATTCTTAGAATTTCCATTCCATAAACTGCAGCCCAATTACCACAACATCCCTGTGTAGACCAAAAATATCTCTCAAATCATTATCATCGAATAGAATGAATGGCATCAAATTATGATATAGATGAGTATATATGTTTCCTTCTAATTGGGTGGTCAAAATCACTTTATGCCTAATCTTAGAAGAATTTGAGGATACTGATGATTTGAAAAATTGACATAATACTTTCATTTTTCTTCCTTTTCAAACTCATTTATCCCAATAATACAGCCTCATTCAGGATCGGGGTCTAGATACTCCTACTCTTCATCAAATTTCATTATATGGTCTGTTAATAACCATAGTGTTTTCTTGTTTGAGGGAAGATTCAATCATTTTCCTTTGAAAACAATTTGTCCTACCACTAATCTCAGTGCCATACTCACCGATTTTGTTTTGATAATAGTGGTAAATTTTCCATTTTTAATCAAGGTTTGGATTTTTTGCTTTAAAGCAATACAATATTTGCTATCATGGCCTACGTCATTGTGATACCTATAAAATCTGGTCTTTAGTTTTTCTCTCATATTTTGAATGAATGGGGCCCTCTAAACTACATAAAATTCTTTTCTTTATCGTAGATAATGGAGACAATGTCAATTAATTCTCTAAAATTATCAGGTTGGATCCACTGATTTCCCCATGACCTAATTTATTGTCCCTCTGAATACTAGTTTGCTTTAGTCTGAGGGACATTCTGAGCGGAGTCTTTCAGACGGGAACTAACATTTGTTTGTTGTTGAGAAGTAGATGAATTGCTCATTTGTTGATTATGTAATTTTAGTCACTTTGTTTCATCTACTATAATTCGTTCTCAGCCTATGATTACAAACCTCCCCAATATATTACTTTTTTCCTAGTAATGATATTGGCCAATTCTCCAGCAAGAAGCCCTTGCCTAAAAGCAGCCATAACTACTTGTTCAAAGCAATCTTGCAAAGCATTCTTGGTCTTCTAAAAAGTGCTTAATCATTTAACTCTCCCTAATAAGTTGTCGACATTGAATTATTGTGTCTCCATTTTCTATTATTTTTTTGCTCCTTACAAAATGTCTATAGAAAGCCATCCAAAACATGTCAAAACTCTTGATTGACCCATATGGAACCCGATTATACCACTTCAAAGCACTATCCTTGATGGTTTTGAAACAATCTCGGCACAACAACTTATCACCATCATTAAAATTCATCATAAATTTTTTGAATTATCCGAGGTAGTTGTCTGGATCCTTGATTCCATCAAAAAACTTTATCTTTGAAATATCCAACCATCTGGGCAAATGTCTAGAGAGGATTTCTACATAGAGAATCGACTGTCTCCAATTATGTCATTGGTTGAACTGATGATTCTTATTAGTTGTTGCAAATATATGTGGTTCATACGGAATAACAAACTGATCACTCACTTGATAGTCAGCATTGTGGTTTCTTGACCCCTTTACCTTTTCTTTATGCTCCATATTGATTTACTTTTTGGATGTTTCCTTTTACCAGAAGAATCGTGTTTGCTCAACCTATGATATCGATTGGAACATCTCTTCGAATAACTTTTACCATGATGATTCTTTTTTTCTTATGATAGTGATTGATACTCAAAGATAATGAAAATACCTCAGATTCAGACATTGAATCCTTACTAGATTCCGAAGAATTAGGACAATATCTGGTTTTACTCTCCATTTTCGATGCATATCGGGTTTTTTTAGGACTATGCTGAGTATCCGATTCTATTGTTGGTTTATTAACACTCTCTTTTTCTTTGGATCTTTGAATTTCCTACGGAATGTTACCCATAGGGGTTATTACAGCTTCTTTTTAAGATCTCAATGCCTTAATTTCCCTTTGTAATTGGTCTTGCTCTTCTTGCATGAGCAACCGTTCTTGTTTTTCATCATTCTCATACATAACTTGGCTAGATTTTTTCTCCGGTCCTAGCATCCTCATTTCTCTGGGCTTGATCTATTTACATTTTAAAATTTATATTTCGAGTGATTCTAAATACAAACTTTAACACTCAAAGTTTTGAATATTGTTATTCGGTTACCTCTGTAGATATTGTTATTCGGTTACCTCTGTATGGCTCCCACGGTGATAAGTGATTTTAGTGATCTAAGATTTCGGAAAGTATTTTTTTAATTAGGACTAATTTAATTTTGTTATTGGGTGGAAAACAGAAAGAAACAATTGAGCTTAGAAAAAAGAACATTCGATAGTACAACTCATTAGTGTTCTCCTTCTATCATTAATGTCTTAAAAACCTATTTATAGATTAATAAATACTAATAGACCTAATGAGCCGAACAAGCTATGTCAGACAACTCTTATTTATCCAAGTCCAATACCCATTAGCCCTTAGCCCATAAACAAATAAATGAATGTTAATTATATACGAAATAGATGACAAAATAAATATTGTTTAAATGATTTTTTTTATCTAATTTACCCTTCAAATATTTTATTGTTAACGAATTTTGTGCGAGCTTAATATTTTTTAACGTTGTTTAATACATTTGGTTCACTGATTTAACCTTGACCTAATATGGTTCGTACATTTTTTATCATTATTTTGACTGTTTTGGTCCGTTTATTTATTACTATTCTATTTATTTTGATTTGATATGATATAAATTATTGAATTTTAAAAATCGAAAAAAAATTATATTTTTAAAAATAATTAAGTGACAAGTGTAAAAGTTAAAAATTTAAACTAAAAAATATAACACAAGATTTAGTTAATAGTTATTTTATCAATTTTATATTTTCTATTACACTTATATTTTTATTATTTTTTAAAATGGATTAAAAATTATTGGGACGAATTCATCGTACTTGGTAAACTTGGTACAGATTATTTTCTAATTAAAATTGACCTGATCCAATTCGATAATGATCAAAATTGCAATATTTATAATTCGTATCTGGATCAAATTTGATGTACTATTTTTTACTAAAAATTGGTTTCATATAATTTTTAATATATATATATATATATATATATATATATATATATATATATATTAACTAATTTTGGATTTCTTTTATTGATAGAATTTTGATTTTACAAGGACTACGTTGTAAAGTCGCAGAAATTTGAAGGATTAAAAGCAATACATTCAAATTAACTTCAGAGCGCTATTTGAGCTTCGAGAAATAGAGCCTATGTTAACATTGGGGGAAGAAGGAAAAATGTTGATTGAAGCAAATTGAGGCAGCTAGATAGTCAAGAACTTTGAGAATAGCCAATTAGAACCTTGAGAAACGTTAATCAACGCTTATTCTTAGGTACCCAATCTTCATGCTTTCGAGCAGAGTAATCGCTCTCAAAGCATTAGGAGCATCATTTTTTGTGAGGATAATAATCATCTGGGGGTAGACTGGTAATTTTAATTGGTGTTTTAAGGTGGTGTATGGGTGTTGAACGGTGGTGTGTGGGTGTTAAGTGGTTTAGAGTAGGGAGTAGAGAGATAATTAAGCAGCTTGGTAGTAGTTAATTCTCATTACCCTTAGTTATTGCAGGTGGGTGGGTATTTATAGTGTGATGTTTGGGCCCTTATGGGCTTTCGGGTCATGTTTAATGGACCCGGGTCATGTTCAAAGACCCATGAGCTCTAAGTAGGAGAGCAAGTAGCTTAGTCAAGAAGTGTTTAGGTTTTTTAGTACTTTTGTCATAGTTCGAACAGTCCTATGGTCATAGTGTTCGAAGTGATCTGTCTGGTCCATATGATCTGTCCGATCTGTCCGGTCTGGAGGCTTTGGACCGATCTGTCCTTATCCGGGGAGTATGCTGAATTCGGACTCATCAGGAGCCCCTTTTTAGGTGTTTGAACAAGTATTCTTGTCAGAGACCTGAAAAACAGTCCGATGCTAGAAGTAGTTTTTAATCCGGACAGGTTTATGAGTTTACCCGGACAGATAAAGCTTTACGAATTCAAAACAGTTTTTGCCAGAGTTTGTGGGACACGTGTCGCCTCCGTTACAGAGTCGGATCGAGGATCGTCCTCCTCTAAAGGTACTAAGCCCAAAAAGCTATTTCAATCCACCCTCTCGCCTATAGTCTCTGGTTCCTCAGTTCAGGAGTCAGTACCTGTTGTTGAGCCAGGAGTTACATTCACAAGTGTTAGGAAAACTTCTCCTTTTATCGCTATGGGGTCTGATACAGAACATTCTCCGGAGAAGCTGATAGTTAAGAGGTCAATCCGGCTAGTTAAAGGGCTATCCTCCAAAAATACTCCCTCCAAATCGGGGGCAAAAAACAGTAGTTCTGGGTCTGGAGTGCCCATCAGAGCTCCCCGGGAAAGGCCATCTGATCCGGAGGCCAGTAGCCCGGTACTTCCAAGAGACACTTCTGCCTCAGAACCCCAGCATGAGAGTAGAAGTCTGAGAAACACAGAAGGCCAACAATCCAGAAGTCAGGCTGAGCCAAGTTTTAATCCTCCCCGGACCACTACCACAGATATTCCCCCAACAATCATGGAGGAAAGAATGGAGGACTCTGCTGAAGAAGTCCCCTTTGAGTCTGAGTCCTCCGGCAAGACTAATAATGCTGCTGCCAAAAAAGGCAAGGAAAAACTGTTCTTGAGGCATCCGGACCTGCCGGAATGCCTTGAAGAGAAGGTGGGGCCGTGTTTTCATAGAGTTGAGCTCAAATACCTCTTGGCCTTACAGAAGACCAAGTATGCATTCATCCATAATGGTGAACTGGGTCGAATGCGCACAAAATGGAGGGTCCCAGAAAACGTAAAGATAAGGATCCCCATAGATCCGGAGACCCCTATGGACTGTAAGCGGAACGAAATAGTCTTTTTTACACAGCTATTTAATTGGGGACTCAGGTTCCCATTGGACTCGGAGATCGTCAGATATTTCCACCTGGTTAAGCTCTGCCCGAGCCAGTTGAGCCCCAACGGCTGGTATACACTGATGTCATGCATCATGGCATCTAGGCTGTCCGGGATCCCTCTCCCTATGGAAGAGTTCGCAGCAGTGGCCAACCTTTGCAAACATCACCAGTTCCCCTTTTATCACTTTAATATGGGGGACAACTTCAAGGCTGTCAACGATCTGTTGGAGTCGGAGAGCAAGTGGAGGAGCCAATTTTTATTTGTTAGTGGCGCTTGGGAAAACGGCAAGAAGATCAAGTCCGGAGAGAACTCAAGCCTCTTCAGAAGCAGATGGAGGAGTGACCGTAAGTTTCACACTTTGAATCTTTGTCCATTTCTTCCTTTTTTTAAGTTGGTTTAATTTAACCGGTCTTTTTTCGCTTTAACAGAACTGCCTAAGGAGTTCGGGGACTACTTGAAGGCCGGACAGGTCACTTATGGCAAATTCAATGCCTGGGCCGCAGAGAACTGGGGGAACCGATTCCACAGTGCCTTCACCAGTGGGAACTTGGCAAGGTCTCACCTGTGGAACACCACAGGTCGGAGAGACCTGACTTGGGAGGAGCTTACCACCCAACCTTCTGGGGACACTGTGCTTAAAATATCCCATGAACCAGACAGGACGCTCTTCCTACCGGGCCGGGCCAAAGCCCCGAGCAAAATGAAAGGTAGGAAAATAGGCAAAAAGGTGGCGAGCGATGCTGAGAAGGATGCCCGGCCCAACTGCTCCGGAGGGGCCGGCCCAGAGCCAAATTGATGCTGCTCTCTTGCAAGTGGTGGAGCAAGAGACCGAAAGACAGGAAGCAGACACTCTAAGACCTCCAAGGGCTCCCAAGAGGACTCGCAAACAAGAAGGTGAAGGGGCTGACCGGGAAGCCAAAAAGAAAAAGGCTTCGCAGGGAGATGAGCTCGCTCTCCAGGATCCGGAGCCTTCATTCCCAACTGACCCTTCTGACCCAACGCTGGCCGAAGAGATCCCAAGGGACTTTCATACTGATGAGGTGGAAGGGGGAGATCTCAACCTGGATGAAGTGGACATCACCGGTCTAGGTGGACTTGGTGAATACTTCCTTAGCCTCCCCAGAGATGAATTCGCAGGGCCTTACATTCCTCCGAGCAGCTCCAATACGGTCAACTTCAATGGTAAGACTTTCATTGTTTCTAGTGAAAAGGACACCATAGCCCATTCTTTGCTTAGCAATGTGCAACCAGTACTCACACTGGAAAGACAAGTCCGGGGTCAAGCAGACATCATCAAAGATCTCAAGTCTAAGAAGGAAAAGCTGTCCGAAGACCTCCGCACTGCTACAGTCAATGCTGACATGCTAAAAGAGGCAAATGAGAAGTTGAAAAAGAGTCAAGAGGAAAGCACCACAAAGGTTGCCACTTTAGAGGAAACCATTAAAGATCTCCAGGAGAAGCTATCCGGTGTGGAGAAAGACCTTAGTGTCTCAAAGGGAGAGACCATGGCAAAGGAGAATATTATCACTAACTTGACCACTGACAAGATTGCTCTTGAGAATGCAGTAACCAAGGCTGCTGAGGAGAAAACCGCCTTGTTACAAGAGCAGGATGCTAAGATCCAAGCCAGGATTAATAATTATGCCAACCAGATGCTCAAGAGCGAAGAGCTGCTACTTGAAAAGGTGAGGTCTGACATGGTCCTACTTTTCCATGAAAAGTTTCCGCAGAGGAACCTAGGGGAGTTATGGCTTTATGTTGAGCCCGAAAACCTCCCATACCATACCATGGCCGAAGGTGACAGGTATGGCTACTCTAGTGGCTCCTCGGATGATGAGGAACATACTGGGGAGAGCCCAGATGATAAGAATGATGATCCCAAAGGCAAGAAAGTGGTAGAAGGGAAAAGCGACTTCGAGGGCAAGAAGGCAGATGAGGGTGAGCCATCTTCAAAGGCTCAACCTTAACCCACAATTTACTCTGTTTATTTTTTATTCAAACTAAAGTCATTGGAAGGCCAAGGCACTCTTTTTGTAATGGTGTCCGGTACCCGACCGGACAGGTTTTTTGTGTTGTACCTTGACTATTGAAAGTCCTTGGAAGGCCAAGGCAATTTTAAGTTGTTTTATTTAATGAATATCTCTGTTTTGTGCAACCATCACCTTTTTTCATTGTTCATTTTAATTTTGATAGCCAGAGTTTAAGTAGCTTTTAGATATTGCATTGTGAGAGTGTTTAAATTCTCCGACTAGAGTTTAAATAGCCTTTAGATATTTCAGACCGGATAGTATGATAAGGGATTAGACTTTTAAAAACACTTAGAAAATTTTGAAGAAGGCATCGAATTTTATTTAACAACCCGGACACCTCATTAAAACCTCTCCGCGCCACCGGGGAGGAAAGAGTATGCCCCCAAATATTTACATGGATGTTTAAACAAGTAAATATTTACATAAGTGCTATTCCAAGTACATCCGGAGATGCTCAATGTTCCAAGGATGAGTTAGAACTCTGCCATCTTTGTCTTCCAACCAATAAGTTCCAGGCTGGATTCTTTCAACCACTATATACGGACCCTCCCAGGTTGGGGCCAGCTTTCCGAAGAGCTTTTCCTTAGTGTGTAAGAAGACCTTCCTTAATACTTTATCCCCTGGTTGGAAATCTCTTCTTTTAACTTTGGATGCAAACCTGCTCCTCATCAAGCCCTGATAGTGTGCAACTCTAAGGTGAGCCTTAACCCGTCTTTCTTCTATCAAATCAAGTTGATTTCTGATTGCCATCTCATTAGCGTGTTCGGAGAAGTAGTGAACACGAAAGGAAGGGAGTGTCTTCTCTATGGGGGCTACTACATCCATCCCATAGACCAAGGCAAAGGGTGACTCTTGTGTTGCAGTCCCAGGTGTTGTCCGGTAGGCCCAAAAGACTTCTTGCAAATAACTAGGCCATTTCCCAACAGCCCCTTCCAAATTCTTTTTTAACCCGGAGAGTATAATTCTATTAGCCACTTCGACTTGCCCATTTGCTTGTGGGTGGAAAGGTGAAGAAAAAAAATGCTGTATACCCCTTGAGGCACAGAAGCTCTCCATTTCTCTATTGTCGAACTATGGCCCGTTGTCTGTTGTTATTTTCTGTGGGACACCAAATCTGCAACATATGTTGGACAGAATGAATTTTATGATAGCTTTTGACGATGTCCCTGCCAGGGGGGCTGCTTCTATCCACTTCGAGAAGTAGTCTATAGCCACAATTATAATTTTGCGCCCTCCGGACGCCACGGGGAGAGGCCCTACTAAATCCAACCCCCATCGAGCGAAGGGAATGGGCTCAGAAATGGATTCTAGAGGAATGGCTGGTATATGAATTTCATTGCTGTACCTCTGGCATGGGTCACACCTCCTCACCAGCTCCTTAGCATCTTTCATGATTGATGGCCAATAGTATCCGGAGAGTAATACTCTTCTTGTTAGAGCTCTAAATCCACAATGGGCTGATCCCTCACCATCATGTAATTCGGAGAGGACCACTTGTGACTCATCATCCCCCAAACAACGCAGGAGAGGTTTACTATCGGATTTTTTGTACAACACTTCTCTCAATATAATGAAACCACGAGCCTTGTGTTTCAATGTTCTGGCTTGTGACTTATCTGAAGGCACAATACCATCGGACAAATATTGTACGAGAGGAGATCTCCAGTCTTGAGGCTGTTTCACTTGTATTTCAAAACTTTCCTCTTCTACACCCTTACTAAGTTGAATAGAAAGGCTTTCAAGCACATGGATCCATGGGTATGACTCCGTATATGCTATGGTTGCCAATGAGTCTGCTAGCTCATTTTCTGCCCGGGGAATGTGCTCATAGACAACAGCTTTAAATTTCAGTGTTCATTCTTGAGGAGGAGTAAATACTTCACAAGCTGCTCCTTTCTAGCCTCAGATTGGCCTAAGGCATGGTGGATAAGCAATTGGGAGTCACTTAGCAGCTTGACCCTCTTAGCCCCACAAATGTAGGCTAATTTTAACCCAGCTATAGCTGCTTCATATTCGGACTCGTTATTAGATGCCCTAAAGCAAAACAAATAGCTTGGTACATATTGTCTCCGTATGGGGAAGTTAAACATATTCCTGCACCACATCCCATAGTGCTAGATCCACCATCTGTTCGGACGATCCACATTTTCTTATCTTTTGTATCAGTAGCTTGCTCTGAATCCCTATCGGAGTGGAATTCAACCAGAAAATCAGCCACAACTTGGGCTTTCACTGCTGTCCGGGGAGCAAAGTCTATGTCGAAGTCCCCCAACTCTACCGACCACTTAGTCATTCTGCTTGAAATATCTGCTTTTTAAAGGACATTTTTTAAGGGAAAAGAGGTCCGGACGATAATAGGGTGAGCCTGGAAATAAGGCCTCATATTCCTTGCAGCTATTACCAGGGCTAATGCCAATTTTTCAAGTTTCAAGTAACGTCTCTCAGCATCTATTAAGCTCTTGTTGATGTAGTACACTGGGTGGGGATGTCTATCGACCTCTCATACCAGCACAACACTGATGGCACAACTTGAAACTGCCAAATATACGAAGAGAGTCTCCCCATCAACTGGTTTGAACAAAGTCTTGGGGGAGGACAGGTGTTTCTTGATTTCATTGAAAGCCTCATCACACCGTGGGGTCCACTCGAATCCCTTTGCACCCTTCAAAGTTTGAAAGAAAGGAGCACACCTGTCCGAAGACCTGGAAATAAATCTGTTTAAGGCTGCTAATCTCCCCGTTAACCGCTATACTTCTTTGATGTTTCGAGGAGGTTCCATCTGGAAAAGAGCATTCAGCTGGTCCGGATCGAGCTGTATTCCATGCTCACTTATGATATAGCCTAGAAACTTCCCGGACTGCACTCCGAAGACACACTTTTCAGGGTTTAATTTTAAATTCACTTTCACCAAGTTGGCAAAAGTTTCTTGGAGGTCGGACAAGTGTAGCTGCTCATCCATACTTTTCACCATCATATCGTCAATGTAAACCTCCATATTTCTTCCAATTTGATCAGTAAATGCCTTGTTGACTAACCTTTGATAAGTAGCTCCAGCATGTTTCAAACCAAATGGCATCACCTTGTAGCAATGTAGACCCCTGTCAGTGACAAACGTAGTATGCTCTTGATCCTTTGGATTTACTTGAATCTGATTGTACCCGGAGAAGGCATCCATAAAGGAAAGCAGCTTGTTCCCAGAGGTAGAGTCTACTAACTGATCTATCCGGGGGACCGGATACAAGTCTTTTGGGCAAGCTCTATTGAGGTTTGTGAAGTCAATGCACATGCGCCACTTGCCATTCTTCTTTTTTACCAGGACAGGATTGGCAATCCACAAAGGGTATTGAGATTCCTTAATGTGCCCCATCTTTGTGAGTCTGTCAACCTCTTGTACAATGACATCAGCCTTTTCTTTGGAAAAAGATCTTCTTTTTTGAACCACTGGTGCTACATCTCTCCGGACAGATAGGTGATGGGATATCACATCTGATGGAACTCCAGTAACATCAGCATTGCACCAAGCAAAAACGTGCTGATGGTCTTTCAAAAATTTCAACATTTCTTTTTTCAACATTGGTGGCATCTTGGACCCTATCTTGACACTCTTACCCTCTTCCAAACAGTGCGTTTCAACCTCTTCGACTGGTATCAATACTCCAGGGGTCTCTCTAGGGTCATCAATTTCACTGTCACCCCCAGAAAGGCCCTCAAACTGCTATTGTTCATCGATGCGGACTGCCCCCAGCGTTCGAGGAGCCAAGGCAGTGGCATAACATTCTCTTGCAATCTTTTGGCTGCTCCGGACAACTCCAACCTGCCCCTGAACAGCATACTTCAAACACTGATGGACTGTTGAAGCCACTGCATGCATCCTAGAGAGCCAAGACCTCCCTAGAATAGTATTATAGCAAGTGGGACAATCCACCACAATAAAGAGTATTCTGACCATTTTCTTGAAAGGGCCCTTGCCCAATAACACCTCTTCTTCAAACTCTCCGATCACATCGGCTGAGCTGCCTGTGAAGCCCACGATTGACCTGTCCGAATTTTGAATTACAGCAGGGTTTCTCATTTTCTTGTACGTGTTTAGGAAAAGGATATTGGCTGAGCTTCCAGTATCCACCAAGATTCGTCTTATGTCATTGCCCCCTATAAATGCTCCTATGACAACAGCATCCTCATGGGGGCCAGCAATGTTTCTTAAATCATCTTCATCAAACACAATGAAGGGAAATGAGTTGGGTGACTGATAAGACGTTATGCCTCCTTCTAGCTGGGAGGCCAAAGTATGAACATGCCTCTTCCTCGAAGAAGCAGTAGGAGCTGTCATAGTGTCCCCTCCGAAAATTGTAAGCGACTCGAAAAACTTGATGAGCCCGGAGACCGACCTAGAAAATTCCTCTATAGCACCCACTCTGTTCCGAGTTGGATCGGGATCTAAGTACTCAGATTCCACATCAAATCTTTCAACTATTACCATGGCTCCCTCCGGAGCAGCATTACTCGGACCAACCCGGTGAGTGTTGTCAGGCCTGTTGCCTCCTCTTCTTTTAACGTAAGCTCCCAACTTCCCCCTTTCAATCAAGTTTTGAACTTCTTGTTTCAATGCTATGCAATCATCGGTGGTATGACCAATATCATTGTGATATTGGCAAAAAGATTTGTTGCGATGCTCTCTGGGAGACTGCAGTGTTGCCGGTCTCCGGTAATGCACCTCATCTTTTGTTTTATCAAAGATAGTGGCCACGCTTTCTTTTAACTCAACGAACGACTCCGGTTGGACCCATGGCACTCTCTTGTTTCTGGATTGTTGACTTTGAGCAGGAGCAGCTGGCTGAGACTGAGCTTTTGCCCAACCATGCCCCTGTCCGGTTTCTCTTGTTTTGTTCCCGGACTGATTTTGATTTGGAGTTGGTGCCACTGGGGTGGATCTCACCTGCCGGTGCACCCTGGTTTTCTTTGTTTCGTCGACGTTTATTTGTTTGCCAACCTGATTCAGCAACCCTCCCCATGTCATAGCCTTCTTTCTGGTCACCGAATCAGCCAGATTGCCTGGGTTCAAACCGTGTCTCAGGGATGTTATTGCTACCTGTTCGAAGCAATCATCCAACCCATTCTTTGTGTTCACAAAGCGGCTTATGTATTCTTTCAAGGACTCATTTGGCTCCTGGGCACAATGGATTATGGTGTCTCCATTGCCCTTTGGCTCTTTACTCCCTACGAACTGCCTTCGAAAGGCCACCCAAAATGTATCGAAATCTTTAATACAACCTTGAGGCAGGCTGTTGTACCATTTCAGAGCACTCCCCGTGAATAACTGGGAGAATGCCCTACAAAGTAGTTTATCATCATCATCAAAGTTCATCATGAAGTTCTTGAATTTCTCCAGATGGTTGTCCGGATCAGTACTGCCATCGTACTTCTCCATTTTAGTGCTGTCAAACCTCTTGGGGAGGTTTCTGGACAGGATTTTAGAAGACAGTGGAGACTGCCTCCAATTCCTTCCACGACTGAACACAGTATCCTCATTGGGAGTTGCAAAGATACCTAGCTCATCGTGGAAAGCAAAGGGATCCATCAGCATCTTGTCTGTATACCTCCAGTGGTGAGATGACCCCTTTCCAATATGCCTTTTCATTCTTCCATGGTGGTCTCTTTTTCTTGATATTTCTTAACATGATTTTGCTTTTTCCTGGTTCGACCCTCATCGTTGCTAGAGGACAAGGATTTTTCATTTCCCTCGCTGTCCGAAGAGCTACCTGAAGATTCTGAGCTCGAGTCAGAATTCTCCACAGGATTGGACCGGTGAGACTTTTTGGAACTAGCATGAGTCTTTTTGCTGCTCACATGAGTTTTGGAAGCCTCATGCTCTCTGGGGTTATCGGTATGATGAGCAACCGATGCTTTGGATTTTTCTTTCACGCCCATCTTGGCCTTCTCAGCCCTCAGAGCTTCTATTTCACACTTTAGCCTGTCACGCTCTTCGACAGTGTACTCATCGTTCTCTTCCACCACTTCGAGCAAAGCCGGTGGAAGCTCTGGATTGTCCGGATTCATACGGACAGAATTTCTTGGTAGGTTTTGAATGCTTGATTCAGGCACCTCTCTTTCCTCCCACTGTGGTCGCTAATTTGGTGAGGATAATAATCACCTGGGGGTAGACTGGTAATTTTAATTGGTGTTTTAAGGTGGTGTATGGGTGTTGAACGGTGGTGTGTGGGTGTTAAGTGGTTTAGAGTAGGGAGTAGAGAGATAATTAAGCAGCTTGGTAGCAGTTAATTCTCATTACCCTTAGTTAATGCAGGTGGTTGGGTATTTATAGTGTGATGTTTGGGCCCTTATGGGCTTTCGGGTTATGTTTAATGGACCCGGGTCATGTTCAAAGACCCATGAGCTCTAAGTAGGAGAGCAAGTAGCTTAGTCAAGAAGTGTTTAGGTTTTTTAGTACTTTTGTCATAGTTCGAACAGTCCTATGGTCATAGTGTTCGAAGTGATCTGTCCGGTCCATATGATCTGTCCGATCTGTCCGGTCCGGAGGCTTTGGACCGATCTGTCCTTGTCCGGGGAGCATGCTGAATTCGGACTCATCAATTTTGATTAAAGTTCATCTCCTTATCATCTTTTAATGTCGGTTTTGCGATATATATATATATATATGATTGATGTTCATGGATGGGTGGATGAGTTTCCTGCAGCAATTCATGATAGGATCCAAGTACCAGGTTGACTTACCAAAGAGCAGTAGATTCTCCAGAATTTCGCAGTTGATTTCAATGTCCAAGTTAACCATGTGCAGCATTCGACAGATTCTAAGACCGTCAAAGAGCGCTCTACATTCAGCAATCAAGGGAAGACTCTTTACATAAAGCCTACCGAAGCCTATGATGATTATTCCTTCACTGTTTCGAACGAGACCACCACCACTGGTTTCACCAGAAATGTCACAGGCGCCGTCAGTATTTAACTTGAAGCGGTTCGCTTTACGATTCTTCCACTTGAGGAATAAAGGATTTCTGAAGTTTCTAATGTGGTTAACGCATCCCAAATTCCGAGAAGCTTTGAAATTCTTTCCCAGTGAGAGTTTTTCAAAAACTTAGCAGAGTTGAGACCAGACAGAATGAACATGACATGATTGATGATGGTGGAAGAACTCACATTCTCATTAAGATGCTTCTTCATCTTGTTTCGAGCAGCCAAAATAGCCCAAGTAATAATAGAAGGAAGGATTGTACGAATGTCACAATGCCGAGGGGTCGACCAGTACCATATTCTAATGAGGTGGGGGAGGTTCATGTGAGGAATGATTTGAATCTTGAATAAGGAGCTGAAGAAAACCCAAACGGACCAAGATTGATTACACTGAACCAGCGTGTGATGAGTAGTTCAATATTTCTATAAAATTGACACTTGGAAGCAACCTGAAAACGCTTCATTTGAATAACAGAATCAGTTGGGATCCAGTTCAGAAGTGCTCTCCAAAGGTGAAAAGAACATATTATTGGAGTAACAGCATTCCAAGTTTTGGCATACATGTTGGATTTGTTATTTTTTTGCTTGATGGAATTCCAATTTTCTTTACAGCTAAAGGATTCGTCAGTAGAAAGAGACCAGAGCAACATATCAGAAGCATCACTCAAAGAGATGCTTCTAATTTTGTTGATTTAAGTATTAGTGACTAAGGATTTAAGTCTATCAAAATCTCAAGTACCATTCACCCACAAGTTGCTGACATTGTCCCTATTTTCATCCCAAAGCCAACTTCTATTATCAGTGTCCCTGAATTGAATGAAAGGTTTTTCTGAGTACCACTGGTCGAGCCAGAAGTCCATGTTCCCACATCCCGGATGATAGAAGATATGTTTCTCAGCAATATCCCTGACTTTTATAATCCTAGCCTAGATTTTTGATTTTTTTATATGGGAAGAGGCTAGAATAGGGTGAATATTATTTTTGCAGTAAATAGAGGCAGTAAGCTTAGCCCATAACATTTTATGGTTTCCAAATGTAAACGAGAGCTTCAGGGTATAAATTAGCTGCACATCATCCTTGAGACCTCCCTCCTCATGACTCATACAAAGCCTTCCCCACTTAGACCAGGTAATAGTGTGATTGTTTTATTTATTCTCTTATAAGAATTTGTTGTAAAGCCTTTCAATCTTGGTGATTACAGAACTTGGAAGAATGGTATGCTGAAGGAGGAAAGTGGGATAAGCATATCAGACAAACTGGATAAGCGTGAGTCTACCAGTAAACGAGAGAGCGGCTTTTTCCCATTCAAATATTTTGTTTCTTAGCTTAGAAACCATATCATCATAGTTGGAAATCCTGATGGAGGCAGCAATGGTGGAACCAAGATACTTAAAAGATAAGTTCATGAGCTTAAAATTTAAGATCTTTTCCATAGTGATTATTCCCTGGTTCTTCATGTTGTGAGGGACAATTATCTTGGATTTGGTATTGTTAATCAACTGACCATAAACTCTTTGATAGTGACTCAGAAAGTTTTGTATTTCCTGGATAGTTGAGGTTGCACCATTGCTGAAAATCATGAAATCGTCAGCAAACGCTAGACAGGAAATGTTGATATCACCTCTTGCTTTGAATCTTGCTTTAGAATTCCCGTTTGAAATCTTCTTAATTCCTCTGATTAGATACTACTGAACCAAAATAAAGAGACTAGGAGACACCGGGTCTCCTTGTCTCAGCCCTTGAGTATTGATGAAGAAACCATTCATTTCACCATTGATTATAATAGAAGAGTGGACATTGCTTATACATTTTCTGAACAAAGAGACAACATTAGTATTGAATCCAAAGGAATCCAGGATTTTAAAGATAAACCTGTGATTGAGCTTGTCGAAACCTTTAGTCATATCAGTCTTAAGAATAACATTGTCACCTCTGCATTTGGAGTTTAAGTCACAACAGAGCTCTAGGGCTATGAGGATACTTTCATGTATACTTCTTCCTCTGACAAATGCTCCTTGCTCATCAGAAATTAGGTGAGGAAAAATATTAGCAAGTGTGTTGTTGATGATTGTGCCAATAATTCTGCTAATCATAGTAGTTAAACTAATCGGTCTGAACTCTTGCCATGTATTAGGATAGGAAACCTTAGAAATAAGCCAAATTGCAGTGGCGTGAATGCCTATTGGGAGAAGATAACCTTTGAAGAACCCCTGGATAGCTTGACAAAGGTTAGAGCTGATTGGCCATCATTTCTTATAAAATTCACTATTAAAACCATGAGGTCCTGCAACGCCAACAGAGCTAAGAGAATTGATAATACTAAGAATTTCATTTGTTTCAGGAATGGCGAGGAGGTTGGAGTTTTCTTCATCCTTGACAAGCTTAGGGATCAAGTTCATTAAAGAAATTGCACTGTCATCACACAAGTTATGAGATAAAAGAGATTGAAAGTAATTGATACCAGAGTTACTGTACTGAGCCTTAGCGATAAGCCATTGATCTCCCTCTTTGATTCTGCTTATCTTGTTCTTCTTAGCCCCTTTCTTAACAAAATTATGATATGTAGTCGTGTTCCTATCACTGTCCGTAAGCCAAGAGGAGTGAGATTTTTGTCTCCAATACAACTTTTCTCTGTCAAGCAACAATAGGTGACTTTCCTTATCCTCCTCAAGCAGGTATTTATCATTAGTAGAGAGGGAAGCTTGATAGAAATCACTCTGAAATTCATTTCCTCTTCAAAACTTTTGATAGCATAAAAAACATTACCAAAAATATTCTTGTTCCAACCTCAGATCCGCCTTTAATCTTTTTTGTTTAAACCAGAACCTCTTCAGAGGATTACCATCAGTTTCATTAATTCTCTCAGCCTTACGCTTCTCCACAACCTCCATAAACCTAGGTTGCAGCACCCACATGTTTAAAAATTTAAAAGAAGGTTTGATTTTCTCAAGACAAGAAGATATGATGATGATGGAAATGGGGCAGTAATCAGAGCAGCTTTTAGCAAGGTGATTAAAAATAATGGGGTCAAAATAATTCATCCAGGAGTTTTTTAACTGTCTAACCGTTTCCATTTTCTGCCATTTGACCAGGTGAATCTAGAACCAGTGGAACCAGCGTCCTGAAGGTTACAATCTATTATCAAGTTTTTGTAGTCTTCCACGCTTCTCAGGTTAGTTGTAGTGCAAGAAAGCTGCTTTTGAAGATTGATAGTAGTGTTAAAGTCACCAAATATTATACAATCGTTGGTAGGATCGTCAATTTACCTTAGAGCATTCCATAAAGACATCCTGAGCTCTCTTCTACACTTGGCATAAACAACAGAGACACTGAAATCCTTGTCAAGAGTAGAATGGAGAACTTTAAGATGCAGAATTTTATCCTCATCAAGAATAGCCTACACCTTATAAAAATGATGCCAAAAAATCCAAATTTTGTTGTTGATGTTGCTCATGAACCCACTAGATTTTTAGCAATCATTTGAAGCTTCTCAGCTTTAATTAAAGGCTCGTGAATGGCTACAAAGCTTGCTTTGGTAGACTTGATTAAGGATTTAACTCTTTTGATAATGTTCTTGTTACCTAGTCCTCTTGCATTCCAGCTCAAGATGGCTACTATCATTGATTGGTTGATGAAGTTTTAGTGGCTCTTTTGACCTTCATAAGCTTAAAAGAGGTTGGCCCGTTAGTATTCCAGATTTTGATCTTTTTATTCTTCCTTGTCTCAATCTTCTTGAACTCAGTATCTTTAGCATCTTGTACTAGAAGAACTCATGAGACTGCTCACATTTTCTCTGGTTGGAGAAGACTGATCATCAGGAGGAACATGTTCAATGTATAGGGATCTTCTTTCAATAGTTCGTAAGGCTTCTACGATTTTAGAGTCTTTTGGCAAGGAGGTGGATGTAGGAACGTTAGAGCTTGAAGAGGCTTCTTGATTTGCAAGAACATGGATGTTATTTTCCTAGTAAGACTGATTGGTATATCTTTCAATAGAGACACCATTGTTTTCATTAATATTTTCATTGTGGTTGACTGCTTCTTTGTTAATGATAATGGATTTAAGCTTGGTGGTAGTGGTCTCATCATGTTTAGTAGGGTCGTGGCTTGGATTAGTGCTGATTTTAGTAGCCTGAGTAGTCTGCTTTTTACAATTGACTTCAGAATGGACAATATGAGAACACATTTTGCAGTAGTTATGAGGGTTTTCATAAATAACATGAACCCATAGACTATCTTCCTCACCAAACTTGATCAAGACCTTCTGAGTCAAAGGCTTAGATATATCAATTTCAACCCAGATTTTGCAACGATTTTTTGGGCTCTATTGATTGAAGGAACCCAGATCTTGAGAGAAGTTCCTAAAACTTTAGCAATTTCTCTGATAATAGATTCATTAAACATGAATTCTGGAAGAGTAGGAAGAGATGCCCAGATTGGTTGGAAGGACATTCAAGATTGGGATTGTATTGATGTGTCCACTTCAAGAGTCTCATGGTTTTATTACCTACAACCCAGAAATTCCTAGACCATAGTTTCTTGAAATCTTCAAGATCATTAAATTCAATGAAAACATGCATGTAGTCCCATATTAAAATTTTAAAATTTCCTGTAAACCTGAATTTCCCAAGGAAACTTTTGATTGTTTCCAACGTTGGTTTTCGGGTGGCAAACTTGCCTATTAAGGTATGTTTTGATAAAATGATCAAGGATTCTTTGTCCTTTGCCTCAAATGTGATGCTTGGATGATCATTCTTAAGAGAAACAGATACGTTATTGTGCTGAAATTCTTTAGTTCTTCGTTTTACAGTTTTTCCGAATGAAACAAATACATCCCTTGAATTCAGTTTAAACTTATTTGATTCCTCAAATCTAGGATTAATTCTTATACTGGTGTTATCTCCAATCAGCACAAGAGGTAGGTATCCATTGTTCGACGAATCAATGCGATGAGCAGTTAAAATAGATTTCCTAAGCAAAGGAAAGTCTTTATCAAACAAAGACTGAGTTTTCTTCACAGACAGAGGAACCTCAGTAACAATGGTGGCCAGATTTTCGGTTGAATATTTTGGGTTGGTAGTCGGATAAATAGTTGACAAAATTTCGCATTCTTCTATTGAGAAAAGGAGATCAAAATGGTGAGAAATCAGTGGTTCATCCATACCGGAATCAAGAATTACGAACTCTGTTCTTGAAGGAGAAGAACAGAGTCATCGAAAGCCCTCTATTTGGTCCTTAATATATATATATATATATATATATATATATATATATATTTAAAATTACGACAATTATTTTACGATAAAAAAATAGTAAATGTACGATCTCTAAATAAAACAACCCAATATTTATAATAATTATTAAAAAAAATGTTCCTTATACTTTTAAAAATTTATTATATAAATTTTATATATTCAATGTTGAAATGATATATATGACTTTTCAATAATTAATTCTTTTACCCATTAGCATTTTCTATGACATTTTTTTGAATTAAGAACATCAAATTAAAATTTCGTATTTTGTTCAAATGAAAGTAAACAAATATTTATTAAAGCTTTAATTATTTTTATTTAATGTTTTATTTGAATCATAATATTTTAAGATTTGAGTTTGTGTTCTTAATACATTTTCAAGAATTATAAAAAACTAGATTTCATATAATTTAACTGTTTATATTAGTTTTAGTTTAAAATAATTATTAGTTAACCTTTTATGTTGAATTTATCAAGTTATTTTTTTTGTAATTTGCAGGAGTGTTGTCATTACTGAATCCATGTTAGGATTTTCAGATCCGGATTTAACGTTTTTTTGCAAGATAACATTGTATCGATAAAACACATTGACATTCTTATATAATATCGATATATTATTCTTGACTTCAAAAACCTAACAATAGCACATTGACATTATAGTGACTTCAGTACATTGTTATTTTCTATTGATGTCGATATTACACGTGTCTTTAAATAGTCTTTTTTTTTTTTTTTTTTTTTTTAATCGGCAAATCAATCTTATTAAATATCAACACAAATCCAATACAATTGAGCCCAATCACATTTGGCCTTATTTTTACAAAATTGAGCCCAACAATTGGGCTACCCGACTTGAAACCAAATACCCTAACTGATATCGATCCCAAAATTAGGTTGAAACCCTAATTTCTATCAGAGCACCTTCTCTCCTTCTCTCCTTCATCGCCTTTCTTTACCACCAAAACTCTATCCTGGATCAATATATCCAACTCCCATACTTTCGAGCATGAAAATCGCAAGTAGTGGGTTTGGTATTTGACTTCCATTGAAAATCCAATTCCTTCTCAGTTTCAAAACATGCTTTGAAACCCAGTCTGCCGCCGTGTTTTCCGTTCTGGAAACATGCGCGATTCTCATTGTCGGAGCCAATAAGCCTTTACAAAAATCAATTCCTTGGTTGCTAGATTCTCGAGATGAGATCTGGCTCACTAGTGACAGACAATCGACGTCAATGTCAACGTTTGTCCATCCTCGCCTAAAGCACAGCAACAGTGCCTCCATCAGGGCACGCCTTTCAGCCTGGAATGGAGATAGTTTACCAAAGATGAAGCCAGCTCCTTCCATACACCTGCCCGTGTGATCTCGAACAATTATCCCTCCGGTCGCTTCTCCAGTGAAGTCACAGCCACCATCAGTGTTAATCTTGATGCGTCCCAGATCAGGAGCCTTCCAGCACCGGTAAGCCACATTTCGCTTGCATATAGACATAGCTCCTAGCTTAAGTCCTGCATCTTCAACACGTACCCAATGCTTAGGTCTTAGATTCATATCAATGGCTATGATAAATCTGTTTATTCTGTTAACAGCACTTTGAAAACTATCAACAGTTTTACCAAATTTACAGTGATTTCGATTACGCCAAATGGTCCATGTTATCAGTTGTGGCACAATATATGTAATGTGAAGTTTACTTTTAGCAGTCTTGAACCAGACCAATAGCATGTGTCTTAGGCTCATATACCTTCTTACTGGTATTCTGAATAACAATCCATAGTAGTTCCATAATGGCCAAGCGTAGCTGCAATTGATGAAGAGATGAGAAGCTTCTTCATAATTGCAGCAGAATTGGCATTTTGAAACTATGGTGAAATGTTTTTTTAATAGAATGCTGTCAACAGAGATGTAATTCTTAAGTAACTTCCAGCTTAAAAAAGAAAATTTTTTAGGTATAAAAGTATGCCAAATCCTTTTAAAGAAAAGAGAGCTACTGGTTTTTGTTCTTATGTTTTCCCATGTGTCCTTTATACAGAAACTCTTATTTTTTTATAAACTCCAGTTTATTTTATCTTCCTTATCATGAGAGATTACAACTCTTTGAATTTGTTGCTTTCTCTCATTAGATAGCGAAGATAGTAAGTTAAAATCCCAACATCCATTTAACCAAAAGGTTTTTACTTGAGCTGGAAGATACCATAAGTTTTCAGCATTTATAATAGGAGACATCTCATGCCATGAGTCTCTCCAAAAGTCTGCATTTCCACATCCTATGTTCCATTTAATAAACTGGTCTGCCCTATCTCTAACAGAACACAGTCCTTTCCACACAATAGAGTCATTGACTCCACACTTTGCAATAGTTGGATGTCTCTCTAAACAATATGTTTTAGAGATTAGGTCAGACCAAAGTGAACCCCCTTTTCTAAACCAAAACCATAGTTTGTAAGTAAAAGAGAGTTGAATGTCAGACAGCAGTTTGACATTCAATCCTCCCTCTTCAAATGGCAGACAAAGGTATTTCCATCTTGTCCAATGCATTGCATCTTCGTTTACCTTTGTCCTCCACAGAAATTTATTAAAATATGTTTCAATTTTACACAAAACATTCTTTGGTATTATACAGCTTTGCATCCAAAAGTAGATGATTGGGTATAGAACATGTCTTATTAGTGACAACCTGCCACTATAAGACAAGTTTTTTAAATCCCATTCATTTATCTTATTCAGTAGCTTATCTAAGAGTAGAGAGTAGTGCTTCCCTTTGTTGTTAGGTGCAATTGTGATTCCCAAATAGCTGAATGGAGCATTCTCTATTTTGAATCCCATTGTAGCTTTAATTCTTGCAGTGTGAGACCCAGCACATCGTTTTGAGGTAATCACTTTTGTTTTTTCAATGTTTATCAACTGCCCAGACTCACTCTGGTATTTGGCTAGCAGGACACTTAGACTTTGGATTGATTGAGGAGAACTATTGGAAAATATCACCACATCATCTGCAAAAGCTAGACACGGTAAAATATAACCTTTCTTTATATAAAATTGCATAGAATTATTAGAGTCATAAAGATTTGACAGCCCTCTCAAAAGGGCTTCTTCTGCTAATATAAATAAGCAGGGAGATAATGGATCTCCCTGTCTTAACCCAACCTTTTGAGGAAAATAGCCTGAACTAGTCCCATTAAGCAACACAGATATCATTACATTGGAAATCAGCTTTTGAATCATATTCACAATAGCATCAGAGAATCCAAAACACTTTAGTGTTCTTATGACAAAGGTGTGAGACAACCTGTCAAACGCCTTTGTCATATCCAGTTGTATTATTATGTTCCCTTTTGATGGCTTTCTACCTATGTTGTGAAGCATCTCTTTTGTAACTAATATGTTTTCATGTATAATCCTTTCTTTTACAAAAGCAGATTGTCCTCTAGATATAATTCTAGGTAGAATATAGGAAATTCTCCTATTGATAATGGCTGAAAATAATCTGTTAACTATAGAACACATACTTAATGGCCTAAAATTATTCCAGGTTATAGGATTTGCTACTTTGGGGACCAGGACAATGCCAGTTTCAAAAATCCCTTTAGGGAATAGAGCACCAGAAAGGTAAGCATTTATAGATTTGTACAGATCAACTTTAATTATTTCCCAACAGTGCTTCAGGAAAAAGGTATTATAACCATCAATTCCTGGAGCACTATCTTTCTTCATTCCATTTAACACTGCTCTTATCTCCTCATATGATGCAGGCTTTATAATGTCAGCGTTATCAGAATCCCTAACAATATTAGGTATATTATTTAATATTGTGTCTCTATCATTCAGTAAGATATTATCATCAGGAATATTGGAGAGAATTTCTTTGAAATGAGCAACTGCAGAAGAGGCAATGTCATCCTGGTTAGTAATCCAGACATCTCTCTCCTTTATTCCCACAATAATGTTTTTCTTTCTTCTCTTTTTTACATAACTGTGATAGAGTTTGGTGTTAGCATCACTATCACATAACCATGAGTTAAAACACTTCTGTTTCCAATAGCTTTCCTCATCTTTCAAAGCAAGGATGAGGATGCTATTGAATTTAGACAGATTTGCTTTTGAAACATCATCTTTCATGTTTTGATGAATCAACTCACACTTTTCTACATCAGTGATAGCTTCTTTAACTCTTTCAAATATATTACCAAAAGTTTCATAATTCCATTTTTTCAAATGTTTTTTCAGTCTTTTTAATTTGTACCAAAAAATGGTACTGTCATCACCATTACAGGGCATAGACCAGTTCTGACTTACACAAGTCATGAAGTCAGGGTGGTTTGACCATGCATTTATAAATTTAAATGAACTCTTCCTATAATTAGCTAACATATTAGATGCATTAGTAATAGAGATTAATAAAGGAGCATGGTCACAACAAGTTCTGACCATGTGACAAACCTGTATGCTTAAGATGTTAAGCATAAATTGATTAGCCAATACCCAATCTAATCTTTTCCAGTTTGTCTTGTTGATCCAGGTATAACGTGAGCCACAATAAGCAGGCACCTCTAAGTCACAGTTCCTTATGAAGTCATTGAAGTCCTCTGCACTTGCCCCATCATAATTCACACAGTGGAGCTGGTCATCAGGGCATCTAGTAGTATTAAAATCCCCAGCAAGCAACCAATTCTCATTACAGGTAATGTTACTAAGTAACCCCCAAAGTATTCTTCTCTGAGCTCTTAAGTTACTTGCATATACAGAAGTGAAACAGCCATTAAAAGAAGCATAATTGACATTAACATGTAAAAACTGTTCATTATCTTGAATAACATCAACCCCAACATCATTCGACCAGAATATCCATATTTTGTTAGATATATTAACAACGTAGTTCTCAAGACCAATCCTTCTTGCCACCATCTCCACCTTATCAGCCCTTGCCATAGGTTCCTGTATAGTAACCATTTTCACTTTCTCTTTGTTAATAATGTACTTTAGCCTAGCTATTGTAGGGTTATTGTGTATCCCTCTTGCATTCCAGCTAATGATATTAATCATTATCTGATGCATAGCCTCTTGGTACCTTGTCTCTCTTCATAAGAGAGTTTATTTTCAGATTCCTTGAGTTACTATTCTTTTGTGCTGATTTTATTTTCCTTAGTATTACAGTTTCAAAATCATGTTCACCACTTGAACTAACTCTTGGAGAGGGGTTATGACTACCAATCTTATGAAGAGAAGATTGCTCATCCATCTCAAGGTTTTGCTGAGAATTATCAAGACAATTCTCCTCCACCTCAAGATTCTGTAGAGCACTGATAATATCAGGCTCATTTATGGACATCGAACTGTCTTTCACAGGACTGACAACATTAGTTGAAGGACAGGAAACATGAGAGTTGTCTTTCTTTGTAACAATAGACTTTAACCTTCTTCTATATACCTGTGTAAAAGTTTGTACCTTAGTAGTATTTGCTTCTTTTTCATTTTCTTTCACTTCTTGTACAGACTCCTGTAAACTCTTACTACTATCAATAATATCATCTCTTGCCTTTTCTTTCTTGGATTCTTGTACAGAGTTCTTTTTACATTTAACACCATCGTGACCCACATGATGACACTGCTCGCAATAGCTAGGCGCATTTTTGTAACTCACCGTGATTAAGAACTCCTTACTATCACCAAACCCAATAATCAGCTTTCTTTTAAGTATACGAGAAACATCAACTTCAACCATCGCAAAACAAGCGTTCCAATTTGCCCTGTTTACATCAGGGATAACAACGTGATGAACAATGCCAATAGATGAAGCCAGAGCATGGATCACGTCACCGTTATACATGAACTCTTATAACTTCTCAAAACGCACCCACAAGAGGGCAAGAGGACACTCAAAGTTTCTTGAACTTTGAGGGCACCATTTAATGACCCTCATAAGTTTGCCATCAACCTTCCAAAAACGAGCAACCCACAGTCTACCAGCATCCTCCAAAACCGTAAATTCTATCTGTATTTGCCTTGAATCGATTGTGAAGTACGTAAACTGTCCCTTGAACTTAAACGATTCAAGAAACGACTGAAAAGCAAGCCTCTTTGGTATACCATCATTAAACTTCGCAATTAGTGTAGTTCTAGATTGATTTCTAAGGTCTGTCAAAACCTTTTCAGGGAACGAAATCTTGTTGTGATCCGAATCTGTTATGATGCTTATTGGGTTGAACTCCGCAGTTGAAACCTTTGCCCTAACCACATCAGCATACTTCCTACTCGATTCAACTTCTTGTGACGCAGAAACCCTACCTTTCAACTGAGGAAACGCTTCAATGTCTTTCAAATCCATTAGTACACGGCAGAATCAGCGGGCTTGGAAACATAGAACTCAGAAGAACTGAGACTAAACAAGAGCAATAGAAATGTATCTTAGAGGATAAGAAATCCTATTCTTGATGCTTTCTTGAGAGAGAAGGCACTACCATTCTACTCCAAATGTAATAAGGTTTGTCAAATCTTTTTTTTTTGATTACTAAAAAATAACTAGCTACAAAGTTCCAGGGCCAAAATTGAATTACAGATTAAATAGAAGCCTAAAGGGACAAAAATCCCAAGAAAACACTTTCCCAAAGCCAAACCCTAGATCGAACAGACACACTTTCAATAACAACAAGCAGCTTCATAACCACCATTAATTAATCGCCGACCACCAAAGCTCCGACCACCGAAAACTCCAACCACCAAAACTCCGACCACCAAAGCGTAGCAGGGAGGCCTTTCGAAAAAATTCTAGAAGAGATGTGTGCTTCTACTGGTACGATAACATCATTGACAGAGAAGAAGAAGACTATCATAAGAGTCTCCAATTGATCTGGTACGATCAGTCTTTGCACGATCTCGACCCTCCAATTCCGGTATCTAAGAAGAACCTGATGCTGATGCTAACAATGATGTCATCGAAACCACCAAATCTTCCCAACAACAGCCAAAGCGAAATCCCGATAACCAAGCAAAGCTCAATCCAGAGGCCGATATCGAAAATCTCCCATATCGAAAGATGTTGATCTCAGTGCTCTTGCCAAATATACCCATGGATTTAGTGGTGCTGATATCACAGAGATATGCCAGCGAGTATGCAAATATGCTATAAGAGAGAACATCGAGTAGGATATCGAGAAGAAGAAGATGAAGAGTGAGAACCCAGAAGCAATGGAGGCGGAGATCAAGGCTGCTCATTTTGAGGAATCAATGAAGTATGCTCGTAGGAGTGAAAGTGATGCAGAAATTCGCAAGAACCAGGCATTTGCCCAAACATTACAGCAGTCAAGAGGGTTTGGTTCCGAATTCAGGGTTGCTGATAATGCCGGCTCAGGATCTGCTGTTGGTGCTGCATCTGATCCTTTCGCAACTTCTGCCGCAGCCGCTGATGAAGATGATCTCCCAAATCCCCTTCCAGAAAAAGATCCCTAACCTGGATCTATATAACCTACACCAAGACTCTCCAAAGTAATTATAGCAAGCAACTGAGGAGGAGCGTCGACATTATTGAAGGAACAAGCAGCTTTCTTCAGCAAAGCCCACTTCGCCATCCAATCTGCAGCAGCATTTTGGATGCGAGAAATATGACGGATCTTCATCGTAGGGCAGATCAGAGCCCTACAGGAAGAGGTTACCAAGTTATCGGTGCCACCAACAGCCATGATGTTGACAAGAGTAAGACAATCAGATTCGATGTCTACATCTTGCCAACCATGAGCTCTACACAAGAGAAGAGCGTCAAGCAGAATACGGGACTCAGCTTGCAGTGGAAACAACTTCCCATACAAAAATCCAGCACCAATTATCAAATGGCCCAGGTGATCCCTCACAGTCAAACCACCAGAAGCTTCACCAGAGGAACATCACGCACCATCAATGTTCACCTTGAGCCTTCCTTCAATAGGAGGGCACCAGTTCAGGTACACAACTTTCGCCTTTCCTGTAGATAAGCAACCAATAGTAGAACCAACATCAGATAGCCCCGTCCAATGTTTAGCCTTAAGATTTACATTAGAATCAATAGCAAGAATAACTTTATAAACTCTATTAACAGCAGTGTCGAAACTATCATAAGAGTTATAGAACTTAGCTTTATTACGGTTTTTCCAGATAACCCACAAAATGACTTGAGGAATTAGAAAGAAATATGGAAGTTGCTCTTAGACAGCCAGAACCAACAACTCAGGATATGCCTTAGAGACATGAATCTCCTGACAGGAACCCTAAACAGATTACCAAAGAAGTTCCAAAGGGACCAAGCAAAGTTGCAATTGATGAAGAGATGCCTCTTATCTTCACAGTTGCAGCAAAATTGGCACTTAGAAACCATAACCAAATGCCTGGCAGAAAGAATACTATCTATAGGAGCAAATTTTTTTAAGAGTTTCCAACATAGAAATGAAAACTTAGTAGGAATAAATGAGTGCCAAATTTTCTTAAAGATACTTTGCTTAGGGTGATAGGTTCTAATTTTATCCCAAGTAGTCTTTTTGTTAAAACAATAGTCTTTAGAAATCATCCATTTGATAGTATCCTCCAAATCCCCATTAACACAGACTTTGTAAACCTGATCCACTCTATCCTGAGAGAGAAAAGAAGCTAGAGTAGGATCCCACTGGCCATCTTTCCAATAAGACTTGACCTGAACAGGTAGAAAGCAGTTATTAGTGTCTAAATCCTTAGCAATAGGAGGCAAATTATGCCAAGCATCATGCCAAAAGTCAACATTCCCCTTCCCTAGTCTCCAATGCACATACTGATCAGCCTGATTTTTAATAGAGCAAAGTCTCTTCCAAGTTATGGAGTCAGTAGATTTACAGATAGCATTAATAGGGTGAGAAAGGCTACAATAAGAAGCATGCATAAGATCAGCCCATAAAGAACTTCTCTCCCTAAATAGAAACCATAGTTTATAAGAGAAGGTGAGTTGAATGTCAGCCAGTTGCTTGACATTTAACCCACCCTCATCAAAAGGAACACATAACCTGTTCCAGGAAGACCAATGGATGGCTTTTTCAGAAAACTTAGTCGTCCAAAGAAACCTATTAAAACAAAGACCAAGCTTATTGATAACACCATTAGGAAGCAAACTATTCTGCATCCAATAGTAAACAATAGGATAAAGGACATTTTTAATAAGGGAGAGCCTACCCCCAAAAGACAGACTCTTTAAATCCCATTCATATATTCTATTGTATACTTTAGATAGAAGAGGAAGATAATTCTTCCCTTTATTGTTAGCAGAAATAGTTACACCCAAGTAAGAGAATGGAGCATTCTCGAGATCAAATCCAGTGGTAGCCTTGAGCCTTGCAGTACTGGCAATAGAACTAGCAGATGAGATAATAATCTTAGTTTTTTGTTCGTTAATTAACTGGCCTGACTCCTCTTGATATTTATTCAGCAGATTGCTAATGATCTCAATAGAAGAAGGGGCACTATTGGAAAAGATGATGATGTCATCTGCAAAAGCAAGGCAAGGTAACATAAATTCAGACTTTAGATAGTATCTTAAGCTATTATTATTATGGTAAAGATTAGCAAGGCCCCTAAGTAAAGCCTCCTCAGCGAGAATGAAGAGGCAAGGGGACAGAGGATCCCCCTGCCTTAAACCATTATTCTGATGAAAGTAACCCTCACAGCCTCCATTTATCAAGACCGAAACCATGACATTAGAAATTAATTTACTGATTAGGACCAGAATATCAGTAGAAAAACCAAACCCCTTAAGGGTATTAATGACAAAGGCATGAGACATTTTGTCAAAAGCCTTTGTCATATCAAGCTGAAGAATAATATTTCCTTTAGAAGGCCTTCTATTAATACAATGAAACATTTCCTTAACAATTAAAACGTTATCATGGATAATCCTGCCTTTGACAAAGGCACCCTTCCCTCTAGAAACAATTTTAGGAAGCAGATAGGCAATCCTATGATTAATGAGACCTGAAATGAGTCTGTTGAAAATTGTACACAGACTTATATGCCTATAATTAGACCAGGAAATGGGGTTTGGACCCTTAGGAATCAGACATATCCCAGTGGCAAATACACCATTGGGAATACAGTGCCTATCCATATAAGAATTAATGGCATTACAAACATCCCCACTAATAATTCCCCAACAACGTTTAAGAAAGAAACAATTGAACCCATCAACCCCCGGGGCACTGTCATTTCTCATGCCCTGAATAACAGACCAAACTTCCTCCTTAGTGACAGGCTTCATAATAGCTTCATTATCTGCATCTAACACAAGCTTAGGGATATTATTCAGAATAGAATCCTGATGATCAGAAAAGTTAGTACAATTAGGAGAATTAGATAACAAAAGGCTAAAATAAGACACAGCAGAATTTGAAATATCCTTATGATCAGTAAGCCAGATACCATTCTCTTTAATCCCATAGATAGTGTTTCTAGCTCTTTTCTTAGACACATAATTATGATACAATCTAGTATTACCATCACTATTATTAAGCCATGTATTATAACATTTTTGACGCCAATATAATTCTTCATTTTTAAGGGCGACAATAAGTAGGCTATTAGCTTTAGACAACCTAGCCTTAGAAACACTACTATTATTAATAAGATGATTAGCCTCACAGACTTCAACATCCTTAACAGCCTCAGCAACCTTAGAGAAGATATTACCAAAAGTAGAATAGTTCCAGACTTGAAGGCACTTTCTAAGCCTCTTAAGCTTATACCAGAAGATGATATCAGGCCCACCATTACAATGCTTATTCCAGCAATCCCTAACACATCTTAAGAAATCAAAATGATTCACCCAAGCATTAATGAACCTAAAGCTTCTTTTTTTAGTACTAGTAGACCTATTTAGAGAACTATTGATAGTAACAAGAAGAGGGGCATGGTCAGAGCAAGTTCTGACCATGTGACAAACCTGAACTTGCCAAAAAGAAAGCATTTTCTGATTTACCATCACCCTGTCTAATCTTTTCCAAATTTTGCTATTACTCCAGGTGAACCTAGAGCCAGTATAACCCGGATCCTCCAGACTACAGAGTCTAATACACTCATTGAACTCTTCAGAACTGCCATCATCATAAGAAGCACAGCATAGCTGATCATCAGGACAGGAGATGGCGTTGAAGTCACCAGCCACAGCCCAAGGAATATCCACACCAGAGATCTGACAGAGCTGACTCCAAAGCAGCCTACGCTGAATTTTCTGATTCTTTGCATAAACAAAGGTAAACAGACAAGATATACTATTGTAATTTATCTCCAAATAGAGGAGCTGGTCATGATTTATATTAACGTTTATGTTTACTTCATCAGACCAAAAAACCCAGATTTTATTAGATATATTATTGGTATAGTTAGGAAACCCAAGCTTACGAGCAATAATTTCAATTTTATCTAACCTAGCCATAGGCTCCTGGATGGCAACAACCTTAACTTTGTCTTTATTGATAATGAAGCTAAGTCTAGAAAAAGTAGGAATGTTTTGAACACCCCGAGCATTCCAGCTAATGAACTTAATCATTCAGATAAAAAATTATAGAATGATTTCTCTCCTCTTCTCAGAGAGTTAATTGATACCTTCCTAACAATTCTGATTTTCTTGGCAGATTTGATTTTCTTGGCAATGATGGAATTAAAATCCTGGTCAGAAGAACTATAAGTTGGCGATGGGTTGCAGCTACCAGCATTAATCCCACAAGGAGACTCCTTTCTATTATTCAAACTGTGAGAAACAGCCTCCAACTCCAGATCCTGAAGAGCCCCAATGACTTCAGGATTATTACGAGAAGCAGCATCAACCTTTGGAGAGCTTCCAAGATTAGCAGATTCAGAAGACTTATCCTTAGCAGTGACTATGGATTTGAGCCTCCTCTTGTAAACCTTAATGAAATTCTGACCATTAGTGTCAAGAGGCCTTTTTTCCTCCTGTAAAGTTACAGATTTCGAAATACTCTTGTCTTCAATAATCTGTAAAACATCATCTTTACCCGTAGAAGCATTGTTATTATCATTACTCTCTTTTGCAGACTTTCCTTCAATCTTTAATTCATTCTTTTTACAAACAGCTCCTTTATGACCCAAGTGAAAACAAATAGAGCAGTAATCTGGGACATTTCGATAGCTTACACCAATCCAGCAGCCTGAATTCTCACCAAAGCCCACCCAAATCTTCCTTTTAAGATCCATCGAGACATCAACTTCCACCTGGGCGTAAGAAGCATTGGCACTAGCCCTGTTAAACTGAGGCACAAAAGTGCGGTGAACCTTGCCCAAAGTATCAGCCAGATCTCCATCAATCTTTTCATTGTACAAGAACTCGGGCATATTTTCGAAACGAACCCACAACAAAACAATTAGGTTTTCTCTATTCTTTCGCACACCAGGACTCCATTTTAAAACACGCAATAATTTATTCTCAACCTTCCACATTGGCTTTGACCAGAACAGAGTAACATCCTCCAGGAGAGAAAACTCAACCAAGATATGGCGGGAGTCAGTAGTAACATAAGAATAACCACCTTTGAATTTGAACGAATCCAAGAAACCTTGAAAAGAAGCTTTCTTAGGAATACCCGTACTGAACTTGGCAATCACTGTAAACTTAGATTGCTTAAGAAGGGACTCATAAACACCATTATCATACTGTATTACATTATGATCTTGCAAAATCTTAACAGATTCTGGTTTAAGAATAGATTGAGCACAAACAGAACGAGCCAAGGCAGGATTTAAGGCTTCTGCATAAGATTTAGCGTTGTTTTCAGTAACGTTATCTGCATCTTTATGAAGAGAAGGATACTCTTCAGCACTAAGACCATTGAACGCCATAGACGGAAGCCCTCTGTTTCAAAGAAAGAAAACAGAGACTCCCAAAAGGAGCGAAGCAGAACTTCGAAACAGCAAATAAAAGAGAAGAGAGAACAGACAAGTCAAATAAACGGCCTAGTCGGAGAGATTCCGACTATCAGAACAGCGCCTGAAATATTGCAGTCACCATTCTTGGAGCACCATTCTTCCTAAGTCTCGTCACTTATATTTATATCTCCTTAAATAGTCTTCTTCATTCTAAGTTTTTTATGTTTTATTTGGTTTGGTGGTTTATATTTTATTTTTATTTGGAACATGATATCTCTGATAAAACAATTAAAAAAGACTAATAATATCACCATTTAGGACGGTGAACCAGAACCTTTGGAACGGGTAGGTCGGTAAATTAGAAAAGACTAATAATATTACCATTTAGGACGGTGAACCAGAACCTTTGGAACGGGTAGGTCGGTAAATGTTTATTGTAGAGATAAAAGGTATATTGTTTGGTTTTTCAGAGTAAATAACATACCCTACCCAATCAGTAGACCTATACAAGTCAGAGAGACCTAACGGAACGGACGAAGAAAAGTGTTTCGATTAAATTATCGTATATATCGAGATATTACAAGTATTTATCTAATATATAGTGTGAAATCTATATCATGACACTGTAAATATTTAATATGTTATTAACAACTATATCATATTTATTTTAAAATATGCTAAATATGGTTTGGTTGTTGATTTGTAAGAAAGATTCGATATTTCGTTTGATTTTACAAGATACAGAAGGTGTTGTAAATGGGACTTGAACGGCCAATAGTTTGTTTGAGTGATCATAAAAAATACAGTATTCTAACCATTGTGAGACAAATTAACTATTTGGTGACCCAATAAACCTCTTGCATGAGTTATGATTTAGAGATGACACCCCAGGACCGATAGTCCGATAGTTATCATTTATCTTTTGGAGAGATGAAAGTGATGCTAGATATTTAGAGATGACACCCCACGGCTGATAGTTATCATTTATCATTTGGAGAGATGAAAGTGATGCTAGATAATATATCATGCATTACAAGTTTGTCTATCTTAGGACAAATCATTTACCTATGCAAGAATAATGATAAAGATGGCAGAGAGGAGATGAACTCATTATTGATTGGGCTTGATGATGTTGACAAGACGCCACATCTATCTATTTGTAATGGAAAGGTGCAAGCGGATCTTATTTCTCAATTGAGATTATATTTGGACGAAATGGATAGTCAAAACGAACATCTTGGTCTCTTTTTTATTTACTTATTTTGTATTAAAGTTTCGGGAGATTCTTACATATGGCTTACAATCCCTAATTGAATTATTGTTTTTGTTGAATATATATTTTTCACTAAAAAGAGTTTCAGTTTTGAAACCCTATATAGGGTTTTATCTATCAATTAGTTTTTGTCGCATACTGGCTTCATAATTTGAACTTTGCATAATAAAATCGAGTTGGACAAATGTCATATTAGCGAGCTTCAGATCATTTTATTGACGAATATATTTACTACCACATATTACCAAGGCGAATCACTTACAAGACCAAAACGTCAATTGATGTTGATTGGTTGTTGACCCTATAAGATGTAGACACACTAGGTGAGTACGCATGAGGGATGTAAATTTTGGTTGAACTATATAATGTATTACGTTTTGGGTACCAACATGAGACGAACGAATAAGATAAACAAATTTCTTGTGTTGCTTGAGTGTTTGGTTTACGCTCATTTACCTAGTTTCAAACCATCTCGTTGGCAGCGCTCTGAATCATTGATGAAATAATTTTATACATGTATTCCTTATACGCATTGAGCAGTAGACAAAATATTATGTAGAAAATATTTAATCTGAGTAGCTGGTATTAGATGGTTTAGCGGTTGATACAGTACATATAGCAAAGTATTTAAATTTTCATATTTATGATATATATATATATATATATATATATATATATATATATATATATATATATATATAATAAAACGTCTCTTCATTATATTATAGGTCATATTTCAATCGTACAAGAGTATCCATATGGTTAAAGGGTTTGAGGAGTTGCATGGTTTTATTATGTTGTCGGGTGTGGAGATAAATTAGCGTTGCACCCGCGTGAATGCGTACTTTAGCAGTTGGGTCATATCCAACACGTACCAGGCATGCTGACAAAGACCTTTACTAGAAGAAGCAGAATGGTGACAAAAAAATGAAGTAAACGATTTTTATTTTATGACTTTGGGTGAAAAAATTTCGATTGGAAAAAAAAAGATACACCAAAAATATCATGATTCAACATTCATAGTACAAATGCAGTGTATGATAGTTTCGCTCAAAATAATATTTTGTATTTGGTGTACTCTATTCCAGAAGAGGTATATATTGCTCCAGATATGCGGTACACGATGCAAAAAAATGAATACAAGGATTGGTTTCCAAAGATGACGTTTGAGCATAAAAATAACACATTTGGAAATAATAGAGTTGGGTTAGTCGCACATATCCTACTAGGTTTTGAATAATTATGTTATCTGATACTATATTATTACATTTTAGGTTTTGAATATTATATTTAAAATATATATAATATGCATTTCGACGTCTAATTTATGTATTTAATATTTATTTCAATTGGAATCTAAAAAACTGTTTATTTATATTTTCTGGATGTGTATTTATGGTTATTGTGTTATATTTTTTTAACATAACAACTAATATTGAGAGGATGCGTTGACGTTAATCTTTATTAAAAAAGATCGATCGTACCTAATATCGATGCGTCAATATTAGATCTATAAGCACAACAAATAATGTCATTGCATAATGTCAACATTAGTGAAAAAACTACGAAAAAAACTAGTTATAATTTTTTACTGCAAACAGCTATTGGGTTGACATTACTTATTGGTTTTATCATATTGATATATCGTGTCGACATTAATGTGAATGCTATAGGAAAATCACATGTCTATGTTTTCACTAAAACCTAATGTCGACGCATCCTAACGACATTAGGTGTAAAGTTTAATTTTATACGTAATCACTAATGCGTCTTAAGTGTAATTCTAACAAAAACATTAAAGCGTTTAATTATGATTATTTTAAGTTTTAATTATATTAAAGTTAATTGTTTCAAACTTTTTATTTTTTTATTGATAAACCAATTACATAACCATTCAAAATGGGTAAGAGATATAACCCATAATAATAATCATAACAAAGTCAATTACATTAGGTACTAAAATTGCGAGAAAATTAACATTTCTCTCCAAAAAAATTCTTCTTTCTAGCTCAACATTGAGAAAAAGTAGAAAAATCTAAGCAAATCCAGAAACTTGGAAGTCAACTTAAATAAGCTGAAACAAAGTCGCAGAAAACAGCTCGAGTGTAGAGCAACAACTGAAAGCCAGAAATCGGCATGGATCAGATGAGCTCGAGAGTATTTATAAAATCAATCGGGATTAATTTGAGGAAAGGAAGAGGTACATAAAAAATATGGATTTTCATGCAAAGGGAAGCTTGAAAGAGGCCACCATATTGGGGATGATTCATTCAGAAGGAATGTAGAATAAATTTGCATGCTTGAGGCATAGAGTTTGAGAGATGATCAAACAATGGTGCTTTTAGTCCCAATTTTCAATTAAATCCAGAGAGATTGAAGAACTTATGAATATTCGGATTTCATATGCAAGATAAAAAAAATTGGAAAACTTTCTGGACATTTTCTTATCAGAGGATTCTGCAGCTATCTATAAAGTTCAAAGAAGAGTTAGGTAAATACTAAGAGAACAATCACTTGTTGTTTTTTATATAACCCATTCTAGTACTTTCAATAAAGATAATGGATTTCAAGTGATTAGGTGCATTGACCGAGTTAATCTCTATTTTTATTTTGCATTTCGAAGTTTATTTAGCTAGCCAATCGGCAGTTTTATTTAGGACTCGGCTTATGTGATAGAGAACCAGAAAAGAGTTAATGAGCTTTTTGCAAACTTTAATAATAGGGTATAGAGGCGAAGGTATTCACCTTTTGATGGTAGGTTCACTAGTATTTGAGAATTTTTCTCAACATAAACATTGATAAAACCGTTTTTCTTGCAAATTAGGAGCCAATATCGGGGAGAGTTTGCCATAGACATTTCCAAAACTTGTAATAATAAGACCATTTAAGTCTCTAATAAGAATGTCACTGCTGGCATCCCCATTCTCCACGGAGGAACCATTAGTGTTCCACTTTACTCTGTTCTTAGGGGGAGAAATCCATGTATGAGAAGAGGGCTTCTTATTATTTTTTATGTGATTGAAGCATCCTAACTCAGAAGAAGTATTTGATGTATCCGACTAGTGATTTTTGTTCAGAAGGGAAGCATAGTCTAAAGCATGCAACATCTGTTTAATATACTTTATGGTTGTAGATGAAGGAACATATATACCTTTGACCTTAGATTTGTTCCTTGCGTGCCAAATAGCCCAGCAAATTATTTGAGGTATGATAGAGTTGATGCGAGTGTCTTTTCCCGACTTCCATAAGCAATTTCTTAGCATATGAACAATTGTCATGTGTCTTCCAATACTAATCTTTTAATATGTAGGAAAAATGAGACCAAATAGACCATGAAAAGTTTCACTCCACAAATAAATGGTTGATAGATTCAATATTAAAACAGAATTGGCATTTAGATGCCAGAATTATATGTCTCTTTTGAATAATGATGTCAATAGGAAGGTATTTATTGATTAATCTCCAGGTTAGAAAATAACACTTCCTAGAGGTGATAGAATTCTAAATCTTTCAATAGAGGTTAGAAGAGTTTTGAGGAGTCCAGATCAAATTCCAGTTATTTTTAGTATTGTATCTTCCATCTTTGGAGGTAAGCCACTTTAGATAGTCCAATTTCTGATCATCCAATTTGATCTTATCAATGGCTTTTAAATCATGAAGAGAAATAATTGTGGTGAGCTTAATTTTGTTCCAGATGTTGTTCTCCCAGAAATTAGATATTTTATCTTTTCTATACCAATTGTTCTCCTAGTTGTTGTCTAGGATGATGAGAAGAGATATTCTGAACTAATTGTCTAGCCAAAAGTCTATGTTACCACAACCCACATTCTATTTGATATAAATTTCATAAATATTTTTAATATCAGCCAATCTTCTCCAAGTTTGTGATCCAATTTTTACGGAGAAGTTGGCTGCAAAGGGTGCAAATTATTGCAGTATATGTTGTGAGTAAATCTAGACCAAAAGACTTATTTTTCCTGAAATTAATCCAAAGCTTGCAAGAATAAGTGTCATGAATGTCTTTAAGATATTTGGCATTCATACCTCCTTCTATGAATGGATTATAAGCCTTAGACCAATTGAACCAATGGATTTTGGATGATTATTGATTAGAGCCCCAAAGAAACTTATTGAGGATAATCTCAATTTTATTAGTGATGCATTTAGGGATAGAGCAACACTGTAGCTAGTAGTTAGGGATGGCCATAAAGACAGAAGAGATTAGGGTTAGTCTTCCTCCATACGAAATAAATTTCTCTTCCCAATTAGAGATATATTATCTGATTTTGCTAATCAAAAGTGCATAGTTAGAAAATTCATTTTTATTTCTAAGAGTTATACCCATGTATGAGGTAGGAAGAGAGTCTAAGGTAAAACTAGTTAGATTCGAGATATTAGTAATTCAAACTGGCAGAGAATTCTTTGAGGAGATGATCTTGGTCTTGTTTTTATTTATTGTTTGGCCTGAGAGGTCTTAATAATCTTAAAAAAATTTACATAAAAAAGCAATGGTAGATGGTAGATTGTTAGTGAAAATTAGGAGCTCGTCTGCAAAGGCTAAATATAGAATAATAATAATAGAACTCTTTGTAGTATATTTTAAGGTCTTATTTTGTTCAGAAAGATTGGTAGGGCCTCAAAAGAGAACCTCATCAGCAATTATCAATAGACTTGGGGATAAGGGACCCCATTGTCTTAAGCATTTTTAGTTTTAAAGTAGCCAGTAACTTCACCATTAACAAGGATAGAAACATAATGTTTTTTATCATGCTTTCAATGAGATAGACAAATTTTGAATCAAAACCAAATAAGAGAAGATATTTAATAATAAATTTGTGAGACTGTCTATCAAAGGCTTTAGCCATGTCCAATTTGATGAGAATGGTCCAAGATTTAACCTTTATATTGAGGTCATAAATCATTTCTTTAGCAATAAGGACGTTTTCATGTATTGACTTATCTGTTACGTAGGCTCCTTGAACTTGAGAAATGATTTTTGGTAGATGAGAGAGATTCTGTTGTTGATTATTTTGGAGATGATTCTGTTGGTGAATGTACATAAATTAATCGGTCTATAGTAGTTCCAGGTTGTTGGGTTGTTGTTCTTAGGAATGAGGCAAATGCACTGGAAATGATTCCTTTAGGGATGTTTTGGCCATGAAAAAAGGAGTTTACAACAGCGCAAAAGTCTTGTTTGATTATCTTTTAACACGTAATGTAGAAACAGTGGTTAAAACCACCCATGCCAACCGCACTAGAAGGATTTAGGCTCTTGATAATATTGAAAATTTATTCTTCTATGGGAAGCTCCATTAGCGTGGAGTTGTCCTCATTAGTGATCAGCTTAGGGATGTTCCTGAACAAATAATTGTTGATTAGGTTGTCGTTTTTTATATGGTTTAAGACAGAGTTATGAGTCAAGATATCTTTAAAGAAATTTAAAGCAGAGTTATCAATCAGATTATCCTCAGTAATCCAAGCTGAGTTTTCTTTGATGCAATTGATCCTGGTTTTCCTTCTTCTCTTATTCGCGTAAGAGTGATAGACTTTGGCGTTTTTATCACCATCTTTAATCCATTTAGTATAATTTTTTTGTTGCCAATATGATTCATCAACCTTTAAATCATGAAGGAGTAGAGCATTTGCTTTAGATAAATTATTGTTGTTTTTTGTATTGTTAATATTGTGTAGAATTTTATCCATGTGTTTAACATTGTATTCTGCCTCAATGACTTTGTCAATGATATTTCCAAAGTTAAGCTTGTTCCATAAGTTTAGATCTTCTTTTAATCTTTGTATTTTGTTCAAGTAAATGAACCAAAGATAACCCTGCATATTAAGATTCGAGTTAGCTTCAACAGTTGATAGAAATTCATCACTTAATGTCCACATATTAAGAAATCTAAAGGTAGATTTAGGTATATTTTTATCATTAGAGACCTTGGTGTTGTTGAATAAGTTTGTCCACTCATAGTTGAATAGAGCACGGTCCAATATTTTCCATTTTTTATTTTTTGGTCCAGGTGAACCTAGTACCTACATATCCAGCATCTTCAAGAGAGCATTCTCTGATGGTTTCATTGAAATCATCAACACTCTCAATGCAAAAGTTGTTGCCGTAAATTTATTCATTAGTAGAGGAATTGAGTTGAAATCACCAATTACCAACCATTCTCTAACATAGATAGAGATGGATTTAAGGGAATTCGAAAAATCTAGTGTATTAAATTTTTAGCATTTAGCGTAAACAGTTGTTAGGTAAAAGTTTTTGTTTAAAAATTTGTGAATGATTGTAGAGTGTAAGAGTTGGGATGATTTATAAAAGTGTTGATGCTAAAATCCTGAGACCAGAAGAGCCAGATTTTGTTGCTGGAATTAAAACATAAGTAAGGGCCAGCTTGGCAGTAATAGTAGGGATGTTATCCTCTTTAATGAAAACTTCTAGAATATCCAAGATGTTCAGTTTTGTTGATGATGCACTTGAGCCTTCTAATAGATGTCTTGTTTCCAATACCACAAATATTTCAACATAAGAACTTAATCATGAATAAGATTATGATTTAAGGATTGACTTGCCCAAAATAGAGACTTGATGACTACATTATTTTTTCTTTTTCTGGTATTGGCTTCATTTAGACTTTGGTTCAAGAGAGCTTGAAAATATTTGTCAATCTCTTTCTTCTTAAGTATGTGGGTTAAAATAAAACTCCCTATGTTATCTTGTTTAGGAGTATGACTATCAGATTCAATGTTAAAAGGTGAAGTGTAGTCTTCTTCTAAATTCTTGATAGCATCTATAACGTCATCTTTCAAGAGATTTTTAGTTTCTTAAGTTGCATGAGAGATGATTCTTGTGTTCACTAAAATATGTTAATTTTTTAGTAGTGTAAACATTCCAACACCACCATTTGTTTACAATCAAGATCCTTCAACATCACAAGTTATGATGACTTAGTTTTTTTTAATATTTGATTGTATTCAACATTGTTTTATGAGATTTTATTCTATTGTGTTAAATGTCGTTATTGTTTTGTCTAATTAATCTATTGTATGATTTTATTTATATAAATATTAAACATTTTTGTTGTTATTAATTAAAATTATTTTTAAAAATTATTTTATTATCTACGGTGGTACAAATAGTGTATCAATATATAGATGACTCCAACTTCTTTAAATTGTTAAGTATAATCTTCCAAAAAATTCAACGTCATAGTTTCTCTCGTTCAACTAAGTTTAATCATAAAAAATAATTTTAAAAGATATATCGAAAACTTTAAAAAATTATATTATATTTAAATAAAATTTAAAAATTACCAAAAAAATATTTGGTTCGACTAAATTTGCGCATACAGTTAATTTTAATAAACCGATTATATTCTTAATAAACTATTATCAGAACCGGGTACGACAAGATTAGTCGCTCGTAATACATGCTCGCAAAACAAAATTCTGTGTTAGGGAATAATAATAATAATAATAATAATAATAATAATTAATAATAATAATTAATTATTATTATTATTATTATTAAAAAAGAAAAACGTCAGGAAACCGAATGAATCCGTTTTAAACGGATGGACGCATTTCCCATGCCTAATCCGGTATATAGAATAGATTTACTCAGTATTTTGAGTATCCTTACATAATCTAGCACCTTTTGTTAATTTAGATACTCTTACTTGATTGACAATTATGGTGCTGTTATATTTGGTCCTAGAAAGGTAATTATTCCAGAACTTATTCACAGGGTAAACCTTCAGTTTGACGCAATAACCTACAAACCAACACCAGAAGGTAAACCACACAAAGTGATAGGTTCAAACCAAAAAAGCGTTTGTAGAAGGACTCGAACTCGTGACCTTTGGTCACAAGCATGTCTTACTCCACCAACTCGGCTACCCCTTTTGGAGTTAAAAATGCGATGCGTTGAGTCAAACTTGGGTCTATTTCTTGGAAGAAAATAAACCTAACCGTTAGACTACAAACGTGGTCTGGAAGTTATTCAACATTCGAACAGAACCATTGTAGGCTTCACTGGGAGTTCTGCAGATGTAATTGGGCAATTCGAATAAGAAGTGTTGTTGGGCAAGGGGCCCTTTCAAAAGATGGTAAGAGTACTTTTTGTTTTGGTAGATTTCCCCACCTCATATATCGCGATTTTTGGGAGGTGTTGGCTTTCCAAAATGCATGTTGTGGCCTCTACAGTCGATCAATGCTTAAAGTATGCGGTTCGGGGACAAGTAGGCATTGTCCGAAGTAGTTAGAAGATAGTCAGGGAATGCTATGTAGGAGCTCTTGCTCCTAAAACATTGGGGGCAGTCTGGATTAATAAAGATTAGCAGCTACTTGTGCCTTCTACTGAGGCGGGTGATATTGATGATCCCTAAGAGGCTCCCAGTGTCATAATACCTATTGATGACGTTGAAACTCATTCCCTTGCAGAGGGCAAGAATGTCAAGATTGGTTCTAAATTGGCACCAGAATTAAAGAAGAAATTGTTGTCTTTTTTGTTGGATAATTAACATGTGTTTGCATGGTGCCATAGTGATGTAATCGGAGTACCAGCAAATGTTATTTCACACAAATTATCTATCCAGTGTGAGGTTTCACCTGTTGTACAAAACAGAAGAGCTTTTTCCAAAGAAAATGAGATGTAAGTGTTCAAGAAGTTGATCGGCTGACCAAGATGGGACATATTAAAGAATTCTAGTATCCTTTATGGACTGTCAATCCGGTGTTAGTCAAGAAAAATAACAGCAAATGGCGTATGTGTATTGATTTCACTGACCTCAATAGGGATTTCCCTAAGGATCTCTATCCTGTTCCTCGAATAGATCATTTTGTGGATTCTACATCTGGAAATAAATTTTTGTCCTTCATGGATGTCTTTTCAGGGTATAATCAAATACAAGTAGATCTGAAGGATCAAGACCATACTACTTTTATCATAGATAGAGGTCTCCACTGTTACAAGGTGATGCCCTTCGGATTGACAAATGTTGGGGCTACTTCTCAGAGGCTGGTAAACTTAACTTTTGCTAATCATACTGGTAGAAACATGGAAGTATACATAGATGAAATGATGGTTAAAATCTTGGATGATGATTTACACATATCTGATATTCGAGATACTTTTTCCAACTTAGAGAATGTGAATTTAAAGTTAAATCCGGAGAAATGTGTGTTTGGGGTCCGACCTGGGAAATTCCTGGGCTACATAATAAATGAGAAAGGTATCCAGTCTGATTTGGATCAGCTTAATGCCTTATTAGCAATGGATCCTCCTCGAAATGTTAAAGAAGTTCAGAGGCTCCCCGACAGGTTGGCTGATTTGAATAGATTTATTTCAAGGTCATCGAACAAGTGCGCTCCTTTTTTCCAAATATTGAGAAATGCTAAAGACTTCAATTGGTCCCCACAGTGTGACCAAGCCTTTATTAAAATAAAAAAAAACACTTATCTTCACCCAAAATGTTTTTCAAACCTGTTCGGGGAGAAAAGCTTTATGCATACCTAGTTGTATCATATTGTGCTATAAATGTTGTCCTAGTAAGGAAAATGGAAAATTACCATCGTCCGGTGTACTACATTAGTAAGAGTTTACTCCATGCTAAAAGAAGATACTTGAGGTTGGAGAATTTAGCATTAACTTTAGTAATTGCAGCAAGAAAGATGAGGCCGTATTTTCAAGCTCATTCTATTGTTGTCCGAACGTCTTTCTCGTTAAAAAATATTCTTCAAAAGGCTGATACATTAAGTAGAATGACCAAGTAGTTAGTGTAATTGGATGACTGTGGCATTGATTTTTCACCTCGAACGAAAATTAAAGCTCAATCGGTGGCTGAGTTCTTGGTAGAGTTTCATGTTGATAGAAATTCTAGACAAAATTGAGAAAGCAATCTCAAAGAAGAATGGGTGGTCCAAACTGATGGTGGATCAAACACTATGGGTTGTGGAGGGAGTTTCCTTAACCTCCTCATATGGTGATAAAATGTATCAAGGTATATGCTTTAGATTCAGGGCCTCTAACAATGAGTCTGAATACGAAACAGCTATAGTTGGTCTTAAGCTAGCTCTCCAATGTAGGGCTAATAGAGTCCGGTTAATAAGTAACTCTCAATTGTTCATCCACCATGCTCAAGGACAGTGTGAGGCCAAGAAGTAACAACTGGTCAAGTACTTGCTCATATTGAAAGAAGTGGCAGCTAATTTTAAAAGTATTTGCTATGAATATATTCCTAGATCGGAGAATACGTTGGCAGGCTCTCTAGCAACTATAGCATATTCTGAATCCTACCCCTGGATTCTTGTACAGGAATATCCATCCATACAGTTAGATCAAAAGAAAGAAGATGAAGAAAATATGAGCATACTTGTTATCCAACCTAAAGATTGGAGATACACACTCTTTCAATACATTTATGATGGGACATATCTTTCGGATAAAGCTGTGACAAAAAAGATTAAATACAAGGCTCGTGGTTTTTTGATAATAAGAGAAATTCTCTACAAAAAATCTTTCAGCAGGCATCTGTTACGCTGTTTGGGGTTTGTAGAATCCTAGGTTGTGTTATCTGAATTACACAATGGGGAAGGCTCAGCACACTGCGGGTACAGGGCACTGACCCGAAGAGTCTTGTTAGCTGGATACTATTGGACAACCATAATGGTAGATGCTAAAGAAATGGTGAAGAAATTTGATCCATGTCAAAGGTATGGGAATGAAATTCATGTGCCAGCAGTACCTATGAAGTCTATTTCTGAGCCAATACCTTTTTCTAGATGGGGGATGGATTTATTTGGACCTCTTCCCATGGCATCTAGGGGATGCAGAAATATCATAGTCGTCATTGACTACTTCTCTAAATGGTTAGAGGCAACTCCTTTGGCTCGAGCTACATCAAAAGTTGTTATTAAGTTCATCATATCCAATATATGTTGTAGGTTTGGAGTTCCCCAGAAGATTACTACAGACAATGATCCACAGTTTGATAACAAAGACATGGAAGCCTTCTGTACCTCTAGAGGCATTCAACATTACCTTTCCTCTCCGGTCCACCCTCAAGCAAATGGCCAAGTTGAGATTGCGAATAGAACCATCTAGTCCGGTTTAAATAATAATTTGGAAGGAGCTGCAGTAAAATGGCCAAGTTATTTACAAAAGGTATTGTGGGCCTACCAAACTACTCATCGAGCTGCCACACAAGAATCTCCTCTTGCTTTGGTATATGAGATGGATGCAATTACTCCCATAGAAGCTACTTTACCATCACATAGGGTCCAAAACTATTCTGAACAGGCTAATAATGTAGCAGTTAGGAGTTAGCTAGACTTAATAGAGGAAAAAAATGGTTAAAGCACATTTGAGAACGGCACACTACCAAGGCTTGATGAGAAGCAAGTTTGCTTCCAAAGTCAAAAGAAGATATTTTCAAATCAGAGACAATGTTTTAAGGACAGTATGTTTATATACTAAAGAAAAGTAGTTTGGTATTTTGGCTCTGAACTGGGAAGGCCCTTATGTGGTATGTGAAAAGGTCAAATCAGGGACATATCACCTTAAAGACAAAGAATGAAGAGCTTTAAAGAATCCATAGAATGTTGAGCATCTCAGGTTATATCTAGAATAAAGTTTTTCTGTAAATATTTACTTGTTAAATATCAATGTAAATATTAGGGGGCATACTCTTTCCTACCCTGGTGGCGCGAGGATGTTTTAATGAGGTGTCCGGATTTTTTCAATAATACATGATGCCTTCTTCAAAAGTATGGTATGATTTTGCTTCAATTCAATTCCAATATAAATTACTCAACACGCAGATTCTCAAGTTTTCTTGAGTAGATCAGATATGTTTAATATTTGGTCACAACTATTGAACACATGTGATCGGAGATATTAAATAGTCTCGATTCAACACTTCTAAATTTATAGGGGCTACTTAAACATTAGCAATGAAAGATTTAAAATAAACTATTAAACAGAAGGGGAATTAAATAAATTAAACTTGATCGGACTCAAACCGACTAGTAGTACAAAAAATGTCTTGGCCATCCAAGGACTATAGTTTTTGAAAAGTAAAAGTTACATAATAAAACCTTGGTCATCATCGACGATCTCTTAGAGGCTGACAAATTCTGGAAGCAGAAATTCTTCTTTATATCAGGAGCGTAGGAAAATGGCAAAGCAATTTCTGAACCCAATCCTTCAAAGTTAACTCTCGTTTGGAGAAGTAATCGTAAGCCCCTCGAAATTTTTACATTCTGAAATAACATTTACATTTTTTTTCCTTTTATAATTATTTCAGAAATTTCGAAGCGTTATTCATCACGTCGTCCAGCTGCCAAGTTGATTTTCTAAAAACTTCCTGTTTGAGTTGAGAAGGAATGGAACAACACGTTTCATGCTGCCTTTCTTCCCATCAATTTCCTCCACTGTCATATGTTTCCAATCTCCGAAGGTGGCTTGCCTCCTCAAAATCTGATGTCAGTACCGGATCTGAAGCTAGTCTGCCAATGAGTATCTCAACCCGATTGCAAAGTCTTCCTTCCCATTCGCAACAGATCGGAGAGCCATTTGCCAAAAAAGAAGAAAGAAAAAGTTGTCAAAGAAGATAAAGGTAAAAAGGAAGCTAGCACATCTGGTGCTAGCCCTTCAACTCCATCGAAGCCAAATCCTCGAAAAAGGAAAAATGCAGAACAAACTCTCTCACCCATGGAAGAAGAAAAAGATCAAGAGCCGTCTTCAAAGAAAAAAAAGATTCTTCTGGTTCCCATGGAAAGAAAAAGAAGCAAATGAGAATCACTTTGCATGAATTGGTTGACGAAGACAAAAAAATGCTGCTGAAAACCCACAAAATCCTTCGATCGAAGAACAGCCGAACAAATACAATCCTGTGATTATCATTGAAGATAGCACTTTTAACAAAAATCAGGGTACTGCAAACTTCGATCCTGATATGTTTATTAATTTTGAGAACACTGAATCACTTACTGGTGAAGAGTATCATGTTTTTCAAGTCATCTAAAATCATATGCTTAACTTTGGGAGACCAACACCAGCCAAAGCTTCTCCAAAAGTTACCCGTTCTCATGATCCTATCACCCCTTTGGATATGATTCAAGGTCCTAGCATATCGGAACTTTGTCTTCCTTCTCCAAATCCTGTCATCACAGTTGCACTTCAACCATTTACCGATCTTGACACTACAGCAAAGACACTTGCTTCTCAAGTCGAAGCTTCTCAGAACCATCTAAAGCAGTTGGCCAAAGACATGGTTTATTACAAAGAAGCTTAGGAGGCTAAGAAAAAATTCAGAGAAGATTTGCACGGTAAGGTAGTTGATCAATTTCATATGTACGAAATGGCGAGGTCCGAACTCATAAAAAGGGTGCTCTTTGCATGAAGAATCATCTACGAATCACACACATTGTTGATACAGAATTGCTGACGAACGCTCATGAGACATAAATGAACAAACTCAATGCTGATCATGCTACTGAACTGGCCCATGAAAAATCCAACTACACTAAGCTTTGAAATTCTCTCACTCTTTGTGAGACAAAAAATAAAGAGCTAACCGATGAGATTTCAAAGTGGAAAAAGTTGCTGTTGTAGCTGCTGCCGAGGCTGAGCTTTCAAAAGATATGCAAACTGCTATTAACATCGGAAAAGAAGATGTAACCATTCTCCTTCTTCGAGAGCTTCACGCTGCTTATCCAAAAATCGACCTTATAAGTTTTTGGAATGACATTCCTGAAGAGAAACTCCCAAGTGAATCTTTCAACCCTGTTCCTGGTTCATCATCCTCAGAAGATGAATCGTCCGAGGAGGAAGAGTCCTCTGATTAATTTTATCACTTTTTTTCTTTGTCAGATTAAGAATTTTATTTTTGTATCTCAACGAATTAATCTAAATGGCAAACGGTTTCTGTATTTTATCATTCTCTTTGCATATTATTCGATGGTAAATTTTAAAAATAAAATAATTACAATATGTAAACTTACCACCTTAAATACCTTAACAAAATTGGTGAATACAGTAGCTCTTCGAAACATTCTTAATGAGTTGTTAAGCTTTGGTAGCTCTTAACTAATCTCAAAGGTGATCAGTCTTTGATGATCTGTTTAGATAGTATTCAAACATATTTAAAAAACCATTGACCAAAAAACGAACTTTATTGATAATATTGAATATGTACACAACACCTCGTTAAAACCTTCATGGGCCAACAGGATAGGAAAAAGTGCGTCATTCAAAGAAAAAAATTCCAAAGTACAAAAATATAGCTACTTCTAATAAAGCTTCAAGTGTTGGATATTCCACGGATGTTGAAGCATCCTCCCCTCGAAATCACAAAGACAATAGGACCCTATCTTAATTCTTTCAACAACTGTATAGGGACCTTCCTAGTTCGGAGCCATTTTTCAGAGGCTCTTATCCTTTGTGTGCAAGAAAACGTTTTGTAATACCTTATCACCTTCTTTAAATTATCTTCTCTTCAGCTTCGAACCATATCTATTTCTCATAAAAGTTTGATAATAAATTACATTCAGATGAGCTCGAAATTGTTTTCCTCAATCAGATTCAAATTCGCCTTTCGAACTTCATCATTAGACCTTTCAGAATATTGGGCTATTCTAAAAGATGACATCATAGATTCTATGGGGCTGATTGCATCCATTCCATATGCCAAAGAAAAAGGAGTCTCCTTTGTAGCCTCTCTAGGATTTGTTCGATAAGCCCAAAGTACCTCCTGCAGATAGTTTGGCCATTTTCCCGCTGCCCCCGTCAAATTCTTCTTCAAGCCATCTAAAATTGTTTTGTTTGTCACTTCTACTTGTCCATTGGCTTGAGGATGAAAAGGCGTCAAAAAACATTCCTAAATTGCCTTAGAAGTACAAAATGAAGTCATCCATGAGTTTTTAAACTGAGGGCCATTATTTGTTGTAATCCTTCGAGGAACTCCAAAATGAAAACAGGTAATGTTCACAATAAATTTGATGACATCCTTTGCCTTTGTTGATGATAGCGGTTCTGCCTCTGCCCATTTTTTAAATTAATCAACCGCTACAATTATCATATGTTACCTCCAGAAGCCATCGGAAAAGGTCCCACCAGATCAATTCCCTATCTATCAAATGGTATTGCCTCGGATATAGACATAAGCGACACTGCTGGTCTGTGAATAGCATTGGCAAATCTCTGACAAGTATCACAACCTCGAACTAAATTCTTAGCATCGTTCATGATTGTAGACCAATAGAACCCTGTAAGTAAAACTTTACGTGACAGAGCTTTGAACCCGCAATGATCCGACCCTTCATCATCATGCAACTCTGATAATACTTCCTGTGATTCATGTTTGGATAAACATCGTAACAATGGCCTGTTTAATACCTTTTATAAAAAAATTCCATTCAGTATTATATATCTGAAGGCTTTACTTCTCAACTTTTCGCTAATTGTGAATCATCTGGTAATAATCTTCAAGTCAAAAAATTAAGTACATCTGATCGCCAGTCGCCTCAGATTTTGCCAGTCGTACAAAATTCATCTATACATTCACATTGGCTAGATTGAGTAACAATTGAAGGGATTTCTTGTAGCAAATTTGAAGGATATTCTTCCTTGTAAGCAAAGTTTGCTAAAGAATCAGCCACCATGTTACTTCCTCGCCCAATATATTCCACAATAACGTTATCAAATAAAAGCATTAAATTCCGAAGTTCCCGAAGATATAAAATCAAACAATCCTTTTTTGCTTCGGAAAAATCTAGATACTTGATTTGCTAATAACTGAGAATCCGTTTCCGAGCGCACCGAAGTTGGCACACAAATGTTTTCCAATCTCAAACCTGCCAAAGCAACTTCGTATTCAGCTTCATTGTTCGAAGCATGAAAATCAAATTTAATAGACTGAATCATTGTCTCTCCTGTTGGAGCTATTAATTAAACCCCAGCACTGCACCCTGAAACACTAGAGCCTCCATCTGTTCGGACAACCCACCTTCAATCAACAGGTATGACTTTTTTATTTTCTTCCTCCTCTGATCGGCTTGAGTGGAATTCAACCAAAAAATCTGCTAATGTTTGTACCTTTATTGCAGTTCAAGGTGTAAACAAAATATCATAGTCCCCCAACTCCAATGACCATTTGGTCATTCTCCCAGTAATATCAAGTCGTTGCAAAACATTTTTTAAGGGGAATGAAGTTCGGACTTCAATAGTATGAGCTTGAAAATATGGACGCATTTTCCTAGCAACAATCACTAGTACTAATGCCAATTTTTCATATTTCATCGATCTCTTTTCTGCTGCCACCAAACTTTTACTAATGTAATACACCGGCTTCGGAACTCCTAAATCTTCACTGATTAACACTGCATTTAGTGCAAAATCCGATACCGCGATGTACAAAAATAATTTCTCCTCATTTTGAGGCTTTGACAAAATCTCTGGTGATGACAACAATTTTTTAATATTTGTGAAAGCTACTTCACATTATGATGTCCATTCAAACCTGTTGGGTCCTCTTAACACTTGAAATAAAGGAAAGCATTTGTCAGAAAATCTAGAAATAAATCGATTAAGTGTTGCTAACCTTCCTGTCAGAATTTGCACTTTTTTTACTCACCGAGGAGAATTTTTTGTTATCAAAGCTTTCAATTTTTCTGGGTCAGCTTCTATTCCTTTCTCACTGATGATAAAAACCAAAAACTTCCCTGATCAAACTCCGAAGGTGCATTTCTCAAGATTTAATTTCAACCTGACCGCCCTTAAATTAAAAAAAGCTTCCTCTAAATCATCAAGATGCACTTCATCCTTTGAGCTTTTTACTACCATGTCATCTCTATATACCTCCATATTTCTTCCGATCTATGTAGGAAAAGCTTTATTCATCAATCTCTGATAAGTGGCTCCAGCATTTTTTAATCCAAAGGGCATCACCCTATAACAATGTAAGCCCCTATCAGTTATAAAAGTTGTGCATTCTTGATCTTTTGGATCCATTCGGATTTGATTATATCCTGCAAAAGCATCCATAAAAGTTAAAATTTTGTTTCCTAAAGTAGAGTCAATCAACTGATCTATTCGAGGAACAGGAAACGGATCTTTGGGACAAGCTTTATTCAAATCTGTAAAATCCACACACATTCTCCATTTCCCATTCTTCTTTTTTACTACCACCGTATTCGCCGTCCACAAAGGGTATTATGACTCCCTTATATGTCCGACCTTAGATAACTGATCCACTTCAGCAACAATCGCTTTTGCTTTTTCTGAGGAAAACACTCTTCTTTTCTGAATAACCGGCTTGACCTTCGGATCGATAGCCAAACTATGACGAATTACCTCAATGGGCACTCCCGTTACATCCTCTGTCCTCCAAGCGAAGACATCCAAATTTTGGGATACAAAATCCAACAATTGTTGATGTAGAATATGGGTCAATAATGTTCCAATTCGAAGTACCTTCCCTTCCGAAAAAGTAAACTCTTCTATCTCTTCGCTCACCGTTAAAGACCCCGGGGTTTCCCTCGGATCGTCAACCCTTTCTTCCAAATCCGAGGGTACCCCTTCTAAATTATATTCACGCATTAAATCTCCACTGCTGGACCCTCGAATTCGGAGCGCAGTGGCATAACATTCCCTGTCAACCTTCTGATCACCTCGAACAACCCCAACTCTATCTACAATCACATATTTAAAGCACTGATGAACTGTAGATACCCCCATACATTCTTAAAAGCCACGATCTTCCAAAAATAGCATTATAACTTGTGGGACAGTCCAACACCACATAAAGTACCTGGAAGGTTTTCTTAAATGGTCCTTTTCCCAAAATCACCTCACCCTTGAACTCTCCAACAACACGAGCTGTTACACCCATGAATCCAATAATCATTCGATCCGATTGAGAAATCTGAGGTGGATTTATCATTCTGTCATAGGTTGATTTAAAAAGGACATTAGCAGAACTATCAGTGTCAATCAGCACACATCGAATTTTGACGCCAGCCACCTCAGCTCCAATCACCACAACATCCTCATGTGGTCTTGGAGTACCTCTTAGATCGTCTTCATCAAACAAAATTAAGGGAATATCTTTCTTCCCATACAAGTGCATAGACATCTTCCCTTCGATTTGAGTTGTCAAGTTGATAACATACCTCTTCCTCGAATTATCCGAGTTTCTAGTCATTGAATCGCCTCCAAAAATAGCCAACGATTCAAAAAACTTGCATAGGTCCCGAATATGTCCTTTTTCTACAAGCTCTTTGACCGTCATCAGAAGCAATCTGTTCGAATCTTTTTGAACATACTCAGAAGAAGCATTGAAAGGCTCAGCCTGTGAATCCCAAATCATCAAATTCTCAGCTGGCGGTGCAGCCTTCAAAGTTGATGCATCATTACTTTTCCATGCGCTCCCATGTGACTTCACATATGTCAGGAGCTTTCTATTTTCAATAAAATACTGGATCTCTTTCTTCAGAGTAATGCAGTCATTTGTATTATGCCCAATATCATCATGATATCTGTAAAACTTGTTATTCCTCTCCTCCGTTGGCCTATTTGGGGCTGGCTTCCTAAAATTTACGAAGCTCTTGGTCTTATCCCAAATGACAGAAACATTCTCTATCAGATCAGCATAGTATTCCGGTTTGACCCAAGTATTTGGTCTAGGCCTGTTGTAAGTGTTAGATGGAGCATGATTTGAATAACCACCACTCCGAGGAAGAAAATTATTATTTTTTGTCTCGATTGCTGATTGTCATTTCTATTACCATTCGAAGACTGCCCCTGATTATTGGCTGCCTGTCTGGAATTTTTCGGAGTGCTGACTAGTCCGCCTCGGACTCTAGTCGACTCCTCTAATTTGATCTGATCCTCAACTTGAGCCATCAAAGCTCCAAAAGTCAAGGCCCTTTTCTTCGTCGTCTCATTAGCCAGATCTCCTGGCAATAAGCCTTGGCGAAAAGCTGCCATCGCTACATTGTCCTCATAGTTGTCCAAGCTAGTGTTCGTCAACACAAATCTCTTTGTATAGTCTTTCAACTTTTCTCCAGGTGTCTGCTTGCACTGAATAATGGTATCACTATTTGCTCTTATCTCTTTGCTTCCCACAAACTGCCTTCGGAATACAGTATAAAAATCTTCGAAATTTGAAATTGACCCCCTCGGAATCCGATTATACCACTTAAGAGTTGTTCCTTTGAAAGTTTGAGAAAATGCACGACACACCAGCTGGTCGTCATCTTCGAAGTTCATCATATAGTTCTTGAATTGTTCGATGTGATCATCAGGATCTTGCATCCCATCGAACTTCTCAACCTTCGAAATATCAAAACGCTTCGGAAGCGTCATAGAACGAATTTCATTCGTCAATGGAGAATTTCTCCACGCAACTCCTTGAACGAACTGGTCATTCGTTCCCATCGTAACATACAAATTCTGATCAGTTTCAGCATACTGATTCGAGAGATTTCCTTCGTACCAGGTAGAACGAGGAGCATTATCCTTCTTAGATTTACTCTCCTTTTTGTGTTTTCTCGACTGATCTCTATATGATTCCTCTTTCGAAGAACCTCTGTATCTTTTAAAGCCTAAAGCTGAACTTTCTACCTCCTCGTCACTAGAGGTCATATATTTCTTTTTATCTTTTTTTCTCCTTACGAGACAAATATCGCTCTGTAGGAGACACAAAATGTGTTTTTTTGTGCTCAGATTTAGCTCGTTGATTATCAAAAGACCGATCTGATTGAGCTCATACTTCAGTCTTTTCTATTTCCTGTCTAACCTTGGATCTAAACTTTGTCGAGTGAATCTCTTGCTCCCTCTGTTCATACTTTTCATTCAATGCATTAATCTTGTCCAAAACCTGGTTAATTCGAACCTTAATATCAGATTGAGTTTTGATCGGAGATGATCCACCATGTCTACCTCCCCGTAAATCATCTTTAAAAGTCTTCATAACTGATCGAATAGTAGGATTGTTCTCAGGGTTCATCGTACTAAATTTGAACAGAAAATACAAAAAGATTGTATTAATTTCGAGCTGAATAGGTCACTGATTTCGGTTGTTCAAGTCCCCAGTGAAGTCGCCAATTTGATGACTTAGTTTTTCACCTTAGTAAATTATTAAGAGAGAAATCTAGAAAGAAAAAGAGCTAGAGAGTTTTTAGAGAGAGAAAGTTCAAGTACAAATGAGTTCCAAAGAAAAGGTGTTCAACCCCTTTATTAGAGTAGCCTTGCCATTTATATAGAGGAGCCAAGACTTAGTCTCAAACTGAAATCTGTTACAAAAGAGGACTAATTGCTATTTAGTCCTTAACAATTATACATAGTTACAAATACGCTCTAAAACTTACATTAGTTACAATTTAAGGACAAAACTTACATTACTTATAATGAAATCCTTAAATTTACATTATTTGCAATTTAATCCTCAAAATCCTATTTCCATATCAACCATGTTAATAAGAAAAGGAGGAGAAACAGAATTAAAGGAATCAAGGAGAACAACATATGGATCATTGACCAGGATAAGATTGGTGACTCTTCTGTTAACTTCTTCAAGAAAAGTTTAACTAAGGACCCTTACAACAGCAAAGAGGATGAATTGGAGCTTATGAAGGATGACATATTCAACATCATTCCTAGCTGTGCTACAAGAGATGACAATGCCAATTTACTGAAGGAGATTGAGGAAAATAAGCATTGGCATATCATCAACAGTATGAGCTCAGCCAGTGCTGCTGGTCTCGATGGATATAACATCCACTTTTACAAGGTTTGCTTAAGAGTGATCTTTGTACTGCCCTTAATTCTTACCTTAATGGCCACAATATTCCCAATGACATTTTTTCTACTGGGATATATCTGATTTCTAAGACAGCCAACCCTATCAACTGGAGCAATTATAGGCCAATTAGGTTTTGCTCCATGTTAAATAGAATCCTTTCTAAGACAATAAACTCTAGGCTAGCTGATATTCTTCCCAAAATCATCTCAAACAAACAACTTTTGTTAAAGGTTGTTCCATTTACAAGAACATATTGATTGCTAGGAGATGCTTCATGACATAAATAAGAAGCCCAAGACTGGCAATATTGTCATCAAGCTGGACATGTCGAAAGCATTCGACAGGATGTCCCACTCTTAGGAGTTCTGTATCTTTTTGGCTTTTCTACCAAGTTTGTGGATTTAATTAATAAGGTTATAATTGGCATTAACATCTCTATCCTGATAAATGGTGAAGTTCTTGGTTACTTTAACCCCAAGAGAGGTCTGAGACAAGGGGACCCTCTGTCTCCCAGACTCTTCATCATTGGGGAAGAAGTTTTAACTAGAGGCTTTTACAACCTTATGGACAAAAATCCTAAAATGAAGTTTTCTTCTAGAACAGATCTTATGATCTCGTGTCTCGCTTTTGCCGATGATATTCTTGTTTTTACAAATTGTTTGGACTCTACTATTGACAGTTCAAGTAAGTTTTTAGACAGATATCAAGCTGCTTTTGGTAAGGCTATCAACAAGATCAAGACAAAGATCATTACCTCTTACAAACTTCAATCAAACAAAATTCAAAAGGTTGAGTGCCAAACTGGTTTTTCTATTGACTCTTTACCTATTAGCTATCTTGGTGTGATAATCAGTAATAACAATTATTCAAAAAATTACTATAGTATCATTGATAAAGTAAATGAAATAATTCAAGAATGGAATGGAAAGCACTTAACTTTTGGGGGTAGACTCACCTTGATTTCATTTGTTCTTATGGATTTTCCAATCTATTGGATGCAGAACTCAATTCTCCCATCTTGTATCATCAGAAGATTAGAGTTAATCTTCAATAGATTTCTCTGGAGGTATAATTTTAATGATAAGAGCATTCACTAGTGTTCATGGGCCAAGATAAGTAAGCCTTTTGAAGAAGGTGGTCTCAACATTAGGAGTCTGTCTGATTTGCAGCATATATTCTCTCAAAAGTTATGGTTTAACTTTAGAAAGAAAGACAGCTTGTGGTAATATGTTATGCATAATATTTATAGTAACAACAAGCATCCTTTAATGGCTAAATCTAACATGAATGTTTCTCTTACTTGGAAAAAAATGTATGCAGTTAAAGATATAGCTAAATGCAACATTAAGTGGCTGCTGGGAAGGGGTGAGATGGACTTCTAGAGATAAAGATTGGCATAACCACTCACCTATCTTGAAGAACAACAGCAATGACAATTACGTCTGGTATCTGGAAGCAAAAGTCAATACCTTCTGAAAAGATAAAGATTGGGACATTGATCAGTTGAGGAAATTCTTGCGTGCAGATAGAATTGAGTATATTGAAAAAGTTAGAATTGACAACAATAGGGATAATAGGATGATATGGGCTCTTTCTCATTGCTATAGTTTCAACACCAAGCTTACATGGAACAACATTATAGCTCATTCAAGCATTTTGGATATCTTCAAAAAGACCTAGAATCATCTAACTCCCATGAAGTACTCGTTCCATCTATAGAAACTCCTAAAAAACTATATATCTACGGATTCAAACTTGCAAAGAAGACATCTTAACCTCGCTTCAAAGTGCCAATTTTGCTCCAACTGTGAGGATACTAACCATCTGTTTGTTAGTTGTCACTACTCTTGGAGCATATGGAAACACTTTAGCAGCATCTCTAACATTCAAATTGGAAAGCATATGGTCTTGACTCATATTATTAGAACCTGGTTCCGGTTCTCAAATCAAAATTCCATATTACTCATACAATTCTTGCAATCATTTGCTACATGATTTGGAAAAACCACAATAGCTCTAAGTTTAATGGGCATCATGATACTGCTTTAATTACTATAAACAATATCAAAAGATTGATTATTGGATTGATATTTCTAACAAGCTTAAATATAAGCACTAGAATCATGCTACTAATGCAGGTATCCGTCTGGGTTGCTACATTTCTATCAACAAAATCAAAAAAGTGGATTACCTAAAGTGGATTGCGCCTGAGGGTGAAAGAATGAAGATGAACGTGGATGTAGCATGTCTCAACAATGTAGACTGTAGTGGTGGGATAGTGATTTGAAACAGTGAAGGAGACATCATCCATTGCTTTGGCAACACTTATGGGAAGTTATCCCCGATCCTAGCGAAAGGCAGAGTCCTTATTGAAGGATTAATAATATGCTCGAATAACACATGGAGCAAAGTCGACATAGAATCAGACTGTTTGCTTCTTGTCAATTTGATTGCTGATGGCAAGTCTCCGTGGTACCTCGAGCCTTTAATCATGATTTGCAGAAGGCTGATTTCCTCGAAGATGAATATTAAGTTTATTCCTCGTATTCAAAATCAAACAACAGATTTTCTTGCTAAATGGTCTTTAAATTCTGCAAAAAAGATAAGTTTTCCTTATCTCAATGTCCCTAATCAACTCATGGCCATAACCTTTCTCGAAAGTTTTGGTCTAGGTTATTTAAATTTGAATTAAGAACTGTCTCTTCATCCTGTGAAATTTTTTGCAGTTCTCTATTACTAAGAATTGGATGAGTCTGAAGTTGTTGATGGAAGAATTTAGACGATTGAATGTGTTGAAGTAGGAAGGAAGATTTGCGGTTGAAGATAGGTTTTGCTCGAAGCTATGCTTCTATGGAGTCTTTGCTTTAAAAGATTTTGGCGAAGACGATACTACAGTAGAACTCAAATTTTCGTTTTAAATTTTAGGTTGGAATGTATCGAATTATTGGTCAGTGATGTGCCTCCCTCCACAATTTAATAAAAGGTTCTATAATTTTTCTTTAAAAAAAATTCAAACTGGATTTCATTGAAAAATAGTTTAAAATTAAATTGGTGTGAATCACGATAATAAGGGTTTTCGAATAATAAATTCGATGGAATGAATTACAACTACCAAATATAAGACGTGGTGGCTCCGGATGTTATTTTTTTTAACTTTAGGATGTGGGTTAGAGAGAGATACTATGGTCATCCTTAATTTAATTTGAAGAAAATAATATAAATATATCAATATTAATTCATGATTATTAATAAAAATGTTAATAAATAAGTTGACTATAAATAATTACATTTTTAATAAAAAAAAGTTTGTAATTATTTGTCACTATTTTTTCTAAAAATCAATTTGATTTTGGAATTAAAGAATTATTTGAATTAGAATTAGAGTTGACCCACATTAAAATAAAATTTGCATGTGTTTACATGTGCACATATCAGCTTCTAAATATTTAGATGTGCGAGAATTAATAATGCAATTTTATAAAAGATAGAAGATCCATAGAAAATAAAAAAAAACATAAAATATTAGTTTGATACAAACATGGAATATGGCGGAAAAAAACTGAAAATTCACGAGGAAAAAAGCTCCAAGAATCTGGTCCTTCTTCTTCTTCCTCTAGCTCTAATTTGTATACTTCTTTTTCAATGGTGGTTTATTCTAGAATCATCTATTCTTCTTCTTCTTAATTCTTTCATTCTTGCTGTCATCCCCATCATGGAGATTTATAATAATGAAATATTTGACGAAGACGGCTTTCATGTTCTAAGAAACAGGGTCCAAGATAAACAAATTGTAAGTCTTAAGACATTTGTAGATGTTGTTAAAGAAAGGAATGTGGAGCCTTCTATTAACTTGGAAGCGGAAAGAGTTACCAGGAATGGAGATCATATCTCCATTCAGTTTTCAAATGATGTTAAAGATTAGTTGAGTTTATCAGCAAAAATCATGATTGTTGGAAATTTTTTGCTTGGATTACCTAAGAAGAGTACTATGGATCTGTTCTTGTCTTCTTTTAAATTTAAATGTAGTTATAGTATAAGCAAATGGAACTCTAGACATCTCATCATGGAATTTGATTTGAAGGAAGATGTTATCAAGGTTTGGGCTAAGAGTGTTTGGCGAATCGACAGCTCAACGATGCGAGTCCTTCGATGGCAACCAGATTTTGATATTAAGTATGAGTCCCATGTTTCTCTGGTTTGGGCTAAGCTGGAAAGGGTTCCAGAATTTATATATAACAAGAAGGTTTTAAAGGATATATTGGCTACTCTGGGTACTCCTTACAAGATCGATTTTGGTGAAAAGAATAGAGGTTTGAACAATGCAGTGTTTGGCTTGGTAGAGATGGATGTTTCAGCAAAAATACACAATAGAATATGGGTTAGTTTTGGTAGATATGATGGTTGTTGGCTCTCTGTTTCTTATAAAAATCTGTCCAGTTATTGTTCATCTTGTTATCATCTGGGACACATCGTTGATAACTGTTTGAAGAAAAAAAAGATGCGGGAAAGTAGAAACACTAAATAGGAAAAGAAATGAATCAAAAAGATATTGTATTGCCTGTTAATGTGAATGTTTACAAGAATAATGAAGAGAGTAACAATGGTAACCCTAAGTACAATCAGGTTGATGTTCCAAAAATAAATTCTACGATGGTTGGTAAGATTATTTCATCTTTAAAAGTCTCTGGAAACGTAGATATCTGCAAGGATGACCTGAGCTCCAACAATCTCCTTCAAAATTCTGATGGTGTTAGCCTGGTTCGAGATTTGCAACAAGACTCTGTTAACGATAATACTAATCAAAATGAAGATATCAAATTAATAGATGCTTTTAAGAATCTCAACAAAGATATGGACTCTAAGTTGTCTCAAGATTTCTTTCACACAGAAGATAACTCACCAAAAAGAGATAACATAGGAAGTGAATGTACTTCTCCTACCAACCAGGGGTTTAACAACATCCTGAAAAAGAAGCTAAAAGTTGTTAGTAAAGGTAAAAGACCAACTAAAAGAGCCCTTAAACTCTGAATATTTCGGGGATAAAGAAAAGGTACAAGTCTGTATCTGATCATGATTAATATTCTGAATTGGAATGTTCGAGGCATTAATAACATATCTACTATAAGTAGATTGAAAAAGATTATCTTAAATAAGAAGGTGAAGATTCTTGTTATTCAAGAACCTATGGCTAGTTTGGAGGTTATTAGTGAGGTAGCTGCTAAATTAGAGCTTCTTAATTATTCTGCTAATTATACTATTAAGATTTGGGTTTTTTGGATTAGAAATATTAACATTGAGGTTGTTACTAATCATGACCAATGCTTTAGCCTTGAGTTTAGCTATCCAAATGTTAGTAACTACTTTATGTTAACGGTGGTGTATGCTAAGTGTAATAGGCAATTAAGGAGTGAGCTTTGGTCTGAGCTTAACAATATCTCTACTAAGAATAAAGCATGGATTACCATGGGTAACTTCAACGTTGTGGCTGTTGTGGACGAGCAAATTGGGTGTACCTCTCTTTGTCAGAATAGCATTCAAGATTTTGTCAGGACTATTAATAAGTGTATTCTTGAATATGTTGGGATGGTTGGCTCCAAGTTCACCTGAACAAAAACTTAAAGTGGAAAAGATTAGACCGTGTGATGATAAACAGCAACTGGTCTAACCTCTTCAACGACACTCAGGTTATTACCATGGTCAGAACTTGCTCTGACCATGCTCCTCTTCTTATATCTGCATCTACTCTAAACAATAACTATACTAACAGGAAGAAAAGCTTTAAATTTTTAAATGCTTGGACTTATGATTAATTATTTTTAAGTGTTGTTGAGGAAAATTAGAGACAAAACATTAATACTCTTCCAAATGAGGTTTTTTGGTTTAAGATGAGGAGATTAAAAAGTTGTTTAAAATCTTGGAACATAAACTGTTTTGGGAATATTTTTAGCAAAGTAAAAGAGGTTGAGGATAATGTTAATAAATTGAACATTATTCATCAAAGTGAAAATAGTTTATGTTCTAATGTTAACCTTAAGAAAGCTATTGCTCTTCATCTTAAGGCTCTAAGATGTGAGGAGGTTTATTGGAGGAAGAAATGTTATAATGTTTGGCTTAAGGAGGGTGATGGAAATACTAAATTTTATCATGCTTATGTTAATAAGAAAATAAGACGTAATACTATACATGGCATTAACATGATAATGTTTGGTTATATGATGATATTAACATTGGCAAATCAGTTGTTAGTTATTTTACTTCTTAACTTTCTTATGATTTCTTTGATAGCAAGGAAGATGAAGATGCCTTAATGGTCAGTGACATCTTTGACTCCATCCCAAAGATGGTTTCCACAGATGAGAATGCTCTCCTTATGGGGCATGCAGATGATCAAAAAGTATGGAATATTATTAAAAGTATGAAAGCAGATAGTGCTGCTGGTTTAGATAGGTATAATATTTTATATTATAAAACTTGTTGGGAGGTTATAAAATATAATATTTTATATCTGCATGCCTAATGACATATTTGCCACTGGGATCAGTATGATTCCCAAAACAGCTAACCATATGGCCTGGTCAAATTTCAGGCCAATCAGCCTTTGTACTATGCTGAATGGAATCTTTGCTAGACTTATTAATACTAGATTATCTGCAATTCTGCCTAATATTATCTCTGAATTTCAAACTGCTTTTATTAAAAACAGATCTATCCATAATAGTATTCTTGTTGCTAAAGAATTAGCCTTTGATATTAATAGAAAGCCTAAGAAGGGAAATATCTTGATTAAGTTGGACATGTCAAAAGCTTTTGACATAATGTCCTTCAAATTCATTTTGAATGTTTTAACTCACTTTGATTTTCTAAATAGTTTTATTAGTCTTATTTCTAAGATGATTAATAAGGTTAATCTTTCTATTCTTATAAATGGCAACAACTATGGGTATTTTCAAACTAAAAGAGGCCCGAGACATGATGATCTCATATCTCCTAGCCTCTTTATTATTAGTGAAGAGGTTTTGATTCGTGGTTTATATAATCTGTTTAAGATGAATAAATCTATGCAGTATGCAAATAGAACAAAAATTATGGTTCCATGTACTGCATTTGCTGATGATATTATTATCTATACCAACAGTCATCCTAATTCTATTAATCTTTTAAGTAATTTTTTAGACAGGTGTCAACATGCTTCAGGTCAAAGTATAAATAAAGAAAATACATAAATTATTACCTCTGGCAAGCTGTAGCAGTGCAGAATTCAGACTCTTGAAACCAACACTGGATTTAGCACTGGAAATCTTCCAACCTGCTACCTTGGCATCACCTTGCACAGAAATAACAAGGCTAAGAACTTTATACCTTTAATTGATAAGATTAATGCTAAACTTTTGGAGTGGGACTCTAAATATATATCCTATGAGGGCAGACTTTCCTTGATTACTAATATTCTTATGCCAATAACCTATTCTTAGATACAAAATTCAGCTTTACCTAATTGTATTATCAAAATACTTAAAAAAATATTCAACAGATTCTTATAAAGGTCTAAATTTAATGAAAATGGTTCATTAGGCCTCTTGGGATAAGCTTTGCTTCCCTTTTGAAGAAGGTGGTCTAAATATCAAGAATCTTGCTGATATTCATACCACTTTCTCTCACAAATTGTGGTATAATTATATGAAGAATGAGGGTCTCTGAAGTAGAATCATGAATGATATCTACAACAGACATTCTCATCCTTTAAAATTAAATAAGAATACTAAATGCTCACTAACCTGGAAATGTCTTGTAGGCATAAAGGATGTGGCTGAGAACAACATAAAGTGGAGCTTGGGGTGTGGTGATATGGACTTCTGGTCTGAAAACTGGCACCATTGGCCTCCTATCTTGGACCACAAGCTTGATACCAATAATTGGTATCTTGAGGCCAAGGTGAAGACCTTTTGGATGGATGATTCTTGGGATGAGGTGGCTCTATCTAATGTTGTACCTAAAAACAGAATGAAACAGATAAGAAATTTCAAAGTTGATCCTAATAAAAAAGATGTTATGATTTGGGATTTATCTCCTCATAATAATTTTAACATGAAAAATACTTGGAACTATATCAAGAAAACTTATAGTCCATTTAGTTTTTTCAAAACAATCTGGACTGCTATTACCCCTTGCATTTATTTTATGGAAAAAAAATTTAAAACTTCATTCCTGTTGACTCGATTTTACAAAACAAGCATGCGCATTTAGCCTCTAAATGTCAATTTTGTTTAAATGGGGAAGATATAAATCATCTGCTTGTTAGTTGTACCTATGCTTGGGATATATGGAGCCATTTCAGTAAACTTTTCAATATAATAATTGAAAGGTTTATGACATTAAAACATGTCGTATATAACTGTTCCTGGTTTTCTACTATTAAGGTCCATATCACCATTTATTTACCAGCTTTAATCTGATGGGTGATGTGGAAGAATCGTAACTCTATAAAGTTTAAAAATGTTGGGTTTAGTATTAACTCTAGTATTTCTTTTGTTAATAGAATTATCCAGGGTTTGGACATTGCTAATGTCTTGACCAGAAAGCACTGGGCAAATTCCTTTGTTGTTGGTCAATCATTAAGTTGCTATTATTCTGAAAATAATTGCAGGAATGCCAGGATTACTTATCTTAATTGGGTGGGTCCTGGTGATGGAAGAATTAAGTTCAATGTGGATGCTTCATGTCTCAGTAATGGGGAGGCTTGTGGAGCCATGATCTTCAGAGACAAAGAGGGATCTATAGTCTCTGGCTCCAGCAAATTATTCGGTAAAATTACGTCTCTCGTTGCTGAAACCAGAGCGCTTATCGAGGGTTTACTAATCTGCAAAATCAATAGTTGGGTTAATATTGATATAGAAACTGATTGCTTAACTTTGGTCAATATGATTAAAAATCAAAAGTATCTGATTTACCTGAAATCTCTCATACCGATTTGCAGAGAGTTCATTCTTCCTTCAATGACAATTTTTTATATCCCCATGAGTCAGAATAGAGCTATGGATTGGCTCGCCAACTGGACATTAAAATGCAAAGAGAAACATTCATTCTCTCATTTCAATACCCAGAATCCACTGTTTGCCATAGTGCTGCTGGAAAACCTGGGTTTAGGTTATGTATCTAATGTTTGAAATTTCGCCCAGAAAACTGTTGGAGTTCTATCTTATTTGCATGTACAATAGGGAGAAATTTGGGTGTGGTTGGTGAATTTGTGGTTCTGGAAGCTGATTTGGAGAGATTTCGATAGTTTCTGAGCATATAATATAGTCGTATTATGGAATCTGATAAAATATGTTTGAAACTAATTTAATAGTGTTTTTAAATAATTGATAAAATCAGTAAATATTCAAACTCTGTATATTAATATATACAAAACTAAATTCAGAAACAAAATTGTATTATCAGTGACTACATATACAAGTAATAAAAAATGTTAACTATTAATTGTGAAAAATTATAGTTTATGTTTTGTAATATAATACTTTATGAATCGATCAATGATCTATATGGATTATTATTCAATATTATAAATTTATATTCTTAGGTTTTAATACATTACGCATTTAGTTATCCAACCCATTAACCCATCAGAAACCAGTTCGCTAAAATTCGCTCAAAATTGAATTGATATTATTATCGAACAGTCCGAGTCAAAATTTTAACTCAATCCAATTACCGGTCCGGACCAATAAGACTGATTACTTAATTGTCTAGTGTTGAAAAAATTCAACCCGGGTAAAACCAATCCAATAACAACCCTAACATGAATTAGTGAATGCATAGAGTTTCTAAACCCTACGAAGAGTAAACGAGAGATGGAATATTCAAACGAATGCACATATTATGGACAAGATATTTGGAATGCTATATAAACAATACATTGAATTTGAAGGTCGAATTTGATGAGGTACATATTATTGGGCAAGTTATGGCTACAAAACAACAGACCGAACGACATGGATATTTGAAGATATCAGTACAACAGCCTAACCAAGGTTCTTCCGCGCTATACCAAGGTTACTTATGAATAGGCAGCACGCAAGCATCATAACTGAGGCCAAACCGAGGCCTAGTCACAAGACCTGACCGAGAGGTTCCTAAGACTAAAGACCTAGAGGTTCAAAAAATTTAATATAATCACTCTTAACGGAGTAGCTTGGCTGACTAAGCAACAGAACTAACGCGACCTAGCCGAGCAACACCCATGTGGAGAGACTGGCGTTGTTTGATTGAGGCCTTCCAGAGTGGTGTCACCAACTAGCTAGGTCATACATGAGCAGCGGTTCCCTCACAGCATAACAACAGTCAAGATGCAATATAGTGATCAATAAAGGAAGTCAATAGACATTAAAGGTGACCTACGATCATTGCACCAATGTAACCGTTCATAACTGAAGTAATGGTCATAGATGATAGTTCACGATCATAAAACGTTAGTCCATGATAATAAAGAGTGGAGTAATGAGCTTAGTTGGAGAGAGAGAAACAGACATAGGATAATATAAATAGGATTACAACTATGTAAAATGTATACTTTCTTATTGGATAAATAAAACTATTATTTGCCATATATTTGGATGATTTTTCCCTTAACAAATTTGGCGTTTGTGGAAAATCGGAAAAAAAAACATCTAGTCTTAAACCAATGGTAGTAACCAGATCCGAGATTGCAAGGGAAACCACAGAGAGAAAGCTCTCAGTAGGAAAATCGAACATTCGTTCCAGACTGGTTCGTCACAGTCTCATACTTCACCCATTGACGGGGTTTAACAAGAAAACTAGAATGCATGGTTAGTTGAAACACAAGCAGAAGACGGCTAGTGCCCGATTAAGGTCGACCTAGAAGTCTCTATAATTTTTGAAGTTGGTGTACCAGAGCATGTAGTGCCCATCCTCAATGATACCAACCCGGCAGCCGCTCTCACGGTTCATCAATTGAAGCGACAGATAAGGGAAATGCAACAAGATCAATAAAGGGTCACCCATTACCAGGAAACCAGAAACTAGTCGACTAGAGCTACCGTAGTAGAGATGAACAATGCCCTCCATGCATTGACCATTAAGGTGCGAGGAGGTATTCATGGGAGGCAGCGATATGAAGTAGAAGCCAACCAGGCGCACGGAGGAGATAGAGGTTGCAAGCGAGAAGAGCCCGATGAAGGAGAGGGCGAGAGCAGTGAAAAAATATGATCCAATGAGCGAGAGCCAAACCGTGCGGTCGGACAAGAAATCTGCAAACGAGCCAAGGAAATTGAAATCCAGCAATATGATCAAGTCTGACCTTAAATGGATGTATACGTGCTTAAAGAATCTCCATTCGTGGAAAAAATCATAGAGGCCTAGCGCCTTCGCAAGTTCAAGCCTTTCCGCATAGAGGCATACGATGGCATATAAGATAGGTTCTATATATGATTTCACAAACCCCTGGTGCGTTCAGAGATATGTTTGTTACTAAAGAATCTAAGCGTGAGAGCGATTTCATCATGGACCTCTATTAAAGAAGGGGCAAGATGCTAAAAACTACGTTTGGTGTTTTTGTCCATACAATGAATGCCTTGCCAGACTTGGGGCCATCTGTAGCACTCGCGTCCTTCAAGACAGGTCTAGACCGATGGGGGAATTATACGCCGAACTAGTCTGTTTCACAGTTAAATTAGTGGGAGACCTCTTAGCCCGAGCACATCAATTCATCCACGTAGATGATGCAAAGAAAGGTGACTCCCCAGACAGAGCCTCACAAGATCCCAAAGGGGGACCGTACGAAAGAAGAAGGACTTGTGAGGGGCCTTGTCCGGATATTGCAAGGAGCTCAGGTAGCCACTGAATGAACCTCTACGAGAACCCAATGTGATATTTCACCCCATTAACCGAGATGGTATCATTCATCTATGACATGACTGAAGGCACGACTCGATATCAACCTCCAAGAACCAAGAGTGCCCCTAGCCACAAGCGCTCGAATATGTATTTATGTTTTTATCAGAATGACCATGATCATCTGACGAATGAGTGCTGGTAATTAAAATAATATATTTATAGGCTCATTGACAACCGTGAGCTCATGCAATTGATGATGCAGCAAGAGTACTACCGCCAGAATAAAAAGACAAATGGGGCCTAACCAGGTGATGAAGGCCAGTGAGGAAGATAAGAGTCGACAAAATTAAGAAATAATGGTTATTCACGGTTTCAGACGGAGGAACCTTAACAAGTGACAATCAGCAAACTAGGAAGAGGGCTAAAGCCGACAACGAGGTGTATGCTATTCAGTTCTTCATACCATAATTATTGTGACATAGTAACTGACCTCACCTTTAACGAAGATGATCTTTGAGGGATCTTGACACCCTACGAGGATGACTTCACCATCAACCTGGATATGTAATGATGACCAAGGTATTGGTCGATAGAGGCAGCTCGAGCAACATAATATTTCAGGCCAACTACGACCAAATTTTAAAGGTTCCATCATACCTGTCTACTTATCAAACTCTGGTTGGATATTAGAGTAAGTCATCTCAGTGCGTAGGCAAGGTCAAGTTAATGGTAAAATTTGGCCACAACACTACTAGAAGTAAGTCAATACACTCTTTATGATTTCTGACGCCCCGAGCTCTTACCATGCTATCATTGGAACACCGCGACTACATCGGATGGAGGACAGTCCCTGCACATTCAAGAAATGTATTAAGTATCTTGTTGGTAATTCTGTAGGTATCATAAGGCGGAGCCAATGAACTGCTAAAACTTGTTACACAGTGACTGTCGACCCTATTAAACCACTGTGATATAAACTAATCAGCGATGGGGAACGAGACTGAGAACCTAAACTTACCCCCTCGTCTGACCTGCTGGATGACCCTCAAAACCTAATCTACCCATGACTCTCTTTAAAACACAATTGATGCACTAGTGGCCCAGGGCCGCAGCCTGCGAATATGTAACGATTTAAACAATAATTTTCAACATTTATTACAAAATTTATTACAACAAAACTCGGATATTTTGGCATGAAGTGCTAGTGATGTATCAGGTGTAGACCCTCTGGTAACCTGACACGAACTCGCAATCGATAGAAAAGCTAAAAGCATTCGCCAAAACGTTGATCATTTTCGACGGAAAAAAAAGAAGCCATTAGCAATGAGGTACAAGCGCTTTCGACTTGAACATATACATCGAACCTATCCGGTTTAGGTGACGGAACCTTTATTGGTTAAAAAGAGAGGAGGCCAATAAAGCATGTGCGTAGATTTCACTGACCTTAACCGATATTTCCTTAAAGATGCGTTTCTATTAGCACATATAGACTAGCTAGCGAATTCAGCCTCTGGATGTGAATAATTGTCATTCATGGATGCATACTCAGGCTACAATAATATTCTCTTACATCCTAAGTACAAAGAACATGCCACATTCCAAACTAAAATGGGGCTATATTGTTATACCATAATGAATTTTGGCCTAAATAATGTGGGTTCTACCTATCAACGCCTTGTAAACCAAATTTGCAAAGATCACAACGGTCTAATTTCCACCATTATTATCACAAGTCTAATTTCCACAAAAACAACTTCACAATAGTCCCATAATAAAATAAAAACTTAAATGTTCTAATTTTAACTAAAATATCTAGCTTTGTGTGAGGGCGAAGTGAATCATGCCTGTACTACAACACCAACTCCAAGGGATGCCTCGGTTAACCCTTTTTTACTTCCAGCACAACGGGATTAGAGGCATCTAACTCTTGTTTTTCATCAAAGGATCAACAACCACCCCCACAGTACCTTCCAGAGTCGGTTGCTCATCAATACACTTTTTAAGTGACCTCAAAATCATCCCAACGTTTAAGTTTAATAATTCTAGAAAGGTCTCATTGTGGTTCTTCTGAATCATTCTTATTGCCACGTCATTAACTTGGATGTCCCAATCCACTAAATCCTGTTTGACCTTCTAATGTTCGTTTTCTACTTCCGTTTCTAGCACAAGAACACGTAAATTAGCATTCTCCACAATCAGCGCAACCACCTTTTTCAGATTGAGCTTTTATTCTCTTAGCTTGGGCCACGGTTTGGGTCAGCAGACCAGCATTTTACGATATTAATTCATCAATTTTTTTTGTCAACTCGTTGTTTTGAGCAACCAACAGAGTCCTTCCATTTATCATCTACAAACACTATTTACGGCATGGACTTCATTTATCAGCAACCAAGGTCAATTCAAGTCGTAGGTCATCATTCTCAAGCACAATCACCTCGAGCACGTTGCACCCTTTTTTTTACTTCCTTCAGTACTGATGTTTTTTCTACGTTATTCTCCATCAGACCCAACTTGGTTTCATCGTTCTCATCCACCATTGAAGCTTTCATCGTGATATTGGTATTGCATCAAGTATCACCCGCTTCTTTTTCAAAGGTGGAACCACATCTTCACCAGTTTTTTCATCATCCTGACGGGGGAGCACACCCCCTTATTTTATAATTTTTTCACAGATTGTTCATCGTCATCTTCTAGACGACTATTTTCTCCAACATCATATATAGTGAGTCTCTCATCTTCTCTTTCCCTCTTTCTCGCGATGGTGATGATTCTTATGTATCTCTAACTTGGTAACTATGGTGTACTATCAATCTGACCCATTACGGTTCTGATCCTGATATCTTTGTCCCATCAACGCTCACAGACGGTCCATAATTATAAGCAAACATAAAATAAACCAATATTAAACAATTATTCATAAGATTAGATTAAACGCTTAATTTTCATAGGGATAAAGTTCTAAATAGCAGCTCGAAAGATGAGACCTTACTTCCAAGCACATTTTATCATATTTCGAACCTCTTTTTCATTGAAGAATGGGCTACAAAATGCTCACATATCAAGATGAATGATTGCAATCAAAGCTCATATTGTTGCTGGTTTTCAGTAGAATTTCATTCCAAGAGGCCTCTTGAAGAGGCTCAAATTAGTAAGACAAAACAATAATGGGTGATCTGAACTGATGGTGGATCTAGTACAATAGGATATGGAGTTGGAGTTTTCTTAATCTCTCCCTATGGTGATTTCATGTATTAAGCTATACGTTTTGGCTTCAGAGCAACTAAAATGAGTCGGAATATGAGTTAACAATAACTGGACTAATGTTAGCTCAAATATGTGGTTCCAAGAGAGTCCAATTGATAAGTGATTCTCAGTGACTCGTCTATCAAGCTCTGGGGAAATCTGAAACTAGGAAAGATCACCTGATAAAGTATCTAGAGGTATTGAGAGAGGTTTCAATTGAGTTTAAACATGTCGAATATAAACATGTTTCAAGTATGAAAATTATATGGTTGATTCCTTACCCGCTATAGCTTACTTTGAAGCATATCCTTGGATCTTAATGCAAGAATGTCATCATATAGCCATGACAACATAAATAAAGGGTGAAACTTACTTTGAAGCATATCCTTGTATTAAACACAATATGTAAAGACTAGACGAGATTCAATAATTTGTCATTAATGGAGTTTTACCTCCAGATAAAACTTTATCCAAAAAGATCAAATATAAAGCTCGTGGATCCTTAGTTTTGAGGGGATTTCTTTATAAAAAAATATTTTAGCAGGCCTCTGTTGTGTTGCCTTGGACCCAATAAATCTTAAAGTGTTTTATCAGAACTACATGATGGTGAAGGGTCAACATATTGTGGCTACAAAGTTTTAACTAGAAGAGTATTGTTAGCAAGATATTATTGGCCTACCATTATAGCAGACGCTAAATATTTGGTAAAGAGATGCCACCCTTGCCAAAGGTATAGAAATGTGATCCATGTGACGGAAGTCCCCACGGAATCTATATCTGAACCAATTACCTTTGATAGATGGCGGTTAGACCTGGTCGGACCCCTTCTAATGGCCTCTGGGGGTAACCGAACCATAATAGTGGCCATAGATTACTTCTCCAAGTGGGTGGAAGCAGCACCTTTGTCTGGAACAACATCTAAAGCAGTTATAAAGTTTATCCTCTCCAACATATGTTGTCGATTTGGCATCCCCAAGCACATCACTACTGATAATGATCCTTAATTTGACAACAAATACATGGATAAAATTTGTATATCAAGATAAATTCAGTATTGTTTCTCTTCTCCTTTTCACCCTCAAGCCAATAGAAAAGTTGAAGTAGTAAATCGAACATTTTTAATGGGTATAAAGAAGAACTTAGAGGGACCATACATCGTATATAAAAGAGCTAAGCAAGGAACATACAAGCTTCTAGATAAAGAAGGAAACCATTTGAAGCACCCTTGGAATGTTGAGCATCTGAGGTTATATATAAAATGAACTCATCGTGTAAATATTTACTTTGCTTTACTTCGATGTAAATATTTGGGGGCATACTCTTTCTTACCCTGGTGGCGCAGGGAGGTTTTAATGAGGTGTATGAATTTCAATTTCAATATATATACTATCTTTTTCGTTTTTTAACAAAAAAGTGTTTTGAGTGAAACAGATGGATTAAATGCCTATTAAAGACTTGTTGTTTTTTCCATCAAATGGATTACCTTTGAATGGCTCAGATCTATTGAAGGCTTATTAAAGACTTGTTGAATTGCCTTTAAATGCATTACCTTTGAATGGATCGGATGGATTAAAGACTTATTTAAGATTTATTGCATTCAAATGGATTACCTTTGAATGGCTCAGATAAATGTAAGACTAATTAAAGGTTTACAGCCTTTAAAGAAAACACATTCTAATGGCTTGACCAGATCTAATATATTGATATAGTTTATCATCTTTAAGTAAGATCGGATATTAACGGAAGTAAAAAAACAAAATATGGAAAAATACAAAATGAATAAACGTAAAGATGGCATAAAATACCGACAGGGCCATAAAATATATATGATCCACATTACAAAAATCCCTTATATACAACAAGGACTTGTGCACACAATGTTACTAGAAAAATATGATCCAAAAACAACAAAATTCCTTGCATACTCCAAGGAATTTGATTCAAAACACAAACACAATGTTAACCTTAGGGCTCGTTCCCCTCAGTTTTATTCTCAACCTTTACCTTCTTCTTTTTCTTCTTGATCATCATCTGAATCTTCCTCAACCTCATCATCAGATTTGGATTCATCCGAGAAAATATTAAGTTTATCAATATGTGCCATAGTCTGAATAAGGATTTCTTCATATGACACAAACCTCCATAACTTCCTAATAGACCGTTTGGGCAAAGTCTCATGAAACAATAGGACCATATCTAATTTAACATATTTTTCTCTTTGATTCATTGATTTTAACACCCCTTCAGCATATACATCCACTGCAACGGCTATGTCTTGAGCTTTTTTCTCTTTTAGAGAAGTAATCTCATATTTTCTCATTAAGAAAATCTTTTAACCTTTTTTCTCCTCGGATAATTGGTTGATGGAACATTTATCCTCGGTCAGTTTTTACTTTAAGAAATTGATTTCTTTGGAAGTAGTAGACTGTAATTTGGTGTAATTAGCCTGCAACTATTTAGGATCGGACTTAGCTAGCGCGAAATCATCACTGATGTTTTTCTTTTTTTGGCCCAAAGTCTCAACCTTATTTTGTTAGCCATGATGAAATCTTTCAGGCTTTGATTTTCAGTTCGAAAGGAAACGATGTCTTTGACTTAAGATCTGACTTGCCTCTCCAAGTCGACCACTGCCCTTACATAGCCTAAAAATGCATATCCTAGTGTATCATGCTTACTAGACACTTCAAAGGATTCACCATCATGTATCACAAAGTTGGCAATGGTGGTAGATTATGTGAAAGCCTTGTCAAAGTCTTCTTTTTCAAATTCGCTAAAATATAGGTCTCCTATGTCATCCAAATTAACATCACCTTCAGCGAAAGTTTGGTCAGCAACAGGAAACACTAGGGAAGAAGGATCGACATTTACTTCTTCTTAGGAAGGAGATTTGGAAGGAATACTAGAGGGAAGGACTTCGGATCAGAGTATAATCTCTGAGCCAATGGTAGTACTTTTTTTTTCCTGCTCTCTTATCACTACCCTTTTTGCTCTTCTTCTGCCCTTTTTTCTCTTAACTGATGGAGAGTTTAATGGCTCTTTAGCCTCACCCACGGTAATATCAACGACCTTCAATAAAGAAACATCAATCTCATGTGGAAGCTGTGAATTACCTACATTGAGAAACGTTTGAGATGGATCATCATTTTTTTTCTTCTTCTTTTTCATCGTGTCAAGATAGTTAGGAGCCTTATTCATGGCTAGTAAATAAAGATTACCATCAGTTTCTTCAGTCTTTTTGAAGAAACTCGGCACCAGTAGGAGAATTGGTAAAGTTTTCCCATGAGAGCTCCCTGGTTGAGTTTGTTCTCCACAAATGGGCCCTCATCATGCTTCTTCGGTTGAAACAAATGTGGAAAGAAATTCCTCATTTCTTTGTGGCCCACTGGTAAAGCTTCATAAAAGTAGTTCTTCCCTCTTCTAGATGCTCTGAGAACATCTTTAAAAACACTGAAAGATAAATCCGATGTGGGACTTAGTGTCAAAATCTGATATGAAATTTAGTGTAAGAATCCAATGTGGAAACTGGTATCAAAACATAATAAAAGAAACTCATAAAATATTTACCTGAACTTCTATTATATCTGGTCAATAAAGTTGGATTTCCCCTAGAGGTAATTTTCTTTCAGTTTTCCCAAGCACCACTAATGTAGAGGAATTGAGTCTTCCAAGGCTTGTCATCCTCCAGCAAGTCATCGACGACTTTATAATAATTACCCATGTTGAAATAGTAAAAGGGGATATGGTGGTTTTGCCATAAACTGGCCACAGTAGTAAACTGCTCCATAGGCATCAGAATCTTAGACAATATGATGCTGGCTAAGAGTGTATACCAGGCATTCGGACTTAACTGGCTCGGTCATAACCTCACCAAATGAAAATATCCAACTATCTCTAGGTCCAAAGGGAACTGAAGGCCCCAATTAAGCACTTCAGTATATACCACTAGCTGCCCAATTTTTCTATGCATCGGAGTCTCCTCAAGGATAGGAATCCTCGCTTTAATGGACTCAGGAAAACCGTATTTTTTCCTAATTCTGTCCAATTCGATTGTATGGGTATATACATAGGAACGTTTTTGAAGAGCCATCAAATATTTAACACGGACCTTAGAAAGTTAGGTCCCAATCGCCCAACAAGGCACTCCGAAAGTGGTTCGGAGTCTGGCAGTCTAACCATATCCTTCTTTTCCCAAACTAGACTTGTATCGCCTGTTTGGCCAGATTTCTCTAATGGATTATCTTCCCCACTTTCATCCATATTTTATTCCATTATATGTGGTCGTTGATAATGACCACTAGGTTTGGAACCATGATCCTCATTTTCAACATAAGGGGGCTCAATGGGTGGAGTTGATGGATCCAGATCAGAAGTATGCAGTGAAGGAAGCTCCACCACTATAGGATCTTCCATAGATGGTTGTTAATGTCGATAAGAAGTTTTTTAAATCCGGTAAATGTTTTCTTTTGGACAAAGCATGGTCTTTTAGATGGGGGCATGCTTTTCTAGACGAAGCAAATTATTTTAGATGAGGCAGGGTCTTCTAGTCGAGCATCTTCTAGACAAGTGTTTTCTAGACGAAGTTCTGTTAGATTAGCCAATGTATTCTAGAAGAATTTTTTCTAGACGAGGGTCTTTTAGAGGAGGTGTAGTCTTCTAGAAAAGGGTCTTTGCGAGGAGGTTCTTTTAGATGAGATAGGATTTTCTAGACGATGGTCTTTTAGTTGAGGTAGGGTCTTCTAAACAAGGATCCTCTAGACGATGGTCTTCTAGCTTATGGTTTTTTAGACGAGGGTCCTAAAGATAAGGGTCCCAAGGTGAGATACTTGATTAGTTACAAAAGAATTAACCAATTTTGTTTAAGAAGTAACTAGTTCTATTATCATATCAAGAAATATAGCATTGTAAACACTCTCTTATGCCTTGAAGAAAAAAATATGGTTCATAAAAATTAAACCGTCGTAATCGGAAACATAGTCTTGAAAAAAAACAAAATGAAGTAAGAAGAGTAAGAAGAAATGCTTCTTTCTTGTAACTCATTTGAGAGAATCTCTTAAAAAAATATTTTGTGGGAATATTAAATTGGAAAGTTCTACTCTTCTCCAGATGTAGGTCTTATTTGATTGAACTCGGTGAAACAATTACTGGGTTATTTTTCTTTCGCAGATTTCTTTTTTTCTCGATTATTATTGCTATATCCTATTCTTCTTGATTCCTATTTCTATTTTGCTCCATACAACAAGGTATTATTATGAGATTAACTGAATCTTGTAACATGGACTGATCGGCCTATAGTCACTCGTTAATAGTAATTGTGAACAAAACATCATTAAACAAAAATATTATAGTGTAAAACCAATTTATTCTACTGATTTATCTTATTTATGGTTTAGATCATTAATTACAGGAAATGTTTGAAGTCAATTCATCCAAAAATTTGTAAAGATTTAGTACGGGCGCCACTTGCGCACAAATCATTGCACAAAAATCAGTACGGAAGACCTTCATAAAATCTTGCCACACTTTGATATTGTAAAAATCGATATCTATTTTAGTGGTCAGAGTTTGTATGCCCAAAAAATTCAAATATATAATCGTTAACAAAATAATGCTTGATATTCGCATTGATTTCGAGAAATAAAGCTGACGCTGGTAAGCGGAAAATGTACTCCGAGGAGCATGACAAAACGGGAAACCTACGGGGCGAACATGTCACAACTCGGAGACAACCTCAGTCCAATAGCTATCATCAAGATTACCGAGTCAGTAATCACTTCACTTCTCCAACTGAGGAAAGGTTGTACCCAGCTACCAATGATGGTCCGGGGGAAGTGCTTACAAGGTTGGACACAACTGGAGGTCATCCCCCTTTCTCCGGATATCCTTTCTGTGCATCTTCCTAAATGGTTCGATATTTCCAAACTAGAGAAATTTGATGAGACCCAGGATCCAGACAACCATATTGAGTAGTTTAAGAACTTTATGATCAACTAAAATGATGACGACAAGTTATTGTGTAGAGCTTTCTCTCAGATTTTCAAGGACGCTGCCTCTAAGTGGTACAATCGTCTGCCTCAGGGGTGTATAAAAATTTTGATATGTTCTGGAGCATGTTCCGACAGCACTTCGTCGGAAGCAAAACATTCCATGCCAATGGAGATACCATCATTTATTGTCGATAAAAATTGGAGAAAGTTTGAAATAATACACGAAGCGATTCAAGACGGACATGGAGTTCTTTGAAGACAAGGAGCATTGGCTGCCTTCCGCATGGGTCTTCTCCAAGGGGTAACAAAAGATAATATTACAGAGACACAAGCGATGACATTTGGAGCTTTGTTGGATCAGATAGAGAAAAGAATCTTAGTCAAGGAGACTAGGGCCTCAGAAATAGAATCTATGTCTCAATTCTATCAGGATCCAAAATTAGCCAGAACCAGTACAACGACGGTGAATGTCCGACCACAAGCTACGCAACCGGTCAAACTGCTTGACCACGAGATCAAACAGTTCAAGCAACGAATCAAACCCTCAACGGGCGACGCAGAACCAGCAGTATCAGACCTGCATCAAATAGGTGGGTCCGACCACCTCATCACACCTAGTTGACCGAGTCTGTCTCGACTATTTTTGAAAAGGTACGTTCAAATGTGCATTTCCACAAGCCTTTTCCATTACAGACTCCGAGGGAGCATAGGAAGAACAAATACTGTCAATTCTATGATGATATCGGGCATCAAACTAAGGATTGTGTGGCTTTAAAGAAAGAAGTCCAATACCTGATAGAGAACGGAAAGCTAGTTGAATTTGTTAAGAAGAATACCGCAGTGGCACCAAAACAAGAGGTCGCTCCGAGGCAAGAAGATACCATGATGATATCCGATGTGATTGAAGAAGAGTTTTTGGATGCGTTTGATGTAGCCACGGAATATCTTGATCTGAATCAGGGCAGGAACAGTGTAAACATGGTAGAGGAATCAATCCTCAGAGGAAAGGTCAGTGAGTTATGTGCGTTCTTCAAATCTTTAACTATTTGCGATGGGGATACGGTACCAGGTATATCAAATTATTCACGGAAAAGGCACATCGTAAATCTGGTAATGCAGTTAGAGGCAGGAGCCTCATCTCACCTTTATAGGAATCCATCATCAATCATTTGCTTCGATGATGAAGACATGAGGGAGGTAGCTGGTCCACATGAGGACGCAGTGGTATTCGGAGCAGATATCGCTGGAAACGAGATAAGAATAATCCTGATTGACACAGGGAGTTCCGCCAACATCATGTTCATGACAACCTACAACCAGATAACCAATCCGTCAACAATCCTACGATCCGACAGGATGATAGTGAGATTTACAGGTGCGACCGCAGATGTCGTCGGAGAATTAAAGGAATGGTGGAACTGGGCAAAGGGTCGTTCAAAAAAATAGTAACGGTGCTGTTTGTCGTGGTAGATGCTCCCACATCGTACAACGCCATCTTTGGAATATCATAGTTGTCTAAAATGCATGTTTTGCCATCCACAGTTCACCAATGTTTGAAGTACGTAGTGGGTAGCAATGTTGGAACTGTAAGGTCAAGTCAAAAAATGGCTAAGGAATGCTACAAAGTGGCGCTGGCCCCCAAGCAGTTGAAGGGGGTCGGATCTAGACAAGAATAGCAGTCGGAGGGGCCTCCTTCGGATTCCAACCCTGTTGATGATCCGAGGGAGTCCCCTGGGTTCATGGTCCCTGCTGAAGGCTTCGAGGATCATGCTTTTAGCCCTGTAAAAAGTCTCAAAATAGGAACAAGGCTATCGCAAGAGGTTAGCCTAGAAGATATCATATGTCACAGGTTGGCAATTCGTAACAGTGTTCGACCGATCATTCAAAAGAGAAGATCTTTTTCCCAAGAGAAAACTGAAGCAATAATGGCGGAAGTCGATCGTTTAACCAAAGTAGGCCACATTCGTGAATCACAATACCCATTGTGGACAACCAATCCGGTCTTAGTGAAGAATAAAAATGGGAAATGGCGGATGTTTGTAGACTTCACTAATTTGAATAGGGCATGCCCTAGAGATCATTTTCATATCCCAAGAATAGATCAACTAATGGATTTAACGTCCGAAAATCGTTTATTGTCCTTTATGGACGCCTACGCTGGATACAATCAAATCTGAATGGATCCAGGGGATCAAGAGAGCACGACTTATGGGTCTACACTGTTACAGGGTTATGTCTGGTGTGGATAAAAATAACATGAAGGTAGGCTAGTAATTTTAAGTGGAGTTTCAGGGTGGTGTATGGGTGTTTCAAGGTGGTGTATGGGTGTTTCAAGGTGGAGAGATAATTAAGCAGCTTGGTAGCAGTTAATTTTTATTACCAGAAGTTAATGCTGGTGGTTGAGTATTTATAGTGTGATGTTTGGGCCCTTATGGGCTTTCGGGTCAATTTTAATGGACCCGGGTCATGTTTAAAGACCCATGAGTTCTAAGCAGGAGGACAGGTAGCTTAGTCAGGAAGTGTTTAGGTTTTTTAGTACTTTTGTCATAGTTCGAACAGCCTTAGGCTCACATTGTTTCGAAGTGATCTGTCCGGTCCAAATGATATGTCCGGTATTCGGAGAGAATTTACACTGACCTGCCCTTCCGGGGAGATATCCTGGATTCGGACTCATCAGGAGCCCCTTTTTTAGGTGTTTGAGCAAGTGTCCTTGTCAAAGAACTAAAAAACTGTCCGATTACAGGAAGTGGTTCTTGATTCGGAGAGAGTTATGGGTATACCCGGACAGGTCAAACGTTACGAATTCCAAACGGTTTTTGCCAGAGTTAATGGGACACGTGTCACTCCCTGATTGGTCACTCCAGCCGTTTTTTCACCTTGAATTTCGCACCACCTTCTTTAACAAGTTACCTCTTTAATTACCAATAATGACATCAGCGCCGCCTTTTAATCATTGCCCAACTTTTTGGATTCTCCTAGGAATCAACTCCTTTTTTTCACATTTACTATAAATTCTCATTCATTTTTCACTGTCTCACTATCTCTTTCAAATTTCACTCTGCATTTTCACCCAGAGCTTTATCTCTCTAGAACGAAAATTTCCTTGGCTGTTTTATGTTTACAGCGAGAACAGCTTTGATCAAAGGCGGTTGGCTCAATCTTTCGGAGTTGGAGAAAGCACAAAGGGTCGAGAAGGAGAAACGACTAGCAGCAGGGCTACCATCGTCGTCTGTTGAGAAACCAGCCTCCTCTGTTGCAGAGTCTGATAGGGGCTCATCCTCTTCCAAAGGTACCAAGCCTAGAAAGCTCTTTCAATCTACCCTTTCTCCCATAGTATCTGGCCCCTCAGTTCAGGAGTCAATCCCTGCTGTTGAACCGGGAGTTACTGCTACAAGTGTTAGGAAAAAATCATCTTTTATTGCCATGGGGTCTGACTCTGGCCACTCCCCGGAGAAATTAGTCATCAAGAGGCCAAGCCGGTTAGTTAAAGGGCTAACCTCTAAAAACACTCCCTCGAAATCGGGGGCAAAAAATAGTGAATCTGGGTCTGGGGCACCCATCAGAGCTCCTCGGGAGAGGCCCTCCGGTCCGGAGGCCAGCAGCCCAGTACCCCCCAAAGAATCTTCTGCCTCAGAAACCCAACTTGAGGTGAGAAGTCAAATTAATACGGGCAGTCAACAGTCCGGAGGCCCAGCTATGCCAAGCTTCAATCCTCCCCGGACTACTTCTACAGAAGCTCCCCCAACAATTATGGAGGAGAGAATGGAGGACTCCACTGAGGAGGTCTGATTTGAGTCTGAGTCCTCCGGACAAGCTGATACTGCTATTGTTGTTGCCAAGAAGGGCAAGGAAAACTTATATTTGAGGCATCCGGACCTGCCGGAGAGCCTTGAAGGGAGAGTGGGGCCATGCTTTCATAAAGTGGAGCTCAAGTACCTCTTGGCCTTGCAGAAGACCAAGTATGCATTTATCCATACCTCTGATCTGGGTAGAATGCGCACAAAGTGGGGGATCCCTGAGAATGTAAAAATAAGGATTCCCATCGATCCGGAGACCCCGATGGACTGTAAAAGGAATGAAATAGTCTTCTTTACAGAGCTATTTAACTGGGGACTCAGGTTCCCACTAGACCCGGAGATCGTGCGCTACTTCCACCTGGTCAAACTCTGCCCATCACAGTTAAGCCCCAATGGTTGGTTCACCTTGATGTCATGCATAATGGCATCTAGGCTATCAGGGATCCCTCTTCCTATGGAAGAGTTCGCTGCAGTGGCCAACCTGTGCAAGCATCATCAGTTCCCTTTCTACCATTTCAACATGGGGAACGATCTCAAAGTTGTTGATGATCTCCTGGAGTCGGAGAGCAAATGAAGGAGCCAATTCTTATTTGTCAGTGGCTCATGGGAAAACGGCAAGAAAATCAAGGCCGGAGAGAATCCAAGCCTTCTTAGGAGTAGATGGAGGAGTGACCGTAAGTTTTTTACTTCAAGTTTCTGTTCGAATCTCTCTCTCTTTTTTAAGTTAAGTTTGTATTAACCAATTTCTCTTTTGTTTTATCAGAGCTGCCAACTTGGGAACACAACAGGTTGGAGAGACCTAACTTGGGAGGAGTTCTCCACCCAGCCTGATGAAGACATTGTGCTGAGAAGGTCCCACGAGTTGGATGGGACACTCTACCTGCCTGCCCGGGCCAAAGCTCCAAGCAAAATGAAGGGCAGAAGAAAAGGCAAGAAGGTGGTAGGTGATACTGAGAAGGAGGCCCCAACAGATCCAGAGGGGCCAACACAAGTTCAAATTGACGCAGCCCTTTTACAAGTGGTGGAGCAGGAGAGCGAAAAGCGGGAAGTGAACCTCCCAAAACCTTCAAGGGCATCCAAGAGGACTCGCAAGCAAGCAAGTGAAAGTGCTGATAGGGAAGTCAAGAAGAAAAAGACTTCCCAAGGGGATGAGCTTGCTCTCCGGGACCCGGAGCCCTCTTTCCCTACTGACCCGACCCTGGCCGAAGAGATCCCAAGGGACTTTCAAGAAGATATTCCAAGAGAATTCCATACTGATGAGGTTGAGGGAGGAGAGCTTAATTTAGATGAAGTGGACATCACCGGTCTGGGTGGACTTGGTGAATATTTCTTTGGCCTGCCTAGAGACGAGTTTGCAGGGCCCTACATCCCTCCGAGCAGTTCCAATACGGTCAATTTTAATGGTAAGACTTTCATGGTTTCTAGTGAGAAGGATACTATAGCCCACTCTCTACTTAGTAATGTGCAGCCAGTTCTCACATTGGAGAGGCAAGTCCGGAGTCAAGCAGACACTATCAGAGACCTCAAGTCTGATAAGGAAAAGCTGTCCGGAGACCTCCGTACTGCCACCACCAATGCTGACTTGCTTAAGGAGGCAAATGAGGAGCTGAAGAAGAAGCAAAATGAAAGCAACACAAAAGTTGCCACCCTAGAAGAAACCATAAAATATCTTCAGGATAAGCTATCCGGACTGGAGAAGGACCTGACAATCTCAAGGGGAGAAACTGCAGCAAAGGAGAAGCTCATCACCAACCTGACCACTGATAAGATCGCTTTAGAGAATGCAGTGACTCGGGCTGCTGAAGAAAAGGCTGCTTTGGTGAGGGACCAAGAGGCCATAATCAAGGCCAAGATCAACGCCTATGCCAGGGAGATGATACAAAGCGAGGAGCTGATGATTCAAAGGGTGAAGTCTGATATGGTTCTCCTGTTCCACGAAAAATTCCCGAAGAGGAGACTGGGGGGATTATGGCGCTATGTGGATGATGATGACCTTCCCTTTTATACTATGGTTGACGAGGGATATTCCAGTGAGTCCTCGTCTGATAATGAAGAGGAAACCGGAGAGAGCCCAGGTGAAGAAGAGATTGATCCTAAGGGTAAGAAGGTAGTCGAAGAGAAGAGCGACATCAAGGGCAAGAAAGCAAATGAGGGCGAGCCATCTTCAAAGGCTCAATCTTAATTTATAATTTATTCTGTTTATCTTTTATTCGAACTAAAGTCCTTGGAAGGCCAAGGCACTCTTTTTGTGATGGTGTCCGTATTATTCGGACAGATGTTTTGTACTGTGCCCAAACTTGTTCAAAAAGTCCTTGGAAGGCCAAGGCAATTTTAAGTTGTTGAATGAATGTTTTTATTTTGCTCAACCATCCTCTTCTTTCATTATTTGTTTAAATAGCTGGAGTTTAAGTAGTTTTATTGTATTGTGAGAGTATTAAGACTCTCCGGCTAGAATTTAAATAGTCCTTAGATCTTTTAGTCCGGGTAGTATGATAAGAGATAAAATTTTGAAAATACTTAGAGAATTTTGAAGAAGGCACCAAATTTTATTGAAAGCTCTCCGTGCCACCGAATAGGGGAAGGTATGCCCCCAAATATTTACATGGATGTTTAAACAAGTAAATATTTACACAGGTTTTATTCCAAGTACATTCGAAGGTGTTCAATATTCCAAGGGTGAGTTAAAACCCTGCCATCTTTGTCTTCCAACCAATAAGTCCCAGGCTTGATTCTTTCAACCACAGTATACGGACCCTCCCAGGTTGGGGCCAGCTTTCCGAAGAGCTTTTCCTTAGTATGCAAGAAAACTTTCCTTAATACTTTATCTCCTGGTTGAAAATCTCTCCTTTTAACTTTAGAAACAAACCTGCTTCTCATCAAGCCCTGATAGTGTGCAATTCTAAGATGAGCTTTAACCCGTCTTTCTTCGATCAAATCGAGCTGATTTCTAATTGCCATCTCATTAGCATGTTCGGAGAAGTTACGAACATGAAAGGAAGGGAGTGTCTTCTCTATGGGGGCTACTGCATCCATTCCATAGACCAAGGCAAAGGGGGATTCTTGTGTTGCAGCCCCAGGTGTTGTCCGGTAGGCCCACAAGACTTCTTGTAGATAACTAGGCCACTTCCTAGCAGCCCCTTCCAAATTTTTCTTTAAACCGGACAGTATTGTTCTATTAGCTACTTCAACTTGCCCATTGGCTTGTGGGTGGAAAGGTGAAGAAAAGCAGTGCTGAATACCCCTTGAGGCACAGAAGCTTTCCATTTCTCTGTTGTCAAACTGTGGCCCATTGTCTGTTGTTATCTTCTGTGGGACACCGAATCTGCAACATATGTTGGACAGAATGAATTTTATGACAGCTTTCGAGGTTGTCCCTGCCAGGGGAGCTGCTTCTACCCACTTTGAGAAATAGTCAATGGCCACAATTATAGTTTTACGCCCTCCGGACGCCACAGGGAGAGGTCCAACCAAGTCCAATCCCCATCGAGCAAAAGGGATGGGCTCAGAAATTGATTCCAAAGGAATGGCTGGTACATGAATTTCATTGCTGTACCTCTGGCATGGGTCACACCTTCTCACCAGCTCCTTAGAATCTTTCATGATTGATGGCCAATAGTATCCGGAGAGTAACACTCTTCTTGTCAAAGCTCTAAATCCACAATGGGCTGATCCCTCACCATCATGCAATTCGGAGAGAACCATTTGTGACTCATGATCCCCTAAACAACGTAGGAGTGGTTTGCTATAGGACTTTTTGTACAAGACTTCTCTTAACATAATGAAACCACGAGCCCTGTGTTTCAACATTCTGGCTTGTGATTTATCTAAGGGCACAATACCATCGGACAGATATTGCATAAGAGGAGACCTCCAGTCTTGAGGCCGACTCACTTGTATTTCAAAGACTTCCTCTTTTTCACCCTTATTGAGCTGAATAGAAGGGCTTTCAAGTACATGGATCCATGGATAGGACTCCGTATATGCTATCGTTGCCAATGAGTCTGCTAGCTCATTTTCTGCCCGGGGGATGTGCTCATAGACAACAGCTTTAAACTTTAACGCTTCATTTTTGAGGAGGAGTAAATACTTGACCAATTGCTCCTTTCTAGCCTCTGATAGGCCCAAGGCATGGTGGACAAGCAACTGGGAGTCACTTAGTAGCTTGACCCTTTTAGCTCCACAGATATAGGCCAACTTTAACCCAGCTATGGCTGCTTCGTACTCGGACTCATTATTGGACGCCCTGAAAGCAAAACAAATAGCTTGGTACATGTTGTCCCCGTAGGGGGAAGTGAGACATATTCCTGCCCCAGATCCCATGGTACTAGATCCTCCGTCTGTTCGGACAATCCACACTTTCTTGTCTTTTGAATCAGTAGGTTGCTCTGAATCCCTATCATAGTGGAATTCAACCAGAAAATCAGCCACAGCTTGGGCTTTTACTGCTGTCCGGGGAGCAAAGTCTATGTCGAAGTCCCCCAACTCTACTGACCACTTTGTCATTCTGCTTGAAATGTCTGCTTTTTGAAGGACATTCTTTAAAGGGAAAGATGTCCGGACGATGATAGGATGAGCCTGGAAATAGGGCCTCATTTTTCTTGCAGCTATCACCAAAGCCAATGCCAGTTTTTCGAGTTTCAAGTAACTCCTCTCAGCATCAATCAAGCTTTTGCTGATGTAGTACACTGGGTGAGGATGCCCATCGACCCCTCTTACTAACACTGCACTGATGGCACAACTTGAAATAGCCAGATACACAAAGAGAGTCTCCCCATCAACTGGTTTGAACAAAGTTTTGGGAGAGGAAAGATGTTTCTTGATTTCATCGAATGCTTCATCACACTGTGGTGTCCATTCAAACCCCTTTTCACCCTTCAAGGTTTGAAAGAATGGAGCACACCTGTCCGAAGACCTGGAGATGAATCTGTTCAAGGCAGCCAATCTCCCCGTTAATCGCTGTACTTCTTTAATGTTTCGAGGAGGCTCCATCTGGAATAAGGCATTGAGTTGGTCCGGGTCGGGCTGTATTCCATGCTCACTTATAATATACCCTAAGAATTTCCCGGACTGCACTCGGAACACACACTTTTCAGAGTTTAATTTTAAATTCACCTTTGCTAAGTTGGCAAAAGTTTCTTGGAGGTCGGACAAGTGCAACTGCTCATCCACACTTTTTACCATCATATCGTCAATATAAACCTCCATATTTCTTCCAATTTGATTAGCAAATGCCTTGTTAACTAACCTTTGATAAGTAGCCCCAGCATTTTTCAAGCCAAAAGGCATCACCTTGTAGCAATGTAGACCCCTATCAGTGACAAACGTGGTGTGCTCTTGATCTTTTGGATCTACTTGGATCTGATTGTACCCGGAGAAGGCATCCATGAAGGAGAGCAGCTTGTTCCCAGAAGTAGAGTCTACTAACTGATCTATCCGGGGGACCGGATACAAATCTTTTGGGCAAGCTCTATTGAGGTCTGTGAAGTCAATACACATACGCCATTTGCCATTCTTCTTTTTCACCAAAACAGGATTGGCAGTCCACAAAGGGTATTGAGATTCTTTAATATGCCCCATCTTTGTGAGCCTGTCAACCTCTTGCACTACGACATCAGCCTTTTCTTTTGAGAAAGCTCTCCTCTTTTGTACCACCGGTGCCACATCCCTCCGGACAGATAGGTGATGGGAAATCACCTCTGATGGGACTCCAGTAACATCAGCATTGCACGAAGCAAAAACGTGCTGATGGTCTTTCAAGAATTTCAACATCTCTTCTTTCAACATTGGTGGCATTTTGGACCCTATCTTGACACTTTTTCCTTCTTCCAAGCAGTGCGTTTCAACCTCTTCAATCAGAATCAACACTTCAAGGGTCTCTCTAGGGTCATCAATTTCACCCTCACCCCCAGAAAGGCCCTCAAACTGCTATTAATTATTTATACGGACTGCCCCCAGCGTTCGTGGAGCCAAGGCAGTGGCATAGCATTCTCTTGCAATCTTTTGACTACTCCGAACAACCCCAACCTGTCCCTGAACAACATACTTTAAACACTGATGGACTGTCGAAGCCACTGCATGCATCCTAGAGAGCCAAGATCTCCCTAGAATAGCATTATAGCAAGTGGGACAATCCACCACAATGAAGAGTATTCTAACCATTTTCTTGAAAGGGCCCCTGCCCAATAACACTTCTTCTTCAAACTCCCCGATCACATCGGCTGAGCTGCCCGTGAAACCCACGATTGATCTGTCCGACTTCTGAATCACAGCTGGATTTTTCATTTTCTTGTAAGTGTTTAGAAAAAGGATATTGGCAGAGCTTCCAGTATCCACCAGAATTCGCCTTATCTCATTGCCCCCTATAGATGCTCCTATGACAACAGCATCCTCATGAGGGCCAGCAATATCTCTCAAATCATCCTCATCGAAGACTATGAATGGGAATGAGTTTGGTGATTGATAGGATGTCATGCCTCCTTCTAGCTGGGAGGCTAAATTATGAACATGCCTCTTTCTTGAAGAAGCAGTAGGAGCAGTCATTGTGTCCCCTCCGAAAATCGTCAGTGACTCGAAGAATTTAATGAGCCCAGAGACTGTCTTAGAACACTCCTCTATGGCACCCACCTTATTTCGTGTTGGATCAGGATCCAAGTATTCAGATTCCACATCAAACCTTTCAACTATTACCATGGCCCCCTCCGGGGCAGCATTACTTGGACCAACCCGGTGAGTGTTGTCAGGCCTGTTGCCTCCTCTTCTTTTAACGTATGCACCCAACTTTCCCCTTTCAATCAAGTTTTGTACCTCTTGTTTTAATGCTATGCAATCATCAGTGGTATGGCCAATATCATTGTGGTATTGGCAAAAGGAGTTGTTACGATGCTCTCGGGGAGACTGCAAGGTTGCTGGTCTCCGGTAGTGTACCTCATCTTTTATTTTATCGAAAATGGTTGCCACACTTTCTTTGAGTTCTGCAAACCACTCCGGTTGGACCCATGGCCCCCTTTTGTTTCTTGATTGCTGACTTTGAGCAGAAGCTGTTGGCTGAGACTGAGCTTTTGCCCTACCATGCCCCTGTCCGGTTTCTCTGGCTTTATTCCCGGACTGGTTTTGATTTGGAGTTGGTGCCATCGGGGTGGATCTCACCTGTCTGTGCACCCTGGTCTTTTTTGTTTCATCAACGTTTATTTGGTTGCCAACTTGATTTAGCAATCCTCCCCAGGTCATGGCTTTCTTTCTGGTCACCGAATCAGCCAGGTTGCCTGGGTTCAAACCTTGTCTTAGGGATGCTATTGCCACCTGTTCGAAGCAATCAGCCAACCCATTCTTTGTGTTCACAAAACGACTTATGTACTCCTTTAATGACTCATTTGGTTCCTGGGCGCAATGGATTATGGTGTCTCCATTACCCTTCAGCTCCTTACTCCCCACAAACTGCCTTCGAAAGGCCACCCAAAAAGTATCAAAGTCTTTAATACAACCCTGAGGCAGGCTGTTGTACCATTTCAGAGCACTCCCCGTAAAGGATTGGGAGAATGCTCTACAGAGTAGTTTATCATCATCATCAAAGTTCATCATGAAGTTCTTGAATTGCTCCAGATGATTGTCCGGATCAGTACTGCCATCGTACTTCTCCATCTTAGTACTGTCAAACCTCTTGGGGAGGTTTCCGGACAGAATTTTAGAAGACAGTGGAGACTGCCTCCAATTCCTTCCACGACTGAACACGGTATCCTCATTGGGAGTTGCAAAGATACCTGGCTCATCGTGGAAAGCAAAGGGATCCATCAGCATCTTGTCCACATGCCTCCGGTTGTGAGATGACCCCTTGCCAATATGCCTTTTCATTCTTCCATGGTAATCTCTTTTTCTTGAATATTTCTTAACTTGCTTTTGCTTTTTCCTGGTTCGACCCTCATTACTGCTGGAGGACAAGGATTTTTCATTCCCCTCACTGTCCGAAGAGCTACTTGAAGATTCTGAGCTTGAGTCAGAGCTCTCCACAGGTTTGGACCGGTGAGACTTTTTAGAACTAGCATGTGTCTTTTTGGTGCTCACATGAGTTTTCGAAGCCTCAGGCTCCCTAGGGTTGTCGGTGTGATGAACAACCGATGCCTTGGATTTTTCTTTCATGCCCATTTTAGCCTTTTCAGCCCTCAGAGCTTCTATTTCAAGCTTTAACTTGTCGCGCTCTTGGACTGTATACTCATCGTTTTCTTCCACCACTTCGAGCAAAGCTGGTGGAAGCTCTGGATTATCCGGATTCATTCGGACAGAATTTCTTGGCAGGTTTTGAATGCTTGATTCAGGCACCTCTCTCCTCCCACTGTGGTCGCCAATTTGGTGTGGATAAAAATAGCCTGAGGGTAGGCTAGTAATTTTAAGTGGAGTTTCAGGGTGGTGTATGGGTGTTTCAAGGTGGTGTATGGGTGTTTCAAGGTGGAGAGATAATTAAGCAGCTTGGTAGCAGTTAATTTTCATTACCAGAAGTTAATGCTGGTGGTTTAGTATTTATAGTGTGATGTTTGGGCCCTTATGGGCTTTCGGGTCAAGTTTAATGGACCCGGGTCATGTTTAAAGACCCATGAGTTCTAAGCAGGAGGACAGGTAGCTTAGTCAGGAAGTGTTTAGGTTTTTTAGTACTTTTGTCATAGTTCGAACAGCCTTAGGCTCACATTGTATCGAAGTGATCTGTCCGGTCCAAATGATCTGTCCGGTATTCGGAGAGAATTTACACTGACCTGCCCTTCCGGGGAGATATCCTGGATTCGGACTCATCAATGTCGTTTCGGACTAAAAAAATGTGGGGCGACATACCAGCGTTTAGTGAACAAAGCTTTCGAGACTCAGATTGGCAGAAATATAGAAGTTTATATTGATGACATGTTAGTTAAAAGTCCCAGGGACGAGGATCATTTAGCAGACTTGGAAGAAACCTTTGCTAATCTGTCTAAAATAAATTTAAAGTTGAACCAGGAAAAATGCATGTTTGGGGAAAGATCCGGAAAATTCTTAGGCTACATAGTCAGTGAGCAGGGTATCGAAGTTGATCCGGTGCAGTTAAATGCCTTATGTATTATGGATCCACCTAGAATGATAAAAGAGGTGCAAATTTTAACTGGAAGGCTGGCTGCTTTAAACAGGTTCATCTCCAGGTCATTAGTTAATTGTGCCCCTTTCTTCCAGGTGTTGAGGAAAGCGAATCGCTTTGATTGGACACAAGAATGCTCGGATGCCTTTAATCACATCAAGAAACATCTCCCGTCCCCGGAAATTCTGACAAAGTCGCGTCCAGGGGAGAAGTTGTTCATCTATTTAGCAGTGTCCAACTTCGCAGTCAGCTCGGTTTTAGTCCGGGAAGAATCGAATATTCCAAGACCATTTCACTGCGTAAGCAAAAGTATTTTGGATGCAGAAAAGAGATTCCTTAATTTGGAAAAGTTGGCACTTGCTCTACTAACATTAGCTCGAAATATGAGGCCCTACTTTCAAGCTCATACGGTGGTAGTAAGAACATCTTTTCCTTTGAAAAATATGTTACAGACACTCGATGTGTTCGGAAGGATGACTAAGTGGTCGGTTGAACTCGGGGATTTCAATATTGAATTTGAACCGCGAACTGCAATCAAAGCACAGGCACTAGTTGATTTTTTTGTAGAGTTTCATTCTGACAGGGATGACATGGATGTGGAGGAAGAAATATCTGATCCTGAGTGGTTAATCTGAACCGACGGGGGATCCAGTTCATCTGGTTGTGGAGCTGGAGTGCAACTAACTTCCCCGAATGGTATCGCAATGTACCAGGCAATCCGACTTGGATTCCAGGCATCGAACAACGAGGCAGAATATGAAGCGGCCCTTGCCGGATTAAGAATTGTAAAGATTTATGGGGCTAAATGACTTAAGTTAATTAGCAACTCTCAACTTCTGGTGAACCACGCTCTGGGGCGTTCAGAAGCGAGGAAAGATCATTTAGTGAAATATCTAGGACTTTTGAAGGCTTTGACCTTAGAATTCGAGGACGTCTGATTCGAACATGTTCATAAAGCAGGGAATGCAGTGGCTGATTCCTTGGCTAAAGCGTCTTACTTAGAGGAACACCCTTAAATAGTCACTCAAGAAAGTTCATCGATAATTAAGGGATCTGAACCGGATGAAGGTATCATCGAAGCTTTCCAAATATCCACAGCCCTAATGAAATATTGGAGAAGCGAGATACAAGACTTCTTAGTCCATGACACATTGCTCGTTGACAAAGTAAAAGCCAAGAAAATACGTTTCAAAGCATACGGGTATTGGTTATATCATTTGAAAAGGATTTTCCCCTAATAAATTTTGTGTCATATGTGGGAAATTGTTTATTTTCAAAGTTTTCTAGATTTCTTGTTTACCAATGGTGTTGGCGCAATCCAAAATTAAAAGAACTTCTCCGAGAATTCATTGGATTCAAGGTAATCTGGTGGTTATTCCGGGAATCGCATTAAATTTACCTATTGATGGAGAAACTTTACTGTTTGGCATATGGTACTTATAATAAAGTTGTATTAGTACAAAGAACTCATAAGATGGTGGTAGCACGTCGTAATCAATCAATCAGTACAGTGTTTGGCACTCTTTTGGGGATGATCATGTTCATGATAGTTTGTGCGGTGAGATAGTTTATGTGTAAAGTTTTATTTTTCCTACTATCCAATGAGAAAATCTCATTACTCAAGGCATACCCACGAATATTTGTAGTGTTAAAATTTTAGAATCTTAGATCGAGGAGTTGAAACATGATCATATTAAAGCTAATCATTTACAAGTTGAAAGGGATTAGGAAGATAAAGAAATATTCAGAAGCATAGTAAATTTTAATTAAAAATATTACATCAAATGGTAAAGAGAATCAAAGAGGAAGGGAAGTTTTGATGCAAGTTGCACCGAAAGAGTTAAAAAAGAGAGGTAACATTTAGGCTTGATGATAAAGAAGAGGAAAGGCAGTTAGATTGGGATGAAGATAATAAGAAGACAAAAAAGGTTGAATATTCTTGATTGTGAAGATTAGTCGAGTGGTGTTAAATCAAAGAAATATAAAAGAAAGAAAGTAGCATTATATAATATAGACAATCCAAAAATGTCACATTAATGTAACGTGAATCCCTTTTTTCCCAAAAACTCTTGAAGAAAATCTTCCACGAAACTTTAATACATATCACATGGAAAGTTATGATGGTTTGGGTGATCTACACGTTATTTAAATAAATTCAGAAATATGATGATGGAATGTAACGTGAATGATAGATTGTTTTGCATAGCTTTTTCAATGACGTTTAAGGTAAATACGTTGGATTGGTTTAATGCTTTACTTAAAGGGGCAATTAAAAAATTTGAGGGAATTTTGCATGTTTTCAAAAATCATGTGTTGCCAATAGAGCTTATAAGAAACAAGAAGATTATGTAATGAATTTGTACCAGATGAAGGGTGAAATATTGAAAATTTATGTTCAAAGGTTTGTGCGTGAAATGAATGCTCTAGCAACGTGAAAAGAAGATGTAATTGTGGCTGCATTCAGAATAGGTGTGATTTTGGAAGGAAAATTATATGAGGATCTCGTACGATTCAGCGTTGATACAATCATATATATTCTGGCAAGGTCGGATAAGTTTATTAGGATTGAGGAATAAAAAAGTAGAGCTTTTGGTTATTTGAAATTTCAAGATTCAAAAGCTTTACTATCGGATAGGAAACAATTAATGAAGAAAGTACATTTATATTATGAAAGTAAATTTCAATAGACCTAAGTTTTCATATTATGATAACCCAACCTAAGGATATACTATTTTAATCGAGAATATTGATATTATTTTTTATAAGATAAAGGGAAAATATCAGTTTTCATCTTCTTCCGTTGATTAGATAAGTCGTCAACTTTAAGATGACGAGTTGCTATATAGTTGGAGATACGATACTCAAACCTAAAATAGTGATGGTCTATTTCAGATATATATTTATAGGTTTGGTTTGGTTATTGAAATAATATTTGTAAGAAATTTTGGTCTTTTATCACTTTTTTATAAGTTCATCACGATTTAGGTCTATAGGGTTTTATAAGGGAGCGACTTTTGAGCATGGTTTATTCTTGGTGTAGTTTCGTTTAGTACTAACCATTTATTCTTATAAAATAGGGGTATCCAGAAAATCCATAAAGAGGTTAAGGAAGAGTTATAACTTATAATTGGTAAAGTAAATATTTATGAACAAAAAAAAACTGATTAGTTAATGAACGATCTGAACTCTTAGATTAGAATAAAATATACGATAAGATTAAGATTAGTAGTGAGAAAATAACAGGATGCTAAGACTATGTCAGATTTTATGATTGACGTTGTGGCATAATTTATGACAAATGTCAAAATAGTTAAGCACACATAAAGTTGGTTAGCACGCTGATATTATTTAGTCCTTTAAGAAATCAGTTAACAAAAAAATTTAAAGATTGAAGGAGAATCTTGAAAATGCTATATTCCACATGTGGAATATGTTCTTTGTTTAGATGAGATAAGTAGTGCTAATAAAGGAATAAGATGCGAGTAATATGCAAGATATTCAATATTATATGGATTAGGGCGAGGGCATAAAGTGAAGCTAAGCGAAGGATAAAATTAGAGTTATGACGAGGGATAAAATCAATGTTATGATGATGGTCTCATTCAAAGTTATGAAGAGGGTTACATTTAGAGTTATGACAAGGTTTTTATGAAAAATCGAGACAAGCATGTGGAAATTTTGTTAGATGGTTATAACTGTATTAACACGTATCATCATATAAGAGGTTATCAAGAAAGTTTGTTAGACATTTATACGATAATGACACATGTAAATTAGTGATTGGAGACACGTGTATATAACGATTGGTAGTATATTTATACATAAAATTTTATAAATAGGGACCAAAGTCTTCATTTGGAGACTAATCACATATTTTAATAAGAAAAAAATTAAACATTTTCTCCTTTCTTTCTCAAGTTCAGTTCATTGTTTTGATTAAGTCATTTAAAAAGGATTATCCCTTAAGAATTAGAATCATGCAAAGACATCCAAATTGACGTATAGAAATGATAAATTGCTAGTTTGGTTGACACCTTGTAGGTCTTTGCCGATTTAGTGTTACATGTTTCATCTCTTCCCCATGTACAATAGAGTGAAAACCTATCATAGGTCATCCATTTCATATAGAATGACTTAAGTCCTAGTTGGTTTTTATATGCTAAGCACTAGAAAACTTGAGTAACATTATTTGGCTACTTATTAGTCACCAAAGATAATGCTGATTTGTACATTGACCATGTATGAGGTGAATTGATGAACCATTGATACGACCATGTGAATTTATCAAAGACATGTTTACCAAAAACTTTATTTTGTGAAAGAAGGAGAACTACAAGCATAAGAAGACATTATACTTGATTTATATGTTCCCGCTGATCCAAAACCACCTCAAGCTCAAACTTATCGATGACTGATATGTTTGTCCCCCTGAATCCAATCATGGTCGTTTTTATGGAAACATAGTCACCATGTCACATATGTTTTTCATAAATTCTTTTAAGAAGGACATTGGTCAACCTTCATATGCCAACCATGATTATCCCATCAATTTTATCAATAATAATTCTACCATCGTATGGTGCAAACAAATACTCAAATATTTTTTGTAACAAAAGTTGATTATGAGGTATATATAATGATAAAGATATGATAAAATATGTCTTTGAAATTGGATTTTGAGATCGACTGTGTGAAATTTAGGGAGGATTGGGAATACCGGATAAAATTAGCATATGTCAATTGTTAGCACAACATGTCAGTTTATATTAGGCTTTATATTTTTCGTAAAGCATCTCCATTTACACATTTCTTTATGTCTAACTCTGTATAACATGTTTTATTACCTTGGTTTGCTTCTTGTTATAAAATTTACACATTTCTTTATGTATTGTCAAGAACCTTAGTTATGTCCAGCTCAATACAAGTGTGGCATGCATTCAACAAAGCTCGATTCTTGGATGTAATCCAAGTTTTAAGGGGTTGATCAACATAGAGGCAATAAAGAGCTTAAAGTCTTCATTATAGAGATGTTCATGTAAGTTCTCTATTCTTATCTATATTGGTACAATGGGGCTTTCATATTTGGGGTTAAAGAAAGGAAGCCACTTAAGAACTCTCATCGACAAACCATACTCTTCTGGACCAGATCTTACACATATCAGATTTTAATGAGAATTCTAAGAATAAATGTCTGGAGTCTTAATTAGAGTTTGTAAATTCTCCATTGAACTTTCTTGGCTTAAAGAATTGGTTGTGGATTTACTTTTTGAGCAGAACCTTGGAGAACTTTCCGATAAAAGTGTATTTTGATGATGCAATTAAGATTTATTTAATACTTTCGCTAAACTGTAAGGATATATGATCCTTTCTTTCTTGAATGCTAATTGGTTTGATTGCATAATTCAAGTCTGTTGGGTTAACAGTTTCAACGTAGGATTTTTGTGTCAGAATGATGGTGTTTCGAGGGTATTTTTCTTTATTACTGCCTTGAATGATGGTTGAAAATAATATATGGAGAGGTGGGAATTCTTCATTAATATAATTTATTTATGGTTGCAGGCTGGTGTTGTTTATTGTAGAGGCGCAAAGCACTTGGAAAGCATCCAAGAGAACTCGAGGAAGGGATTAAGGAAACAAGATGAAAGGATCTTCACAAGGTTAAATGGTAGAAAGTGGCGTGTTCAGAATGAGTATAACCTGTTAATTGAATATGAACAGTATTATAAGACAAAATATAGTTAGTAATACAAAACTTAATTCATAAATTTTATTATGTTACCAAATCGATTCTTATTCACGTGATTAACTCAAACCTCTCTATTTTATATGGGAGACGGTGGTGAAACACCTTTTAGAGGTAAACCATTTGTTAAAGCAAGTAGCGAAAATATATATACTATGTATTTAAACATAGTAACAACAACGTAACAAATTTCATGAACTTCCATCCAGTTCTCAGAGCTAGAAATTATATCAAATCATTTGGACCTCTTTAGTCCTTCATTTACTTTTGTGTGAGTAATATAAAAAAATTCATCTAAAGGTAAATCCAATAATATTTGGCTCATTATCCGTTCATAAAATATGACCATATACCCTGACTTCTGAAGAAAGAGTAAGGTATAGCCCTAAGACATTAATGATCATCAAATTTCATATATGTTATCTCATAAATGAATAAGCTCATAAACTGGGGAAGATGTTCGTGAAATTACAACTCTTCTTTAGCTTTTTGTTTAAGTTTTTGGTTGTTTGAGTGTCTTTGGAGGTTTGAATACTTTAAGAGGTATAATTATTTTAGTTTGACTTTTTGATTTTCTTGCGGTGTTTGCGGTTGTTTCCACGTATAGAGGTGTATATTGTGAGACTGTGATTTTTTTACTAGTATATTTGATTAAATGCTCAAAATGTTATTTCTCTCATTTTATCAAACTATCGTTAATATGTTTTCTTTCATGCCTTTTATTTTCACCGATATTTTGGGAGGAATAACTTAATTTTTTTGGATCAAATACTTCAAAACCTTCGATAAGGTGTAAGACTTTGTTCTCGATCATACTCATGGACTAAACTAACCATTCGAGAGCTCTTTATCCACAAAATAATTTTCTACGCATTCTCCATTTATTACAAAGTTTATAGTTTAATATTGATTATATAATAATTTATAATAGAACTCTCTATTACTATCAAACATATCTCACATGTAAATGGAAAACCATGTGTAGTTCAAAAAAGACATCCATGTTAAACTTTTGGAATATTGTTTTTAGATTTTTTGTATTATTTTAACTTGATTATAAGGCACATATCGTTGAATCCAACTATAACTTTTTGAATATGAAATTTGTGTACGTAATTTAAAGATTTCATAACATTAATCGAATGATGCTTTTATGTTTATGTGTTACATATCGAGCAAAGTGTGAAGCTTCAATCAGGTTTGTTTAATGTTTAGTACAATCATCCCAATAAACCATTTCAATGATGAATGCGCGGTATCAATGATGAATGCGCGGTACGTTTGTTTCAGGTACGTTGATTTGTTATTTTTCTAAATATTTAATTTTTTAAAAATTTCTTATAATAATACTTTGCTCCTTTAAATATTTAGTATTTTTTTAAAAAAATATAATACTTTTCTTAAGATTATATTTTTTACATAGTAAAAATAATGTTTAGGGGCTGGGCTGGGTCGGGTTGACCAGCGGACATAAAGGCTCGGGTTTGAAAATATTAAACCCGCAAGCGAGGTGGCCCAAACTCGGTCCGAACCCGGCCCATTGTCATCCCGTTAAGGGATTATTATATATAGAGAGAGAGAATGAATAAATGTAGCAATCATTGACTAATCATTTGACATTTTTCCCAAAAAGAGAATGTCCTTTGTATAGTACATGAGGTAATTTATGAAATTACACATTTAACATTTACCACTGATAAGTAGATCTTTTACCCCACTCTTTTACTATTCATAAGAAAGTTGACTAGTTATTACATTTGACCACCTTGACCACCTTATTCCTTATGTTTGCCTTAGTTTAGTCTTTGACAATTAATTACATCAATTTAAACCTTGTATTTATTATACTGAAGCTTATGTATCACCATATTTTCCTTCCCTTATCAATTCTAAATATTTCAAACAGTGTCATTCTATACCTCATAGTTTTATAGGTACTATCTATATTCAGAATATGTGTGTGTGATTCTAACAAAATTTGATTTAATTTTTAGAAACGGTGACTCCCGATTCAGGTAGTCCACTGCCAGTCTACCATACAGTAAATATAACAATATTTTCTAATGGTGTGCGATGAATATTTCGCTAAACATTAATATTATCAATTTAAGTAATGATAAATAAAATTCGTCAGATATTTAATTTGAAAAATTAGGAAGAATGTAAAATTAAATACTCCCTCCGTCCCAAAATACTTGTCGTTCTAGGAAGTATTTTTTGTCCCACAATACATGTCGTTCTCATTTACCAATGCAAATTTTAATATTATTTATAATCATCTACCAATTAGACTCTTTCTTTTTTCTACTTTTTATGAAAAAAAGGTGTAATTATGACCTTCCTTAAAACCCGTGCATAACCTTAAAACGACATGTATTTTGGGACAGAGGGAGTATCTAATATAGATAACGTTTTTAATAAAGTGAGCCCGGAAAATAGAGGACAAGTAACTCTTGTCGTTACGAAGAGGCAGCCAAGTTTACGATTCTTAGAATCACAGTCATAGATGTCAAATGTCATTGTAGTTATCAGGTAACGTATCACCCACTTTATTGGCCCATCTTCAATTAATTCCTATACATATAAAATATCTTTTTAAGTCCAAATATAATACTAATAGATTTTAGTTTGATTTGTCCAAACTAAAAAGAACTTCAGAAAGAACAGAGTATATAAAGGGTTTATAAACCAAGCCGTATTAATAACCCGATACAATTAAATTCTTATAATTTTGTCATATCGATTTGGATTTTTAAAATTTTTAAATTTGAGTTCGATATATATAGGATAAGTTTTGTAGAGGTTTAATAGATTCACGTTCAATTTCAAGTTTTGATATTAAAAACTACTATTTTTAGATAAACCGAAATTTATTATCCATTCGTGATATTTTTTCATCGTTATTGTTATTGTGTATACGATTATATACTCATTATTTATATTTGTTAAATAAAATTATTTATTGCAAAACTCAACGCATAAACAAATTAATTATAATCAAAATTAATTTCAATTAATTTAGTTGTTATATAAAATAATATTATATTGTTTTTTTTCAGAGAAACCCGCAGCCGCTACTCAGAGTGCAATGAGTGCGTATTGGGTAAACCCGCAGCCGCTACTCAGAGTGCAATGAGTGTGCATTGGGTAAACCCTCAGTCTGACGCGATAGCCTGCAAACCAACGCCAAAAGGTAAACCACATAAAATGACAGGCTCAGTCGAGATAGCGTATGTAGAGGGACTCGAATTCATGATCTTTGGTCACAAGCATACCATACTCAACCAACTCGGCTACCCCCTTGGGGGCAATAATATTATATTGTGTTAATATATTCGGAATGTTTTTTAGATTGAAAATATTAAATAAACAAATAAGATGTTTTTACGAAACCATGGATATTTATTTTTTGGTATAATTTGAGAACTAAATACAATAAAATAGATATAAAAAAATATTCAAAAATATAGCATTCGAAAAAAAAAATAACGAAAGCTTAACTATCTAGTTTAACATAAAAAGAATAACACAATGATACATGATACAGTAAGACTAAAATGAACATAATATAACGAATGATCCTGTAATGGTTTATAACATCATAACGAGAGAAAACAATCAAAAACTGTGGATAAAGGCAAATGAATGATAAATAATAAACCGTAAAACATGAATAGAATCTGTCCATCATGATCAACTACCAAAAAACATTGAATAACTACCAATGTTGCGTAACAGATAAGGATAGAAGAGACCAGCGAACACAAAAATTTCCTATGGGGTGTGACAAACACATTGACCTTAAAATGTGCGTTGATAGTACAATAACGAACAACAACTACAAATGTCGGGCTATAAAACCGGACGACACCTAATACTATCAAACTACCACTACAGTTCAACCACCGTAACTGATATTAAAATACATAAAAAATCAAATCTATATCTAAGATTTTGCAGCAAACCCAATATATATATATAATTGTTGAAGAGTAAACTTCATCCCATACTTGGTCCAGAATCCCATATTCCTAGCATTGAAAATAATATAGTGTTTATAAATGTGAACCCACCTCAACTAGCAAGAGGCCTTTTGAGAGTGTATCAAAGACAAATTTGCGATATTTTTCGGGGCCAAAGCAGACAATAACTTGCTAGTATGATAACAATACATATATTTGAAGATCTTTTTATATCTTAAGTTTAAGATAATATTTCAAAACTATCAAAACTATTGGAAATAACAAAACTATGTTGAAAAATAATATGAAGAACTATGTGCACGTCCACGGTCATCGTGACGAGCGACATATATAAGTTCCAAATTATCTTACCAATTCATGTTATTGTTGTAATTGACATTGTACCTTGGCGAGTTTGAACGAGCCAAAAAAGATACATCAGTTTGAAAGATTTGACTGAGCCAGCAAAATATCTCGATTTAAAAGAATAAGATAATATTTCAAAACTATTAAAACTATTGGAAATAACAAAACCATGTTGAAAAATAATATGAAGAACTATGTGCACGTCCATAGTCATCGTGACGAGCGGCGTATATAAGTTCCAAATTATCTTACCAATTCATGTTTTTGTTATAATTGACATTGTACCTTGGCAAATTTGAACGAGCCAAAAAAGATACATCAGTTTGAAAGGTCTGACTAAGCTAGTAAAATATCTCAGTTTAAAAGAATATGCAGCTCATTGATGAGCTTGACCAAGCGAACAAAAGGAATTCAGTTTGAAAGATGATGACTTTAGATGCTAGGTAGTTTAAATACATCTTGAAAATGATTTATAACCATATTAGTAGGGTTCTTACTGAGCTATAGGATTTGGTAACCCGCTCAAAACTAGTCTGATAAAACCCAACTAGGACTGAGTCGATAATCTTAGCGAGTCGTTCACGAGCCAAGGTTTAGATTTGTTTGATTACAAGTATGGACCGATAAAAACGATAAAAAACCAAAAAGTAAAATATTTAATAGTATTTAATTATTTTATAAATAATTATTAACAAGTTGATTAAATAAATAACAACCTATTATAAGGTCGTACTAAAATGTACATATATAACTAATGTGTGTCCATTTTGGATTAATTGTCTAACGTATTCATGTCTAAGACTTATAAATCTATACTTTTTATTATAAATAACATTGCAAGTTTTATCTAAAGTTGTTTGACTATCATAATATACTTGAATTTTCATTTTCGTTTCCTAAATGAATGGTATGTCTAGCAATAGTTCTCTAAACTATTTAACTTTCTTTTGTGTTACATCTAATGATATGAACTTCGAATTGAATGAGATATACCAATATATTTCTTCAAGACCCAATGAATAACACCACATGCATGTAAAACACTCATATCATAGTCAATTTATTATCGGCTACGATGGTTTCTAACTGTTATGTGTATCTTCAAGTGCCTAAAAACTAAAATATCAAATACATCTTTGGTATTTTTCAAGTATCTAAATACTCTCCTAGTAGCGTCTGAATGTTACATGCTTGGATTATTAGTAAATTGGTTTAATTTACTAACCGTGAATGAAATATATGCCATAGTTCATACAACACTTACACGAGGTTTCATATGCCCCTAACATATTCCAATTGACTTATCACTCTTCCAATATTATTTATAAAATTTAAAGTAAAATTGAATAATATTTTTTTCTACTTGTTCTTTTATGATTAAACTTATCTAGTACTCTTTTAATATCGTAAGATATGCATACGACATAACCCACACTAGTTTCGATGACTTCTATTCTTTGAATAATGTCTATTTTTTAAGATCATTCATCTCTAAATTAAACGACATAAACTTTTTATTTTCTAGAAATATGCTTATATCATTATTTAGATAATTTGGATCATCTACATAAAAACACATAATGACAATTATTTTATGGCTAACTATTGTGTACAAACATTTGTTTGTACTATTATGCGTATACATATTAGATATTATATCATGATGAAATTTCTCATGTCATTGACAAGTAAGTATTTTGAGCCATATAATAATTTAACAAGCATGAATATATTTGTTTCATTACTAGGGTGGGAGTACAAATCCATCATATTTTTTTATGTTGACCTTCTCGTAAATATATTAAAAAAGTATATTTGACATTTATTTGGTGAATATTATGCAATTGTATTGGTCATATATGTGTGTTGTTTCTTACAAAATACACACTTAACCCCAAGTGGTCTTGAACCCATAGGTAAGTCAACCAATTATAAAATATGGTTAGACATTGTTAAATCTATCTTAGCATTTATAACATCTTGCAAAAGTATAAAATCTTTAGAAGATATTGTTTAACTGTAAAGTTTATGTATGTTTTCTAAAAATGTACAACTTGAATTTTCCGGATGATTTCTTCACGAATTTAGATGAAAATAAATATATTGAAAGCCTATCTTATCAGACCATTGAGCATTTATCTTATTCAATTTTTTTATGAGGATCGCGTGGTTTCTCTCCAACCAAATATGCTTATTGCAAAAACCAGTTTTTCACTTTTAGGAGAGATTTTAGTTTTTTACCAGTATATAACTTGGACACAAATAATTTCGTTTATCTAGATTGAAAATTAACGTTAGACTCCAAGTCTCATAGTCTATAAGCTTTGACATTTATTATTTATTCAATAAAAATGTACCCTAGTGATTTTGGATCAAATTTGATCTTCTTGGATACACGCTCTTACAAAATACAAGATGCCCCCACACTTTGAAGTAATCAATATTTAGTTTTTTAATCAATATCTCATATGAAGATATTTCAGTTTTGTTATAAGAAACAATTTATTACTATGACATATCATGAACACGACACTATTATACAAGTATATATGCAACTTGGAATTAACTAAGATATCACTTCACTCACATCTTAATCAAGGTTTTTCTTTGTATTTGACCAATTTTTTTTGTTTTAATGTAAAAAAAGTCAAACGTCGATGAATTATTTTGTGCTCTTTGTAAAACTAAGAATAAAAAACTAATTTATGAAATACACTTCACATTTTTACTACTTAATACTTTAACCTTAGTGTCAAGATAGTTTTCAAATTCTAATTTAATTTATTAAAAGTATCATATTTAGTATTTTTAAAGTAGTATATAAAGATTTACCTAGAGTTGTCATTTGTAAATTTTATCATTTTTATTTTACCACTAAGATTAGGTTATCGTTTAACTCATATGAATAATATGTATTAGATTTAATAATTTTGGTATCTTTGAACGTTCTTGTAAGTATTTTTTTAATAATTTTAAGTTATATACACAAATCACATTTATCATATCTACATATTTCATAATTTATAATTTATAAGTCCAATTTTTACTATTTTTAATTGTACTATTACCTATATGTCTAATGTTATTACGTCATAGCATATTTCTCACTTTGTAAATACATGAAAATATAATAAATTTTATTAAATGTAATCATCACTAGTAAATAATTTGGCCATTTTATATCATAAGTTATATTTTCTAATGAAAATATACAATTTTGATATAATGAGTTACCATATTTGTGTACATAACAAACACAAGCTTTGTCTAAACATCACCATATCCAACGTTTGTGTTCATGTATAGGACATTAAGAACATCGGTAAGGATGATCATTTTATTGTTTGTAAATAACATATCGACACTGATTTGTCCCTTGATATTAGATTTATTGGCCTTTATCTCCATTATCATGCATTGCTTCCTACTTCAAATAGTTTGAATAAGCTTATTTTGTCGGTAACGTGCATCGATGCACATATATCTTACCACCAAACAAATATCTTGTTTTTCTAAGATATTAATCTCAATCATTATTGCCAAGATTTTCTCATCCAAAATATTTGTATTCTCAATATTCTATGATAATATCATCTTTTTATAAAATCCTATGGGTTGTCGTAAAAATAATAATCATCCATTTTTCTTAAATATCTTTTAGTTTTTATTTTATTTTATTTTATATAAGATTATTGTTCATGTCCAAAATATAGATTGTCTATTTTTGAATATTAGTTTGATATTTTGTTAGTCTTAATTTCTAATTTGTTGGTGTTATCAATTTACATCTCAATGTGTTTTTTTCAAATATTTTGAATGAATATTTGTCATGAGCAACATGCACCAAAACAAATTTATCAAACTATGATTCTTTTTTTATGTTATTGATCTTAATTACTATTCCATTATAGGTTTTTCAATTATGTTTACACTTTTTTATGAGGATTGTAAGGTTTTAAAAAATGCTCAGGTTGTTATAAATATAAATATTATCTCCTCTCTTTTAAAGCATGTTTTATTTTTAGTTATGAGGTTCTTTTAAGATAGTTTTTGTTTATTTCTCGTGTGTTCAACCACACTGATATTTGTGGAAGTTTCAAAGTAAAAACAAATTCTTCATGTTATCTTTCACATAAGAACTTGATATACATATGTTTTTGGATTTTCTCCAAAGTGTGCTCATTCGACTTATGAAAATTATATCCTAACAAGTTTTTTAGAAATGATGAAAAATTATTATAATTGTTAACATTAAAAACATAAAATTTTAACTTTTTCGAACATAAACTTATTCATCATAACTTGGATTTCATGGATCCAGGGGAATAAACTTTATATATCTAAAAACATATAATTAAAATATTATAACTTTTACGAACGTAAAAGTTTGACTTTTTAGAAAAATACATATTTTTTTGGCAATCGGCTTCTAGACTGGCTTGTGGTAAGAAAGTTTTTGAGAAAATACACAATTTTCCGACAATCAGATCAAAACAAAAAACACAAAGAAAAACAGTGAAATAAAACACACAAATTATTAACGTAGTTCAACAAACTATGTATACGTCTCCAGACCCGCTGTAGATTGATTTTATTAGAAAGATTCAGTGATTCTGCATTTTTTGATACATTTACAAAATCTATTTATTGGGTTTATAGAGAGTTTAACACAAAAAGAAAAAAAAACGATTATATGCCTTAATGATTAATTTATGACTCGCTAAATTACTTCATTGTCTTTTCAAATTCAAAACTTATTCAACTCTCTTTAATGAGTCTAACCTGTCTTCACACCTTGATCTATGTATAAGACCTTTTGGGTCTTGTAACTCTTGCAGACCAACTAAAGCTAAACACAACTTCAGTTTTTCAATGACTACTATCTTTGTCAACAATCAGTTGGATTCTTGCTTCCTTGGATCTTTTCCAGTATTAGCACCTCATATTCCAATAAAGATGTGATGAAATGATATCAAAGACTGATATACTTGGTTCTTAAATGAAATATTAAATTATTTGCCAACTGAATTAGACTATGACTATCACTATGCAAAGCTATTTTCTTATGTTTGAATCCCAACTCGGTTAACAAAACTTGAAACCATATGATCTCTTTATTAGCTTTGGTCACTGCTACATACTCAGCCTATATAGCCGATAGAGTGACAAATTTATATAATTTTGACATCCAACTAATAATTGTAGTTCCAACATTAAGTATATAACCGGTGGTGCGTTACCGATGATCAACTTCACCTCCAAATTCTGCATCTATGTAGGCTTGTACCTTTAACTCACCCTTACCAAAGTACAAACACTTTCCTATGGTGCCTAGTAGATACCTCAAAATCCACTTTAAAGCTTTCCAACAAATTTTCCTTAGGTCATGACTAATGTATTGTCTCGTACAAACCATTGCATACATCAAACTCCCAATAGCTTGAGGTGTGAAGAACCTTAGCCATTGAGTCTTTCTATTCCTAAATCTGAGGGGATTGATCTTTGGTAAATGAAAGTGACCTACCAATGGTGTATTAATTGGCTTGACATCCTATCTGTAAAACATGATCGATGTACTCTAACTGAGATGATTGTAAAACTTTTCTACGTTTATCTCTCCTAATTTGCATTCCAAGGATCTTCTTTGCCAGATCCAAGTCTTTCATATCAAATTCTTTTGACAATTGTTGCTTCAATCTTCCAATATCATCTATATCTGAACCTGCTACAAACATATCATTAACATAGAGTAGAAAAATAATATAACTGGAGTTATATCTTTTGAAATAGTAATAGTGGTCAACATTACACTTTTGGAAACTCTCTTTGTGCATAAAACTGTCAAATTTCTTGTACCACTGTCTTGGAGCTTGTTTTAGACCGTACAAACTTTTCTTGAGTTTGCATACCATGTTTTATTTCCATTATCTTAAGAAACCTTATGGTTGATACATGTATATCCCCTCATCAAATTCCCTGTGAAGAAATACAATCTTCACGTCTAACTGTTCAAGATAAGTTCTTCAGTGGCAACTATGCTCAACAGTGATCTAATAGTATTGAACTTCACAACTGGAGCAAAAATATCAGTGTAATCAATTCCTTTCTTTTGCTGGAACTCTTTGACAACTAGTCAGGTTGTGTATCTCTTAGAGCCATTATGCTCATCTTTCACCTGGTACACCTATTTGTTATGAAGTGCCTTCTTACCCATGGATAAGTGAGCTAGTTACCATGTATCATTTGAGATTAAAAACTTCATCTCATTTTTTCATGGCAAGCTCCCACTTGCTAGCATATAACTGGTCTGACAAGCTTTATCATAGCATTGAGGTTCCTCTTTATCGCTCATCAACAAATAGTTCAAGTATCTCATGTTGCGCACATGTGGTCGAGAAGATCTTCTCAAAACATAAACTGCATTGGTCGGCTATAAGTAGTCAGACTGCAGTCAGTCGGTTTGTCCAAGTGAGTCTCCTTGCTGAGGAGTCAATTTAATCGGCTCTATTTCTTGACTATCTAGGACCCTCTCGACATCTGCAAATATTGATCCATACAGATTTGAGTCATTTGCTTCGGTTTTATGTATGTCCTTATACATTATTATCTCATTGAAGATCATGTCTCTGCTTCGTATCGTATTCCTCTTTTCCTCATCCTAAACACTATAACTAAACTCATCTTCGTCATAACCGATAAAAAACATTTCTTCAATTTGTGATCAAACCCTGTCTTGATCACTTATATTAACATATATTATACATCCAAAAAATTTTAAATGCGATAATATTATCGTGGTAAATACGTTTTAAAATGGTATTGTAACTTAAGAAATGTTATATGATTTTGATTTCGAATTATCCATTTATCTAAAAAAAATTCCAAACTCTTATTTATATATATAAACATATTATTTTCTAAATCATAATTCTTTCTATCATTTTATATAATTAATTCTTAATAAACTTAAAATATATAAATAAGTATAATATAGTGTATTTTAAATTTTAATTGTTTTGGGTTGACAAGCGGGTACCCTAAATTGAACAATAGAAAATGTATATATTAAACGATATATGTATATAAATATATGCACCTGACTTTAGTAAATAAAATGATATATAAATATATGATTGTTCTAAAACAAAAGTAGTCAATATGAAATAGATTTATTTGCGTTCTCTGTCTACCACAAACATGTCGAACCGATTCTATGCCATTCATTAGTGCCAGCTGTGGTCATGGACCCCATAATCCACATATATTTGCCACGTCGGCTCACCTAAAATTTCTTTCTCACACCCCCTATTTCCCTTTATAAACCTATAGACACCATCCTCTTCTCTTGCTCTAATAATAAACCCTACTAATCTAGTCTGATAATATGAACTCCGACAATCATTATCATCAACACCGAGTCGCCTGTACTTCTCCGACGAATGAGCCGGAGACGGTCACGAAGAAGGCGGTAGTATCGAAGAAGACGATCCAGAAGAGATGGAATAATTTATCAATTCTGAACAGGAAGGCGAGCTACGAGGTGGAAGAAGATCCTATGAGAATTTTAATGTTTTTAGGATCATGGAACCATACCTAAAAGAAGCTTGTTGTGTTCTTGTTGGATTTGAAAATAGTTGCTTAGACTAATCGGTCTTGCATGGATATATATGTATATGTGAATATTAATGTTTATGTATTGATTTTGTTCGGATTATTTGAAAGGCATATATCTTTCAAAAGAATGGAAATCATCTTTTTTATGAAGACAATAAAAACAGTAGTGGTATTATATTTTTATATTGAATAATTTAATCATACATATGAACAAATTATCATTATCATTGACCAACCAAACTGAATATTTAGATAAGAAATATGTAGTATTTTAATATCTCGTTTATTGTTGTTATTTTGATCTTATATTTATATTCTATCTAGATAGTTTGACATAATATGAAATAGATAAATGGAAAAAGACAAAAGTTGACCAAAAAGGGTGGGATGAAATTCAACTTTATAACAAGTAAATTTATAAAATAATTGGTATCATTATTTTGTTGGTTTAAATTATGTGTCTACCTTTACATTTGAGGTTTGTTTTTATTTGTAGTTTTAGTTCTTTTGGGTGTTCTTTATTTAGATTTTTAGATTAATTTATTGTATAAGTATTTTTTATACGTATTTGTTTTTACTAAGATTTGGATTTGGTAGATTTAAATATTAATTTAAGAGTTTTGGGTAGAATTAAGGTTTTATACTTATTATTACAAGAGATTTTAAAAAAATATTTTTATTAAAATAGCAAAGATGAATTTTATAGCAAGATCGTAAAAAAGTATTGTTATAAAAAGTAATGGTTCAACAACAAATTATGGATTACTGCGTTAAATATTTACATGATTTGGATATCAAATCCAAGCTAAAATTTCATCCACCCCAAAATATTTGGTTTTAGAGTTGAAATGTTAATGAAAATAATTATTATTTTTAAGTAAATAAAAGAGGTCTAAGTAGTAGATGGGTAAAAAACACCAGTCATCCTCCACGTTTGCCACTTGTAAAAAGTTCGTCCCTTACCTTTGAGGCTGTAATAAAGGGGTCCTTATCGTTTTATTAAGTAGAATAAAACCATCCTTTTCGAGTCCAACCCAACATTTGTCCCCATAATACCTTTTGACCAGCCACATTAGTGATCCATGTAGGACGCTGATGTGGCAACAGTAAAAAAAGTAAAATCAATTTTTACTTTAACCTATTTCTTTTACCCTTCTTTCAAACCTTAAACCCGACCCATTTAGATATTATAACATGGTTAGCCCGAAACCCATCTCTAACTCAGCCCAGCCTCTAACCCTAGCTCGAGATCAAGAGTCTGTCTCGTTCTCATTCCCACCTAAACCCCTTCTATCAACCCTGATTTGTCATCTTCTTCTCTATCGTTCTCCTCTCTCATCTCTGATCGATATCCTCAAGAGTTTGTCTCGTTCTCATTCCCACCTAAACCCATTCTATCAACCCTAAATTTCATCTTCTTCTCTATCGTTCCAACCTAAACCAGAAGATAAGTCGAAGATGGTTATTAATTGCCTATTGAAGAAACTTGGGAGGTTGGAAGCTAAGTGTCGCTGGCAGAAGATTATAATTAGGGTTCTTTTTCTATGCTTGATTGTAGTAGGGTTAGTGTTTATGTATTTTTAATTTTCAAATTTCAGTTCAGAGACTCACATGTAGAAGCTACTGTAATATGGTACTGCAAACTGTTGCTGTATTTTGAACTTGCTTCATAGGTAGAAGCAAAAGAACAATATTTGTAATTTTTGGCAATTTAATTTGAATTGACCTGTTATTTTTGTTGTTAATTTTTTTATCGACCTGCTATTTATGTTGTTGAACCTGGGTTGGATGTTTGAATCTGGAGTTCGAGCTTCTGGGTTGGATGTTTGATTTCTGGGTTTCGGGTTATCGATGTGGAAACAATGAGTAAACAATATGTTAGTTGGATGTTAGATTTCTGGGTTATCGATTTGGTTGTTAAACAGGTGAGATTAAACTTGGATGTTTTACTGAACTAAGGATTTTGATTGAGGTAAGAGAGTTAGGGAAGAAATTAGGGTTTCGAGGAAGTGATTAGGGATTTAGAGTGAAATGGGGGTTTCGATTTGATTTCGGGTTAGTAGTTAGGGTTGGGCTGGGTTATTGGGCCAGGGTTGGTTCTTGGGTTAGAAGCTGAGCTGGGTTATTGGGTCAGGGTTGGTTCGTGGGCCGGGTTTAAGGTTTAAGGTTGCCACATCAGTGTCCTACGTGGATCGTTGATGTGGCTGGTCAAAGGGTATTATGGGGACAAATGTTGGCTGGACTCGAAAAGGATGGTTTTATTCTACTTAATAAAACGATAAGGACCCCTTTATTACAGCCTCAAAAGTAAGGGACGAACTTGTTACAAGTGGCAAATGTGGAGGATGACTGGTGTTTTTTACCCTAGTAGATGATAATATTAAAATTTACATTATAAAATGAGAATGACATGTATTGTGGGACATAAAATATTCATAGAACTACATGTATTGTTGGATAAAAAATATTTTATAAAACGACATGTATTTTGGAACGGAGGGAATTATTTTTTTAGTAGTCATCGTGTCATATTCATGTCAAATATACAAGCTACGAATAAAATAATCAGACAAATCAGTTTTGCGTCCCAAAATTTGAGAACGGTTTATCAAAGTGACGTTGCACGTCTAGTGACGCTGAACGTCTAGATTCGACTGGATCCTAATTAAATAAGAAAAAGTTGTCTTGCCTAAACACCGCGTAAGCGGTGAACGAAGTATAGGGAAGATCATATATTGAGGAGAACGGAGTCGCTGGATAACATATATAGTTCAGATCACGCTGGATAACACGACATGTCGGCCTAGAGGTGTAGACGACTGTCCTATGTCGCTTTTGTATGGCTATATTTATTTTAAATATATATGAGCCTATTTGACGTGACATATAGTGATTTGGCAGGTCTAACGTGTCAATAATTATTGGTGTCAATAATTATTGCAGTATTTGACCATTGCGTGTGAAATCCGTTAGAAGCTAAAGAGATGAGGGTGTGCATCCCAACTTTTAACATTTCTGTACGCGGATATCAAACGTGTCAATCAAAAGTAAATAATTATCTTAATTTAAAGAAATACGAAGTGACATATTTTTTTCTATAAATAACAAGTCTTCGTTTCAGAGAACATATTGTCATGGATTTCTGAGCGCATACAATTGAAAAGAAATGGTAACCACTTTAGATTGGTCACTCTCCCTTGAAAGTTGTCACCTCCATAAAATGATCATGCCTCAGCTGATATAGATACCGTTGTAACAATCTTACTTGACCATAGTGGTTGTGCGTTGAATATACTTGTATACAGTATTCGGTATAACCTGCTCTAATTTTATTATGCGAGTCTAACATTTATTCAAGTTTGAAAAATGATTCGTCATTGGATATATTCCTCAAATTAGGGAGGATCGTCCTTGGTAACTAGCAAAATGTTAATCGACTAGTATATTCAGAAGGCAAGAAGTTACCACATCCATGGAATGTAGACCACCTTAAGTTATACATTTTCTATGATCATATATTATGTAATTCTGCAATTGGTTCCAAATTTATTTGTATCGTATTACTCTACTTTTAAGCAGCGCACTCTTTTCTACTCGTGAGACACGTGAAATTTTGAATGAGGCATACTTAGCCCTTTTAATAAAAGTGTTACCATTATAATATCTTCCGGCTATTGTAAGCATTAGACATCATCTGTAGCCACATTACCAAACATTCACACCTAGCCTACCTCATATGTATCATACTCGAGCTGAAATTTGGCACGACATCATCCTCTTTAGAGCAAAAATCCTCCCATGAGAACCATCACGCAAGTTTACCACTAAATTCACTAATTTTTTATTTTATTTTATCAAATTTGAATTCACATATTCAGATTATTTATATATATTATCATTCAAACCAAACAAAAATTAGAAGCTAATTAAAAATTAAATGTAGAATGATATATGATAAGTTTACTAATAATAAAGGTTTTGTCTGTTAAATACAAACTTTAAATTATAAGGTTTATGCATAACTTAATCTAATACAACTTTAGAAATAAGAACGAAGGTCATAGTGATGACTTGTATGCAGAACTGTGGTGAACATACCCTAAGTCACCTAAGTTACCAAAGGCTCGAAGCTATGTAATACCTTTAAATACAACAAATGTATTCAGTTTTCAAGGTCTATATTTAAAAGAAATCATTTATACTCTTAAGTTACTTGTTTTTTCCCTCATGCACGACACTAAATATTTAACACACATTATTTAACACATGTTCTTCATATTGTTTATCCATTTTTTTATCATTTTTATTATTTTTTGTACGAATTTTCATCACCTCTTTGCAACACTTCACTAAATTTTGTCACTCATCCATCACAATTTTTGCATTTCAACACTACTTTATTACCATAATTTAGCAATGATATCTCAGTATAGTTAACACACTTCGGCCAAAATCATCTGAACGCATAAACACATCATCAAAATAACATGGTCTATGGAAAATAGAGGTTCACATAAAATTAAAATCTTCAAAATATCAAAAACCAAATTCATATTATAAACTAATTCACAAAAAAAAAATCAAAACCAACGAATCTTTATTCTCTGAGATCATACCCAACTCATGTATTAAATGACCATATAGTTTGTAATGTTGGTGTGCAAAATTATCTAAGGGATCTGAAGATATCTAATACAAAAGAACTAAGGTTGATGCACTCTATGGTAGCAGATTTACGCCTAATGCATCGACAAAACAACACGCATTGCGTTATGTCATTTGTTTCCCTGATAATGAAGATATGTGTGAGTAAAGAGAGAACACAATATTCTAAAAAACCAGGCATCACTATTAGCTCTCTTCCAGACGTGATCGTGCATCATATTGCTCTCATGTCAACCAATAAAAGGAGAAAAAGTCCAAACGACAGTCCAAATGTAAGTCTACAAGCAAGTTTAAAAGGCACATCTCACACCGTGATCATTCCACATCTGATCGGATGAGTCAAATTTTTTCATATCACCATAAGATTAAGAAGAAATGAGGGGCGTATGCCTGCGATTTATGTCTAATCCAGTACCTGAAACAAAACCACCAAAATTACCAATCGGTTCCACAAATGGCTAAACCAGAACTCTGCAACGTCAGTATCACACCCTCGTCAGGGCCACAAGTCTATTCACCTGGTACCCATATGAACTACACCTTCTCACATGAGAAGAAGCCTTGCCCAATCAATAACCATTAAATACTAGACACATAATAAAACTATAAAATAAGGACACAGGTTATAGTGAAGACTAATATGTAGACATATGCTCAACTAACTCGAAGTTCATGGATACTCGAGGCCCAATGTAATGTCTATAAATACAATTGTTGCATTTTGTACAGAGGGTAAATAATTTTATAAAAAAACCACTTATGATCATAAGGTTCTTTCTTTGTATTTTGCCATGGTCGTTTTAAAAATCTTTGACACGCGTTCTCCTTAATGTTTCTCCCTATTCTACTATTTTATCTCACTTTATCTACTAATTTCACCACCTATTTGCATCTTTTCACTATCTCATATCACTTTTTTACCATTTCCATCACTCATCAATCATGCATTTGGCACTTCAACAATACTTCATAACCATAATTTGGCCATCATATCTCTCTAAAAGAAACACATTTCAACTAGAATCATCACAACACATAAACACATCATCAAATTGGTATCATATATGAGAAATAAATGTTCATTTTCAAAAGCATGTACAAAAATATATGCGGCACATCAGTCCTAAAACCTTTGAAGAAGATCGTGACTGGTAGAGAAGACACCCCAATCATTGGTTAGTTAAAGATTGACGTTATGCTATGAAAGCAGTAGCACATGAAACATGTATTTTCTCGTTTATGAGGGTGGATGCTCTCTCATAATACAACGTGATCTTCATAAGATATTTGATATATCGGATGCAAGTGATAGCATCAATTTTACATCAATGCATTTGTTACATCGTCAACAGACGGGTTGTCGAGATCAAAAGAAACCATAAAGTATTACTCTTCTTCTTTGGAACTTAAGTAGTAGCAACCACCAAAGGCCTCGGTTATTTTTGATAATATGGATGATCCACGATATGCCTCTCACTTGGTCAAGCTAAGAGATGAATTAGAAAGTGTGATTCTTGTAGCAAACAAAGACCTCCGCATCGACACGGTCCTATTAGAGAATTTCCAAACCTATCTATTAGATATTCTATCATGAAATTTGGAATTTTTTACTAGGATTACACAAGAGATCACTGGTATGCCCGCCGAAGTGATATGCAATAAGATGTTAATATAAAAAATAAATTGGTCAATAAAACATGAATATTCTGAAGAAAAGGAAAAAGTTATTTGTACCCAAAATAGATCTCTCAATGAAGTAGGCCACATACGAGAAGTATTTTACCTAATTTGGATAAACAACCAAGTCTTGTTAAAAGGGAAAAACGACCTCAAGGATGTGCGTGAACTTCATACATCTCAACAAAGCATATATCAATGATCTTTTTCCCCTACCACACATTGAACAATTATCGTATACCCCTTTGAAAAATATATGTTATTTTTCATGGATGCATACTGAGTTTATAACCAAATCTCTATGCATGTGGAAAACCAAGACCACACCAGCTTCATCACAGAAAAAGGTTCCATTATTATAAGATTATGACATTCCAACTCAAGAACGGCGGGTCTACCAAAAACTGGTTAATACGATTTTTTCAAGTTAGCTCGGACACAACTTACAAGCATATTTGAACGACATGTTGGTAATAAGTAGCCACAATAGAGATCAGTTGGCAGACTTTGCAAATATTTTTACAAACCTCTGGAATGTGAACTTAAAGACGAATCCTGAAAAATACACCTTTGACGTTTGGTTCGATAAGAGTTTTGGATACCTTATGAGTGAGATTGAAATTTTAGAAGACCTTACAAATTTATCTAACCTGGATGTCAGGAAACCTAAGCGTAATATCAAAAAGGTCCAAATATTGGTAGGAAGCCTTATTGTCAACCGTTTTATTTTTTTCTCCTTGGATAATTGTTACCTTCTTCAAGATTTGTACAAAGGTCCATCACTTTGGACTCCTGAGTGTGACGTGACATTTAGAAAAATTAAGAATTTCTTAGCCTTGCCATAGTTGTTTAAAAAAACATAAGCTAAATAAGTTATTGATTCAATATTTAGTTGTGTCTAATTAAAAAATTAATGCAATACTAGTTAAGGAATAAGAGATATCCCCAAAGCTATATACTCTGTTCACAAGTCATTTTGAGATGGCGAGACACGCTATTTACAGTTAAAGTAACTAGCATTATAATGGCCATGACATGAGGCCATACTTGTAAACCAATACTATTATAGTTTGACCATATTTATCCTTAAAGAATTTTCTATTGAAGCCACATATATTTGGTAGGATGGATGGTCAGTAGAGTTAAGAGATTTTGATATTAAGTTACACTATGAATTTCCATCAAGGTTAAAGTTTACAAACTTTTTATCAAAATTTAAATCAGGAAGGCCACTAAATTTGGCAAATAACCTAGACCCAACATGGTAAGTTCAAGCTGATAAAGGTCTAAGCACTTGGATTTTAGTATAAGTACAAATAATTTCCCATTCGGGAGAATTTTTGAACTAATCCATCAAGTTTGAATTTGTCTTCTCCCATAATGAGATTGAGTATGAAGCAACCATCATAGATCTAAGGCTCAATCATATTTGTGAGGCTCGACGCAATGTAGGACATTCTCATCCAGTATTTGAGAGGGCTTCACTGCCAAATAATATTATTTTAACAAGTCATTTTCAAAACATACCAAGGGTGAAAAACATAATGGCGGATGCGCTCACCTCTTCTGGATACACAGACTCGACACTATGAGGGGTTGTGCAGGATACGATATTAATCACATTATATAAATATCGTTTATAGAATGAGCCTGAAAATATGGCCTCATTTTCCTTGCTGTAATCACTAGCACCAATGCCAATTTTTCAAGCTTCAAATATCGTTTTTCTGCATCTATCAAGCTTTTGCTGATGTAGTACACTAGACGGGGATAATTGTCCACCTCTCTTACCAACACTGCACTCATTGCGCAATCAGAAACTGCCAAATACACGAAAAGGGTCTCTCCATTAACAGGTTCAAACAAAGTCTTGGGGGAGGACAAATGCTTCTGAATTTCATCAAAGGCCTCATCACACTGTGAGGACCAATTAAAGTTATTTGCACCTTTCAAAGTTTGAAAAAACGGGGAACACCTGTCCGAAGACCTTGAAATGAAATAGTTTAGTGCAGCCAGCCTCCCAGTCAATCTTTGTACTTCTTTAATATTTCGAGGAAGCTCCATTTGTAGTAAAGCATTAAGTTGGTCCGGATCAGGCTATATCCCTTTCTCACTTATCACATATCCCAAGAATTTCCCGGACTGTACTCCAAAGACACATTTTTCTGGGTTTAATTTCAAATTTACTTTCACTAAGTTAGCAAAAGTTTCTTGGAGATCTGCCAAGTGTAGCTCTTCGTCCACAATTTTCACCATCTTGTCGTCGATGTAAACTTCCATGTTTCTTCCAATCTGATTAGTAAAATCCTTGTTTACCAAATGTAGTATGTTCTTGATCCTTCAGATCTACTTGAATCTGATTATACCCGGTGAAGGCATCCATAAATGATAGCAGCTTGTTTCCAGAGGTGGAGTCCACCAACTGATCAATTCGGGGGACTGGGTATAAAACCTTTGGGCAAGCTCTGTTGATATCTGAGAAATCGATGCACATACGCCATTTGCCATTCTTATTTTTTACCAATACTGGGTTGGCTGTCCATAAAGGGTATTGAGATTCCTTTATGTGCTCTATTTTAGAAAGCCGGTCGACCTCTTGAACTATGACATCAGCCTTTTCCTTAGAAAAGTCTCTTCTCTTTTGTACCGCATGTGTTATGTCCCTTCGGATGGACAATTGGTATGATATAATATCTGCTGGTACTCCGGTAACATCAGCATTGCACCAAGAAAAAACATGCTGATGGTCTTTCAAAAATTTTAACATTTTACCCTTTAATTCCAATGTCATCTTGGATCCTATCCTGACACTTTTTCCTACAGCCAGAGAGTGAGTTTTAACTTCTTCAATTGGTATTAAAACACCAAAGGTCTCTCTGGGGTCATCAATTTCACCCTCTCCCCCAGAGGGCCCCTCAAACTGCTATTCCTTATTGATCCGAACTCCCCCCAACGTCCGAGGAGCCAGTGCTGTTGCATAACACTCTCTTGCTACCTTTTGGCTGCTCCGGACAACTCTCACTTGTCCTTGCATAACATACTTTAAGCATTGGTGGACTATTGAAGCCACATCATGCATCCTAGAGAGCCAAGATCTCCCCAGAATAACGTTATAACAAGTGGGACAATCCACCACAACAAAAAAGTATTCTAACCATCTTTTTAAAAAGGCCTTTGCCCAACAAAACCTCCTCCTCAAACTCTCCGGTCACATCTGCAGAGCTTCCAGTGAAACCCACAATTGATCTGTTCGAACGCTGAATTACTGCTGGATTCTTCATTTTTTTGTAGGAAGTTAAAAAGAGAATATTAGCTGAACTTCCGGTATCCACCAAAATTCGCCTTATATCATTGCCTCCAATGGATGCTCCTATAACAACAGCATCTTCATATAGACCAGCAATATCTCTCAGATCAACCTTGTCAAAAACAATAAATGGAAAAGGAATTTGTGATTGATAGGAGGTCATGCCTCCTTCAAGCTGGGTAGCTAAAGTATGAACGTGCCTCTTTCTTGAAGAAGAAGTTGGTGCAGTCATGGTGTCCCCTCCGAATATTGTAAGTGACTCAAAAAATCTAATAAGTCCGGACATCATCTTGCAACGTTCCATGATAACACCCACTTTATTCCAGGTTGGATCAGGGTCCAAGTATTCTGACTCTACATCGAACCTCTCGATTATCACCATAGCCCCATCCGGAGCCGATGTGCCTGCATTATTTGGACCAGCCCGATGAGCACTATCAGGCAGACCTCACCTGCCTGTGCATTATTTGTTCCCGGACTGGTTTTGGTTTGGATTTGGTGCAGCCGGAGCAGACCTCACCTGCCTGTGCACCCTAGTTTTCTTTGTTTCATCTACATTAAAATTCTTTCCGACTTGATTCAGCAGACCTCCCCATGTCATTGCTTTTTTCCTGGTTACTGAATCAACCAAGGTTCTAGGGTTTAAGCCCTACCTCAGAGAAACTATTGCTACTTGTTCAAAGCAATCAGCCAATCCATTTTTGGTATTCAGAAAACGAATTATGTATTCTTTTAAGGATTCGTTTGGTTCTTGTGCACAATGGATAATTGTGTCGCCATTTCCCTTTACCTCCTTACTTCCAACAAACTGCCTCCGAAAGGCCACCCAAAAGTGTCAAAATTTCTGATGCAGCCTTGTGGGAAACTGTTATACCACTTCAGAGCACTCCCCGTAAATGACTGGGAGAATGCTCTATAAAGTAACTTTTCGTCATCATTGAAATTCATCATGACATTTTTGAATTGTTCCAAGTGGTCATCCGGGTCTTTACTGCCATCGTATTTTTCCATTTTTATATTGTCAAACCTCTTAGGAAGATTTCCGGACAGTATTTTGGAGGAAAATAGAGATTGTCTCCAATTCCGGCCACGACTGAAAACGATATCCTCATTAGGAGTTGCAAAGATACCTGGTTTATCATGGAAGGCAAAATTGGTGTGGTTTATTTTTGTCTGAGGGTAAGTTTGTAATTTTTGTTTAGAGTTTTGTGGAGTTTTAAGAGTATTTAATATTTGGATAGAATGTAGAGGGAGAATTGAGCTGTCTGATTGTATTTAATTTTCATTACCCTCATTTAATGTTGGTGGTTGGGTATTTATACCCTCACATTTGGGCCTTATGGGCTTTCAGGTCGTATTTAATGGATTCGGGTCGAGTTTAAGGACCCATGAGTTCTAAGTAGGGGAACAGACAGCTTAGTCAAAAAGTGATTAGGTTTTAAGTACTTTAGTTCTGTTCGGATAGTTCAATGGATGATGGTGTCCGAACTGCCCCTGTCTGGTAAGGTGGACACTGTCCGTATTGACCCTCTCCGGTCCCTACAAAAGGTGGTGACAGAATCTGGACTCATCAGTAGCCCCTTTTTTAGGTGGTGTTCAAAAACCTTTGGCAAGACCTAGAAAACAGCCTGTTGCTAGTGACAGTTACATCCCAACAGGTCCTTTGAACTTTGTTACAGCTTTACTCGGACTGAAAAAAGTTCTTGAAAACTAAACGGTTTCTTGCCAGAGTTCGTGGGACACGTGTCTCTCTCTGGTTCGTTACTCTAGCCATTTTTTCACCTAGAAGTTCACTCCCCCCTTCTCCAAAAAGTAACCTCTTTATTTAATGAAGATGACATCAGCGTCGTCCCCTAATCATTGCAAATCCTTTCGAATTCTCCTAGGTATCAAAGCACCTTTTTGTGTGTTTACTATAAATTAATCACTTCAACACTGTTTTACTATCTTCTTCATTCTCACTTTGCTAAATTTCAGAGCTTTCTCTCTAAAAAACAAACACTTCTTTGTTGTTGTGAGTTTATGTTCACAGCTAGGAATGCTTTAATCAAAGGCGGGTGGCTTAACCTATCAGAGTTAGAAAAGGCTCAAAAAGTTGAAAGAGAAAGGCGCATTGCTGCAGGCCTTCCTACTTCCCCGGTCGACAAACCAGAGAATCCAAACACGAAACTTGACCAGGGCTATTCTTCAACCAGGAGCGTTAAACCGAGGAGATTGTTTCAAACCAATCTTTCGCCAATTGTTTCAGGCTCGTCGGTTCAAGAATCGGAGCCCACTGTCGAACCAGGGCAAGCAGTTACTAGCTTCAAGAAGCCTTCCCCATTTATCGCCATGGGATCAGATGCAGATGTCTCTCCCAATAAACTAGTTGATCGGAGAAGAGGTCACCTGGTTAAAGGGCAGCCTTCAAAAGGCACACCTTCAAAATCAGGGGCCAAAGATAGCAACACGGGGTCAGAGGCACCCAAAAAAGTTCCTAAGGATAAACTGTCCGGACTGGAGGTCTCTAGCCCAAGCCTCCGAAGAGAAACCACCACATCTGAGCCCCAGTTGGAGGCCAGAGTTCAGGAAAACATTGAAGCCCAATAGTCCGGAGGTCAGACTGAGCCAACTTCTAACTCCCCTCACCCAAAAACAGCTGAAAACCCCTCTTCGGTAATGGAGGAAGTAATGGAGGATTCCGTCAAAGAGGCTCCGTTCGAGTCTGAAGTTTCCGAATAAACTAGTGATGCTGGTGCTGCCAAGAAGGATAAAGGCAAAGAAAAACTATGCCTTAGGAGCCCAGATCTTCCAGAGATCCTTGAGGGAAAAGTGGGACCTTGTTTCCACAAGGTTAGTGTTAAGTATCTTCTCGCTTTACAAAAAATTACTTATGCTTTCATCCACACAGCCGAATTAGGCCAGATGCGTACAAAGTGGGGGATTCCGGAGAACTTAAAAATAAGAATCCCCATAGACCCTGAAACCCCAATGGATTGCAAGCTTAGTGAAATAGTTAACTTCACTGAGCTCTATAACTGGGGGCTAAGGTTTCCCTTAGATCTGGAGATAGTTAGGTACTTCCACCTCATCAAGCTTTGCCCAAGTCAACTGAGCCCCAATGCCTGGTACAGTCTTATGGCCTGTATCATGGCCTCCAGGCTCTCCGAATTCCTCTACCAATGGAGGAATTCACAGTTGTGGCAAGCCTCTGCAGAAACCACCATATTCCCTTCTATCACTACAATATGGGTGATAACTATAAAGCAGTGGATGACCTGCTTGAGTCGGAGAGAAATTGGAGGACTCACTTCTTGTTTGTGAGTGGTGCCTGGGAAAATGGGAGGAAGATCAAAGCTGGTACCAACCCAAGTCTCCTCACCAGCAGATGACGAAGTGATAGTAAGAATCCCACCTTACATTCTCATTTTTATTTTTAGTGAATTTGTTTAACTGACTTGTCTTGTCTTGTTTCTATCTTCTTTTTTTAAAAGTGCTGCCCAAAGACTTCAATGATCACCTAAAGGTCGGGCAGATCACTTGTACCAAGATCAACACTTGGGCTGCTGAAAAGTAGGGAAATCGCTTCCACACTGCCTTTACTGGAGGCAATCTTGCAAGGTCTCATTTCTGGAACACTATTGGCCGGAGGGACTTGTCCTGGGAATAACTTACCACTCCACCCCCTCCGGATGTAGTCCTTAAAAGAACACACGCACCGGACGAGTTATTGTACTTGCCTGGTCGAGCCAAGGCCCCAAGTAAGATGAAAGGCAAAAAAGGGAAGGGCAAGAAGAGTGTGGTTGAAGGTAACCCTGCCGAAGCGGAGGAGACTGCTCCAATAAATCAAGAGGGGCCAGTCCCCAGTCAGATTGATGCTGCTCTCTTAGAAGTTGTAGAGCATGAGAGTGCTAGGGAAGAGGCGGGATCTCCAAAACCCCCCAAGATTTCCTAAGAGAGACCGGAAACGAGGAGCAGAAAGCAAGGACAGGGAGGCCAAAAAGAAAAAGACTTCCAGGGGTGATGAACTTTCTCTCCGGCCTCCGGAGCCTCTCCCTCCTGCTGACCCTACTGATCCAATAAGAGTAGAAGAGATTCCTGCTGAATTTCGAACTGATGAGGTTGGAGGAGGAGACCTTAGTATTGACGGTGTCGAAATCACAGGGCTTGAGGGGCTTGGTGACTACTTCAAAAACATCCCCAGGGATGACTTTGTAGGGCCCTACCTCCCTCCAAGCACTTCGAACACCGTTAAATTCAATGGTAAATCCTTCACTGTTTCAAGTGAAAGAGATGTTGTAACTCACTCTATACTGAGTACCATTCAGCCAGTGTTGGTCCTGGAGAAGTAGGTGCGAGGTCAGTCAACTATCATCACTGCCCTTAATTCTGACAAGGAGAGATTGACCGGAGACCTCCTTGTTGCCAACCAAAACACTGATGTTTTGAAGAGAGAAAACGAGGTGTTAAAGAAGAGCCATGAGGGTTGGACTACAAAGGTAGCTGCCCTAGAAGATATTATCAAAGGCCTTCGGGAAAAGCAGTCCGGATTGGAGAAAGATCTCACCTCTTCAAAAGATGAGATGAAGGTAAAGGATCAAGTCATTCATACTTTGACCAATGACAAGATCGCACTCGAGGACTCGTTGTCCAAGGCTATAGAGGAAAAAGCTGATCTGCTAAGGGAGCAAGAGGTAAAAATCCAAGCTAAGATTGATGCTTATGCCAACAATGTGATAGACAGTCGAGAAGAGATGTATACCAAGGTGAAGTCGGACATGGTCTTGCTTTTTCACGAGAAGTTTCCGAAGAGGAATCTAGGAGACTTATGGACTTTTGTAGAGTATCCAGACCTTCCTTTCCATACAATGGCTGAGGGCGACAGGTTTGATTTCTCCAGTGCATCCTCATTCGATGAAGAAGAGAACACCGGGGAGGGTCCAGGTGAGGAGAATGATGACCTCAAGAAGAAGAAGAAGACAAGTGAGGCTGAGCCGTCTTCAAAAGCTCAGTCTTAGAATACCAATTATCTTTTACCTTTTGTTTTGATTGAACTAAAGTCCTTGGAAGGCCAAGGCATTTTTTGTAACTGTGTCCGATGTTTGATCGGACAGATCTTTTTGCTTTGATTGACAATTTAAAGTCCTTGGATGGCCAAGGCACTTCAGTCATTTTAATGAGTATGTTTATTTTGCACAACTCTTGCATTTTCAATTTTGGTGGCTAATGTTTAAACAGCCCTTAGTTATTTCATAAAAATCTTAAAGTGAGAGTATTTAAATTATCCGATGACTAATGTTTAAGTAGTCACCACACCTTTAATTCAATCCGGCCGGTGTTTATACAAAAATTTGACAAGAAACAAAATAAGAACACTCCGAATTTTTAAGAAGGCATCAAATTTTATAAAGAGCCCGACCACCTCATTAAAACCTCCCCGCGCCACCAGGGTAGGAAAGAGTATGCCCCCAAATATTTACATGGATTTTTAAACAAGTAAATATTTACATAGCTTCTACTCCAAGTACATCCGGAGGTGCTCAATATTCCAAGGGTGATTCAAAATCCTCCCATCCTTGTCTTCTAGCCAGTATGCCCCAGGTTTAAGCCTTTCAATGACCATATAGGGTCCTTCCAAAGTTGGGGCTAGTTTGCCGAGTAGATTCTCTTTAGTGTGTAAGAAGACTTTCCTTAACACCTTATCCCCCGGCTGAAAATCTCTTCTTTTAACTCTGGAAGTAAACCTGCTTCTCATCAAACCTTGATAGTGCGCAGCTCTAAGGTGTGCCTTTACTCTTCTTTCCTCTATCAAATCGAGTTGACCTCGGATAGCCCCCTCGTTAGCGTTTTCGGAGAAGTTATGAACTCGAAATGAAGGGAGAGTTGCTTCTATGGGAGCTATGGCATCCATCCTATAGACCAAGACAAAAGGTGACTCTTGTGTTGCAGCCCCAGGTGTAGTCCGGTAGGCCTACAAAACCTCTTGTAAATAACTAGGCCATTTTCCAGCAGTCCCTTCTAAATTCTTCTTCAAACCGGACATTATAGTTCGGTTAGCGACTTCAACCTGACCATTTTCTTGTGGGTGGAAAGGTGAAGAGAAACAATGCTGTATACCTCTAGAGGCACAGAAACTCTCCATTTCCTTGTTGTCAAACTGTGGCCCATTGTCTGTTGTTATCTTCTGTGAAATGTCAAATCTGCAACAGATATTGGATAAAATGAATTTTATGACAGCTTTTGATGTTGTACCTGCCAATGGGGCTGCTTCGATCCACTTCAAAAAATAATCAATAACAACAATTATTGTCCTGCGTCCTCCGGATGCCATAGGTAGACGTCCCACCAAATCCAACCCCCATCGAGCAAAGGGTATAGGCTCAGAAATTGACTCTAAAGGGATGGCTGGGATATGTATTTCATTGCTATATCTCTGGCATGGGTCACACCTCCTCACCAGCTCCTTAGCATCTTGCATTATAGAGGGCCAATAATAACCAGCCAATAAAACTCTCCTTGTTAGAGCCCTGAAACCACAGTGAGCTGATCTCTCACCATCATGTAATTCTGAGAGCACTATTTGAGATTCATCAACCCCCAAATATCGTAAGAGGGGTTTACTGTAAGACTTCTTATAAAGAACATCTCTTAGTATGATAAAACCACGAGCCTTGTACTTAACTTTTCTTGCTATTGACTTATCCGGAGGCAAGATGCCATCAGAGAGATATTGAAGGAGAGGAAACCTCGAATATTGGGGTTGTCCCATCTGTATATCAAAGCTTTCCTCCTCCTTACCGATATTGAGTTGAATGGAAGGGCACTCAAGCACATGGATCCAAGGGTATGATTCAGTATAGGCTATGGTTGCCAAGGAGTCTGCTAGTTCTTTTTCTGTTCGGGGTATGTGCTCATAAACAATACTCTTGAACTTAAGTGCCACATCTTTGAGAAGAAGTAAGTATTTTATTAGCTGCTCCTTTTTTGCTTCAGATTGACTTTGCGCATGATGGATAAGAAGCTGGGAATCACTCATCAACTTGACCATTTTGGCTCCACAAATAAAAGCTAACTTTAAACCAGCTATAGCACCTTCATATTTGGACTCATTGTTAGAAGCCTTAAAAGAAAAAAATATAGCCTGGTACATTTTGCCACCATACGGAGAGGTCAAGCATACCCCTGCACCACATCCCATAGTACTCGATCCACCATCAGTCCGGACGACCCAGACCTTTTTATCTATCACCTCAGTGGCTTGCTATGTATCCCTATCTGAATGGAACTCAACTAAGAAATCAGCCACAGTTTGGGCTTTGATTTATGTTCGAGGAGCAAAATCAATATCGAAATCCCCCAGTTCTACTGACCACTTAGTCATTCTACTCGAAATATCTGCCTTTTGAAGAACGTTTTTCAGGGGATATGATGTCCGGACAATAATAGGATGAGCCTGAAAATAAGGCCTCATATTCCTTGCAGCAATCACCAAGGCTAACGCTAACTTTCAAGCTTTAGATAGCGTTTCTCTGCATCTAACAAGCTCTTGCTGATGTAATACACTGGACGGGTATCCACCTCTCTTACCAACACAGCACTTATGGCACAACTGGAAACTGCCAAGTATACGAAGAGTGTCTCTCCATCAACAGGTTTAAATAAAGTCTTGGGGGAGGACAGTTATTTTTTAATCTCATTGAAGGCTTCATCACATTGTGAGGTACAGTCAAATCCATTTGCACCTTTTAAAGTTTGAAAAAATGGGGTACACCTGTCCGAAGACCTTGAAATGAATCGATTTAACGCAGCCAACCTCCCAGTCAATCTTTGTACTTCTTTAATATTTCGAGGAGGCTCCATTTGGAACATAGCATTAAGCTGGTCTGGATCGAGCTGTATCCCTCGCTCACTTATTATGTAGCCTAGGAATTTTCCAAACTGTACTCCGAACACACACTTTTCTGGATTTAGTTTCAAATTTACTTTTACTAAGTTGGTAAAAGTTTCTTGGAGATCTGCCAAGTGTAGCTCTCCATCCATACTTTTAACCATCATGTCATCGATGTATACTTCCATATTTTTTCCAATTTGATCAGCAAAGGCTTTGTTCACTAACCGCTGATAGGTAGCCCCAGCATTTTTTAACCCAAATGGCATCACCTTGTAACAATGGAGGCCCCTATTAGTGGCAAACATAGTATGCTCCTGATCCTCCAGATCTACCTGAATATGGTTATACCCGGAGAAGGCATCCATGAAAGATAGTAGTTTATTCCCAGATGTAGAATCCACCAGCTGATCAATCTGGGGGACAAGGTACAAATCCTTTGGGCAAGGCCTGTTGAGATCTGTGAAATCGATACACATGCGCCACTTGCCATTTTTCTTTTTCACCAAGACCGGATTGGCTGCCCATAAAGGATACTAAGACTCATTTATGTGCCCCATTTTAGTAAGCCTGTCGACCTCTTGAATGATGACATCAGCCTTTTCTTTGGAAAAAGCTCTTTTTTTGTACCACGGGTGCTATGTCTCTTTGGATGGACAAGTGGTGTGATATAATATCTGTTGGCACCCCGGTAACATCAGCATTGCACCAAGCAAAAACATGTTGATGGTCTTTTAGGAACTTCAACATTTTACCCTTCAGTTCGGATGCCATTTTGGACCCTATCTTAACATTTTTTCCCTCTTCCAAAGAATGTGTTTCAACTTCTTCAACCGGTATTAAAACTCCAGGGGTCTCTCTGGGGTCATCAATTTCACCCTCACCCCCAGAAAGCCCCTCAAACTGCTATTCCTCATTGATACGAACTGATCCCAACGTCCGAGGAGCCAGTGTTGTTGCATAACACTCTCTTGTAATATTTTGGCTGCTCCGAACAACTCCCACTTGTCCTTGCACAACATATTTCAAACATTGGTGGACTGTTGAAGCCATTGCATGCATCCTAGAGAGCCAAGACCTCCCTAGAATAGCATTGTAACAAGTGGGATAATCCACCACGATAAACAATATTCTAACCATCTTCTTAAAAGGTCCCTTGCCCAACAAAACTTCCTCTTCGAACTTCCCGATCACATCTGTTGAGCTTCCAGTGAAACCCACAATTGACATGTTCGAACGCTGAATTACCGCAGGATTTTTCATCTTTTTGTAGGAAGTTAAAAAGAGGATATTGGGTGAACTCCCAGTATCCACCAAAATTCGTCTTATGTCATTGCCCCTAATGGATGCTCCTATGACAACAGCATCTTCATGAGGACATTGCTATATCCCTCAAGTCATCCTCATCGAACACAATGAAGGGGAATGGAATCTGTGACTGATAGGAAGTCATGCCTCCCTCCAGCTGGGTAGCTAAAGCATGAACATACCTCTTTCTTGAAGAAGCAGTGGGTGCTGTCATGGTATCCCCTCCGAAAATTGTGAGTGACTCAAAAACGTTAATAAGCCCAGACACTATTTTACAACGCTCCTCAATGGCACCCACTCTGTTTCGAGTTGGATCTGGGTCCAAGTACTCTGACTCTACATCGAATCTCTCGATTATCACCATAGCACCCTCCGGAGCAGATGTGCCTGCATTGTTTGGAGCAGCCCCAAGAGCATTATCTGGCCTAGTTCCTCCTCTTCTTTTAACATATGCTTCCAGCTTTCCTCTTTCAATTAAATTCTGGACTTCTTGCTTTAAAGCAATAAAATCATCAGTGGTATGGCCAGTATCATTATGGTACTGACAGAAGGAATTGTTACGATGCTCCCTAGGAGATTGTAGTGCAGCCGGCCTTCTATAGTGTACTTCTTCCTTTGTTTTGTCATAAATGGTGGCTACACTTTCCCTTAACTCAGCAAACCACTCCGGTTGAACCCAAGACCCTCTCTTATTTCTGGATTGTTGACTATGGGCAGGCGCAACTGGCTGAGACTGAGCTTTAGCTCTGTTATGGCCCTGCCCGGCCTCCCTTGCCTTGTTCCCGGACTGATTTTGGTTGGGGTATGGTGCAGCTGGGGCAGACCTCACCTGCCTGTGCACCCTGGTTTTCTTTGTTTCATCAATGTTAATTTGCTTCCCAACCTGATTCAGTAGACCTCCCAAAGTCATGGCTTATTTCCTCGTGACTGAATCAGCCAAATTTCCAGGGTTTAAGCCCTGCCTCAAAGATACTATTGCTACTTGCTCAAAGCAATCGGCCAACCCGTTTTTAGTGTTTACAAAACGACTAATGTATTCTTTCAGTGATTCGTTCGGCTCTTGGGCACAATGGATAATTGTGTCCCTATTGCCCTTCAACTCCTTACTTCCAACAAACTGCCTCCGGAAGGCCACCCAAAAGGTATCGAAATTTCGGATGCACTCATGTGGTAAGTTGTTATACCACTTCAGAGCACTCCCCATAAAAGATTGGGAGAATGCTCTACAAAGCAACTTGTCGTCATCATCAAAATTCATCATAAAAAATTTGAAGTGGTTGTCCAGATCTTTACTGCCATCGTATTTTTCCATTTTCGTACTATCAAACCTCTTGGGGAGGTTCGCGGACAAGATCTTGGATGACAATGGAGATTGTCTCCAATTCCGGCCACGACTAAAAACGGTATCCTCGTTAGGAGTTGCAAAGATACCTGGTTCATCATGGAAGGCAAAAGGATCCACCAGCATCCGGTCTACGTGTCTCCGGCTATGAGATGACCCTTTGCCTATATTCCTCTTTAACTTTCCATGTCTATCCCTTTTTCTTGAATACTTTTTAACCAACTTTTGTTTCTTTTTAGATCGGCCCTCATCAATGCTGGAGGATAAGGAATCTTCAACTCCATCCTCTCCCGATGAGCTACTAGAAGATTCTGAGTCTGAATCAGAACTCTCCACCGACTTGGACCGGTGAGAATTTTTGGATCTAGCATGAGCCTTCTTCGTACTCACATGGGTCTTCGAAGGCTCATGCTCTCTAGGGTTGTCAGTATGATGAGCAGCTGATGCCTTTAACTTCTCTTTCATGCCCATCTTTTCCTTCTCTACCCTCAGAGCTTCTATTTCACCCTTTAATCTATCACGCTCCTCGATGGTGTATTCATCATTTTCCCCAACCACTTCAAGCAAAGCTGGTAGTAGCTCCGGTACGTCCGGATTCATTCGGACTGAATTTTCTGATGGTTTTGAATGCTAGATTCAGGTACCGTCGTATCTCCCACTATAGTCGCCAATTTGGTGTGGTTTATTTTTGTCTGAGGGTAAGTTTGTAATTTTTGTTTGGAGTTTTGAGAGTATTTAATGTTTGGGTAGAATGTAGAGGGAGAATTGAGCTGTCTGGTTGTATTTAATTTTCATTACCCTTATTTAATGTTGGTGGTTGGGTATTTATACCCTCACACTTGGCCCTTATGGGCTTTCGGGTCGTATTTAATGGATTCAGGTCGAGTTTAAGGACCCATGAGTTCTAAGTAGGGGAACAGACAGCTTAGTCAAAAAGTGATTAGGTTTTAAGTACTTTAGTTCTGTTCGGATAGTTCAATGGATGATGGTGTCCGAACTGCCCCTGTCCGGTAAGGTGGACACTGTTCGTATTGACCCTGTCCGGTCCCTACAAAAGGTGATGACAAAATCTGGACTCATAAAAAATGATCCATTAACAGTCGATCTACATGTCTCCGGCTATGAGATGACCCTTTGCCTATATGCCTCTTTAACCTTCCATGCCTATCCTTTTTTCTTGAATACTTCTTAACCAATTTTTGTTTCTTTTTAGAACGGCCCTCATCACTGCTGGATGACAGGGACTTTTCAACTCAATCTTCATTTGAGGAGCTACTGGAAGACTCCGAGTCTGAATCAGAGCTCTCCACCAGTTTCGACCGGTGAGACTTTTTAGAGCTAGCATGAGTTTGTTTTGAACTCACATAAGTTTTTGAGGGCTCATACTCTCTTGGATTGTCAGTATGATGAGCTACCGACACCTTAGACTTCTCTTTTGTGCCCATCTCTGCCCTCTTGGCAGCCCTCAGAGCTTCTATTTCAACTTTTAACTTATCTCGCTCCTCAATAATATATTTATCATTTTCTCCCACCACTTCTGCCAAAGCTGGTGGTACTTCCTGCACGTCCGGATTCATCCGAACTGATTCTTCTTGATGGTTTTGAATGTTAGATTCAGGCACTGTCGTCCTCCCACTATGGTCGCCAATTTGGTGTAATTTACTTTCAGTTAAGGGTAATTTTGTCTAGAGTTTTGTGGTGTTTCAAAGGTATTTAATGTTTGGATAGATTGTAGTGAGAGACTTGAGCTGCCTGGTTGTATTAAATTTTCATTACCCTCATTAATGAAAGTGGTTGGGTATTTATACCCTTAATTGTGGGCCACATGGGCTTTCGGGTTGACTTATGGATTCAGGTCGAGTTCAAAGACCCATTAGTTTTAAGCAGGTAGGTAATTAGCTTAGTCATGAAGTGATTAAGTTTTTAGTACATTAGTTCAATTCAGATGGTTCAGTGGGTGGATGTTGTCCGAATTGCCCCTGTCCGGTTCTCATAAAGAGTGGCAATAAAATTTGGACTCATCAATAGTGCTAGTAAAAACGGCTCTACCTTTGATCCAAATTTCTAACTATGAGGAATAAACAAATTTTGAAGGTTCAAGATCTGAGTTCAACCTAATCAAAGAGAAGCAGATGAAATCTTACCTATGTATGAAGACCTATAAAACTAAAGGAAATCAAGCACGACCCAAAATTTCACTTCCAAAGATTTGAAGTAGGTGACCAAGTGCTCAGACGAGTATTCATCCACACTACGCACAAGTCGTTCGACAAGCTCGATCCGAACTGGGAGGATCATGTATAATATCAGTCAATATCAATGCAGGGACTTATCAATCGCTTGATGAAGAAGCCCAACCTCTTCTCTACATTTTAAATATTAAACATCTAAAGTTATACATTTCAACTTTCCTTGAAAATTCTCACTCGATTTAACCTCCCATTATACATTCTAAACATTTTTAACTTTTTAGGTGCGTTTGTTCTATTCTGATGGTGCGTCAAGGTTTTAACGAAACATCTGATTTTATTGATTTTATTTTACACATATTTTAAGTAATTTGTTATAATTAAATTTTCAAAATATCGCATGGAAATCCGAGCTCTTGCACATACCTCTCTGTTTGAGTAATATTCCTTAATTATATTTTTAAACAGCACAGAGGCCCGCTTACAAGCTCCTATAACTATATATATATATATATATATATATATATATATATATATATATATATATATATATATATATATATATATATATATATATATCTTTTTAGAGATGATTAATTTTTTACGTGTTATTCACGACAATACTTTTCTAAATCCTCTAAAATGGATACCTAAATCCCTTGAGATATTAAAGGTTTCAGCTTTAAAAGTTATTAGTTAAGATAAACAACAAAAAGATTTCATTTAAAATAACTAGTAATACTTTTGAAGCCGGCCGGAACATTATTTGAAGCATTAAATAAATATTTTACCACACGCTAGTCTTAATGAATTACTCCGGGTCAGGATGAGGTCATGCTGCTTTCCTCAGCTGCCAGTAGATAAGTACATAAAGAATGTGTAGTTTTTTCTCGTAACACCTAAATATTTGAGGAAATGTCGAATAAATTTGCAAATAATAATAATAATAATAATAATAATAATAATAATAATAATAATAATAATAATAATAATAATAATAATAATCCAAGTAAATAAATATTCGGAGAGGTTTTCCTATACACCCAACTAAAGCATAAAATATCAAAAAGTGGCACTTTCATTGGTATGACCAGTGTCGAGACACCACTAGTTTGGCAACAACTTTTCCCATCTTCTAATTTTCATTAAATAAATAGAATGTCATATTATCTAACCTGGAGAGTTTATCAACGATTTTGTGGTGATTCTAAATTTTTAAGTAAAAATATGGACTTCCATTTATCATGCTGATGACTTCGAGAGTCCTAGTAGAGTTTTGTATTTCCAATATAAGTATATCTTGTTCATTGTTGATTTCACTCTTAAAGATTGATACTTTTGTAAAAATCACTTATTCTTATAAGATTTTTATTTTCTCTTTCCTATATACATTTTAAATTTTTAATACACGTTCTTGGTAATATATTTTTACTATGTAACTTTTTCACTTTTTGCTATTTTTTCATCATTTTTTTTCTTTATTTCATGAACTCTTGTCATTTATTCTGTTAATTTTTTTCTCGTCTATCACAAATTTGACAATTCAACACTATTATATATGTAGATGAATATTTGTATTATTTTAGGAACCTATATACTCCCTCTGTCCCAAAATACATGTCGTTTTAAGGTTATGCACGGGTTTTAAGGAAGGTCATAATTAGACATCTTTTTCATAAAAAGTAGAAAAAAGAAAGAGTCTAATTGGTAGATGATTATAAACAATATTAAAATTTGCATTGGTAAATGAGAACGACATGTATTGTGGGACAAAAAATATTTCCTAAAACGACAAGTATTTTGGGACGGAGGGAGTACATGGTAAGAATAAATGATAAAAAAAATTATGAATTATCCGAATTTATTTTTATATATAAATCATTTATTTAATTTAATATATATATTTAGATAAGAAGGTAAGATTATTCCCAATGGTATGTTTAGTCATACCTTAAATATTTTAATAATTAAGGTATTAAAAAATATTCCAAATAACATGTTAAACTACATGTTAGATGTCGTAGATATATGTTTTTTTAACTTACATGTTAAATTTTCAAATTGAGTGGTTTAACATGTAAATCATTTATTTTTGGCTCGTTTTATTTTTTCGTTTCATATTTTTTTAAAGATACGATTGATATCAAATGCATATGTCAATAAATACTATAGTGAAAGTAGCTTTTGTTAGATATTTTAGTGTAATTAAATTGACTAGTTGATCTATGTAATCAAAATAAAAAATCAAACAAATCAGAATAATGCAGAGTGAACCCTTGTTTGAATATATTATGATTCCCGATATATAACAGGTACAAGAGGTAGAGCTCCTAGTTAGGTTTAAAATATTTCATTGAAAATTGATTTTTGAAAATATTAGTCGTTTATTTCATCGTCCAAAACTATCCCATTTTGGATAATATTTTACAACTTTTTCTAGTTTAGCCATTGGTCTGTATAATTCATATTTTCTACTTAATTAAATACAAAAAATAATCTCAATTTTTTGTGAATTTTTAATTTTATTCGGTTGAATTTTTGGAGACTCACCAAAATATTTTAATCTAATTTTTTTCAATTTTTTTTAAATTAATCTAATAAGTAGACATATTTTCCTATAATATATATATATATATATATATATATATATATATATATATATATATATATAACATGTAAATTTAAGGAAAATGTCATTAAAGATATATGGAACCGAACTTTATTACCATTTAGTACCAAAAGTATTATTGTTGCATATTTAGTGCCCATTTTGTGTACTAAACTCCCACTCAAAACCCAATTTATATATACCTTAAATACCATAGACTATCTATATAAGTTTTTTTTTCAGAAGCTACTTTTCCCTCTATTTAACCTTTTAAAATTTTAAAACTAAGAAGCGCCTATCTTTGTCTTTCTTATCAGACTCGAACGCAGATTTCACCTCGGAGCAGCTCAAGACAACTATAATCACTACAAATCGGATTTCAAAGTATACGTGCTTTCGTTATCGGAGTTTCACAACAATTTTACATGTGAGCTGTTTTTATGTATCATTGTTATAACATACTCTGTTCGTTCGGAGTATCAAATTTCTTTTATCGTTTGTTATGTTCGTCATCAGAGTATTCGGTAAAAGAACTTTAGAATTATTTGGACGATAAAGATCGATTTTATAATAGTAAATTTTCAGCTGTTTTCCTTTTGTAATAAGTTATAAACTGACTATATAATGTATTTGCTTTGGTTAGTATTTATGTTTAGGTTGTGAAATATTTTGGGAGTCGATTTGTTTTTACTTTCAGGTATGTTCTATTGCAGATGCGACTTGACTGGCGAAGAAGATGCGAGACGTTTGAATTTTACCATGCGAGACATTTAGAAAATCATGTGGGACGTTTGAAAATATTAGACCTCTCGCATATGTGAGCCTTTAACATGTTCTCGATGCGATATTAGGCATTCCTATTAGGTAATTCTTTCGATTGCTCTTAATTATTTTTGAATTGTTTAATGCAGGTTAGCAAAATCTAAAGCTCGAGTGTGCATTTTAAAACACAATGGTCAAACTATAATTGTTTCTCTTAGACAGTTTGACGACTTCGAAAGTATTCAAAATTATGTTAATAGTAGATAGGATGTGTAGGTTAGAGATAAGTACGATATTACCTACTGTTTTGTGATAATTGGAATTGTTTATTTATAAAAGAGACGGATTTTGTGGGTTTGCTAGTGTTGTTTGATGTTCAACGTTTAAAAAGTGTTAGTTTTCTTATTAAAAAGTATGCAATGGATAAGGTTGGTGAAGGAATGTGTAAAGAGTCTAGCATAAGTTTGTTTGAAGCCTCAAATAATCATTTAATTAGTGAGGAGATACTACTAGTTTAAGTTTTTTTTATCATAAAAAATAAATTTGTTACTATTGGTTGGGCTGATGCAATTACATTTGTTGGTCTAAGGTTATCTTTATGTCTCTAGGCCTTAGAGCATGGTTTTATTTTCAAATACATGCATAATACACAATGTATGATAATTGCTTATTGTATATAGGGACTTTATGCATCAATTGATTTTACCTCGATTTCATGATCATTAAGCGGTTTGTTCGAGCCCATACTTGCAGCACTGTGTTTACCAAACAACTTAGGAAATATTAGACATCCGAGTTAATTGCTACATAAATTCTTGATTCAATTAAAATATATAATTTTGTTACTGTAAAAAGTGTAAAATCATATATTTAAACATGACTATGGTTTAGATATTTCTTACTGTCTCTCATGGAATGCTTTAGATAAAGCAAGGATGATAGTTTTCAGAGATAAACTCTTTTAATTTACTTAAGGAATACTTCAAATATTGACGAGTTGTGATATTACGTTCGACTACCATTTGGAATATACTCGGGGAAACAACTTTAAACGGTGTTTTATAGAATTTGGTTCACGTCTTCAAGGTTTCATTCTTACCGTCCACTTTTATTTGTCGATAACCAACAAACATAGGCTATTATTCCTCTCTACCACATCAAAAGATGGTAAAAATGGTAAGTTTCATACTTTTCTGTTTTTATACATATAACATGCAATTTGTGACCATACGCGAGACCTGCATGCAATAATCTTCCCTTCTACCATGAAATTCTAGTGTTGATGACCATGCAAGTCTACTGGTACTGACCATATGATTATGAGGATGCGAGTTATGCGATTCTAGTGATACAGACCATACAATTCTAGGACAATAAACACCATGCGAGATATTAATACCAGTTTAATTTATTTTTCATATATATTTCATGTTTCATTTGGTATTGTTAGTTGTGAAGATGTTGGCAATTGGTTTCTGGAGAGTTCGTAACTTCATTTGTTGGAACGCTAAATCATGTTTATTTTGGATCATTGTTTAGGTATCATCAATGTTTTTTGTGTCTTGTATCCAAATTGCTATCATACCTACTTTATTTTCCATATTGTTCAGAATTTGAAGTATGTTCTTAGTCGTTTGTAGATATTTTTATTAGACGGTTTGAAGCATTTGTTAGTGAAAGAGGTCAGAGAGTTATTAAATTTTTTGATAATTTACCCCGAGACAAATATGCTTAAGGATTTATTCAAGGGAAATAATAAGATGTTCTGATATATTCTCCGGCTGAATTTTTAACCAGCAGATTAAAAATCTATATAATCTACCTATTCTTACATCAATTGATAAGATTCAAGTCTTACTTATGACTCAAATTTCACGATCTTATTTGGAGGGGCTAAGTTGGAGCAGTACATTATGCCTTGAGTATGAAAACAAAAGTTAAAAGTTAATGTTGAAGCAGGTCGTCTTTTGCTAGTTCATAAGTCTTCAGGATCCATATTTGAAGCTTTTTATTAACCTGCTACGGTTGTTAATTTACTAAATTTCAAATGTTTGTGTGGGGCTTGGCAACACAATTGTTTTCCATGTTCTCATAATTTTGATGCAATGCCGTCGACTCAGTAAGATCCTATTACATTAATATAGAAATTCTTCACTCTTAGCAATTACAAGTCAACTTACTCTTTTATTATACTTGATTTAACCAATTTTGGTGAATGATCAAATTCTAATGAATCACTATAAATTATGTCTCCCAACCTGAAAAGATAAGTTAGAAGGCTAAGAAGAAGCGTATTCCGTGCAGAGGAGAAATAACAACTATGCAGATAAAGTGTGGTCGTTGTTCAAAGTTAGGCCATAATAAAAGAACTTGCAAGGACTTTTTTAATTATTTGAAACATTTACTTTTTGTGTTTTGTATCTTTAATTTCACGACGTTTATAGAGTCATTTTTTTTGCATACTCCAGATTTTCATGTTATAAATTATATGTTTGTCTACTTATATGCAAAACCAAGATTGAAAACATTTGAGAGTAGCTTAGAGTATGGAAACATGTGATTCTAGTTAAACTAACCATGTGATTCTGCTACTAAAACCAAATATGTGATTCTACTCTATGTGATTCTACTAGTTTAAACCAAGTATATGTTTCCACTTAAACTTAACATGGGATTTGACTCTATGAGTTTTTACTTAAAATACACATGTGATTCTAGTTAAACTAAACATGAAATTCTACTTAAACTAAACATGTATTTTTAATAAAACCAAACATGAAATTCTACTATATGTATTTCTAGATAAACTAAAAATGTATTTCTACTGTAATTGAACATGCGATTCCAATATATATGAACATGTGTTTCTAATGTAGTTAAACATGCGATCTTAGTATGACTAAACATGAGATTCTAATGTAACTAAACATACGATTGTACTTCAATTAAACATTCATTTCTACTGCAACTTACCATGCGTGTCTACTTAAAATAATCATGCAACCCAAAATGAAGAGAAACAAATACATATTGGACATGCAAAAAAAACCAATATAAAATAAATATGTTATTTTACTTATGGAATCAAAACTGAAATACTTAAAAAGTTCATGGTTTCAACCCTAGCAACAAAAATTAGAATATTTTAGGTTGAACATGTTAAGGTGCGAGAAAATAACACAAGCATAAAAAAACATTCAAACATATGATGAAGAGTCATATTCGTCAAAATTCTCTTTTTATTTATCTTCCTCCTCATCTTTATCTTTGTTAGTCTCTTTTTATTTATTTTTAGGTGGAAGATCATACAAGTCTTTTTCATCTCCATAATAAGAAATATCATCTAAAGAATAATACTCGACAAAAAAAGAGAGAAGATATCCTCGTCAAAAGAACTAGATGAGTATTCATATGTCGTGGTTATTTTGTAAGGGGATATCGTGTCCCTCGGAAGAGAAACCATCATCTAATGAGGATGAGTAGCCATACTTATTATCGGAGGATAGGTTAATGAAAAGTGCCATTGTTTTGAATTTTTTTAGTTTATTTATGTACAATTTGTGATTTTTTTCTTTGTGTACAACCTAAGTGAAGGTGTACAATTAATTTATAGGAAATATAAATAAATAAAAGGACCTATTTTTTATTAACGCTCTAACCCATTCTCGATAGATATTTTGTTGTTATTGATTTAATTATTATTAATTATCTACTTTTATCAAATCAAACAATAAGTTATCCAATGAAAAATGATTAACAAGCTTAAATATTGATATGACTAAATTGGTTGGAATATGGTGATTGTTATTAATTACCACCGAGACCACTATATTTTTTATTTTGAAAAATTTCGCAAGACTAGATGAATAATATGCAATACTGTATGGATTCAAAAATGTGATTGGTGTACTGTCTAACATGTGATTCTAGTGTTAATAACCATGCGATTCTAGGGTAACTAAACTTGTGATTCTAGTAGAAGTAGTAGTTTACAAGAAAACTATTCAATTTATTTACATAATATTATTTAAAAATTATGTTACTTACTATATATGTAAGTAACATAAAATATTTTATCAAGAGAGCTACAAATGAATGTTTGTGTTTACATTATTTAGGAAAAAATAAATCATTTGAGGTATCGTATTTTGATATATTTCTTCAATAAATCTACCAGGAGCAAAGCCATCCTAGATAAAGTCTTTGGCGTATTTGCAAATAATATATTCGAGGCTTCCTGGTTTTTGTTGTGGGATCTATCTTCCTATTTTGATCTTATATATATTTTTTAGAACGGTTACAAAAAAAATCATGCAGTACATCGACTATTAACTAGAGTTGAGACCAGTCAAAAGGTTAAATGCAAGATCAGTAGAAAATAAGAAGCATGAATGACTTTAGATACTTAACAGTGGATCAACAGTTTTCCTTGTGTAGTCTGCTGTGTATTTAATGCTATGTATAAGTGATTTATATATTGTTGATATTCTATTTGTAAGGTTAATAATCACCAATGTCCAATGGTTCATTTTATTTTTCAGTATGGTGCATACTCGAATGAACACATAAAAACGCGTGTTCTTACATAGTAAGGAATACTTCATCAATGATTTTTGTGAGATCTCTCTTCATGGACACTGGTTTCTGTATTAAGATAAAGGATTACAAACAATTTTTTTTTCTAGTAAATACTACCTAATTTTAGTTATACTTACCGTTGTATGAGCATAAAGTTGTATCGCGTTGAATTTACAACCGTAAGTACCTTAGAAACCTTTAGATGATACTTTCTAATTGTTTTTCTTTAAGTGCATTATAAATCCAAGCGTCAATAATCTATCAAATGGAAAGTGAGGGACATGTAATTAAACATGAGAGACTAAAAAAACTGAACATGCGACTTTACTTAAAAATAAATACAATGCAATTTTAGTGTGACTGCCCACGTGTTTATAAAATAACCAAATATGTGATTCCAATGTATTAAACATGCGGTTCTACTTTTATTAAACATGCGAGGTATAATATAATTGAACATTTGTTTCTATCTTAAATTCCAATGTTATAATGCAACACTTGTATATTTCATCAGATCATTTACACAGACATTTGTCTAATATGCAAATTGTGATAATGGTAAATACCATACTTCTGGATTTTCCTATTTTTCTTCCCTTTATATCTTACAGACTTTGTGGTATTCATAGATGTCAATCATCTTCTTTGTTGTTGTATTTATTTCCCGAACAGAAAAAACACCTCATTCTCTTGTATCCTATTTTTTGTTTGTTCAATTAATGTCCAATCATACCACTTATCCTTTTACAATGATTCTTTAATTACCAGAAATATAGAAGACAGGGTGTCAAACACTATGTGATTCCAATTATAATAAACACGTGATTTTAAGTATAATAAACATGTGATTCAAAGTATAGTAAACATACGATTCCAAGTGTAATTAGCATGCAATTCCTACACTATATGAATATATATATATATATATATATATATATATATCCAAAATTGAATCTTATTCTACTTAAGAACCACTTACATATTCACGAAGTTATATCATGATGTTATCTTTGTCTCATTTACATCATTTTCAGTAGTAACATCCATGAAATCAGCAGCCTCCATCTCCTCCATGATAGCATTCCGTGATAGCATCTGGTGAGGTTAATTATCGTCTGAGGGTAGGCTTGTAATTTGTTTGGTGATTTATAGAAGTATGCGGGTGTTTAATGTTTAGAGTAGAGAGTAGAGAGATAATTAAGCTGGCTGGTTGCATTTAATTCTCATTACCCACACTTAATGCAGGTGGTTGGGTATTTATACCTATACATTTGGGGCCCTTATGGGCTTTCGGGTCATGTTTAATGGACCCGGGTCATGTTTAAAGACCCATGAGCTCTAAGTAGGAGAGCAAGTAGCTTAGTCAAGAAGTGTTTAGGTTTTTTAGTACTTTTGTCATAGTTCGAACTGTCCATCAGAGCTTTTTGTTCGAAGTGATCTGTCCGGTCCGGAGGCCTTGGACCGATCTGTCCTTGTCCGTGGAGCAGGCAGAATTCGGACTCATCAGGAGCCCATTTTTTAGGTGTTTGTTCAAATACTTTTGTCAAAAACCTGAAAATTAGTCCGACATCAGGGGTAGTCTTAATCCAGACAGGTCTGTTTGTCTTATGGTTTCATCCGGACTGATAAAGCTTCATGAATCCAAACGGTTTTTTGCCAGAGTTCGTGGGACACGTGTTGCTTTCTGGTTGGTCGCCTCAGCCATTTTTTCACCTTGAATTTCGAACCCACCTTCTTCGAAAAACAACCTCTTAATTAAAGGTGGTGACATCAGCGCCGTCTTTAATCATTACCAATCTTTTCGAATTCTCCTAGGAATCAAACTCTTTTTTTCAGATTCACTATAAATTCAAACATACTTTCTACTGTTTTACCATCTCTTTCATATTTACTCTGCACTACTTCTTAAAGCTTTCTCTCTCTAAAGCAAAAATTTTACCCAGACAGTTTATGTTTACAACGAGGAACGCTCTGATCAAAGGTGGGTGGCTCAACCTTTCTGAATTAGAGAAGGCACAAAAAGTCGAAAGGGAAAGACGTATTGCGGCAGGGTTACCCGTTTCCCCTGTTGATAGACCAATAACTTCAGCCACAGAGTCAGATCAAGGCTCCTCTTCCTCAAAAGGCATCAAGTCGAGAAAGTTATTCCAGACTAATCTCTCCCCCATCATCTCTGGTTCTTCGGTTCAAGAATCGGAGCCTGTTGTTGAGCCAGGAGTATCAGTTACCAGTTTCAAAAAGCCCTCCCCCTTCTTAGCTATGGGGTCAGACACCGAAAACTCCCCTCAAAAGTTAGTCGACCGGAGAAAAGGTCGGTTGGTCAAGGGCCAGGCCTCTAAAAGCACTCCTTCCAAGTCGGGTGCCAAAGACAGCAGCACTGGGTCAGAAGCGCCCATCAAAGCTCCCATGGACAGACTGTCTGGTCTGGAGGGCACCAGTCCAAGTCTTCAAAGAGAAGCATCTGCTCCAGAGCCCCAACCGGAGGCCAGGAGCCAAAAGAACACTAAGGCCCAGCAGTCCGGAGACCAGGCTGAGCCAAATATGAATCCTCCCCTTGCCACTACTACTGAAAATCCTTCAACAATCATGGAGGAAATATTGGAGGACTCTGTCGAAGAGGCTCCATTTGAGTCTGAGCCCTCCGGTCAGACCAGTGGTGCTATTGTTGCCAGCAAAGACAAAGGCAAAGAGAAGTTGTGCTTGAGGCATCCGGATCTGCCGGAGAGTCTTGAAGGAAAGGCGGGGCCTTGCTTCCATAAGGTCAGTGTTAAATACCTCATCGCCTTGCAGAAGATCAACTACGTATTCATCCACACAGCTGAACTGGGTCGGATGCGTATGAAGTGGGGAATACCAGAGAACGTGAAGATCAGGATCCCCATTCACCCAGAGACTCCCATGGACTGCAAACTGAGCGAAGTTGTCATTTTCACGGAGCTGTTCAATTGGGGGCTCAGACTCCCCTTGGACCCAGAGATTGTCAGATACTTTCATCTGATAAAGCTCTGTCCGAGCCAGTTGAGCCCCAACGCCTCGTACACCCTCATGTCTTGTATCATGGCGTCGAGGCTCTCCGGGATTCCTCTGCCAATGGAGGAATTTGTTGCTGTGGCTAGTATTTGCAGAAACCACCACATCCCCTTTTACCATTTCAACATGTGGGATAATTTCAAAGCTGTAGATGATTTGTTGGAGGCGAAGAGGAATTGGAAGACCCAGTTCCTGTTTGTTAGTGGTGCTTGGGAGAATGGAAAGAAGATCAAGTCCGGAGTGAACCCAAGTCTTCTCCGAAGCAGGTGGAGGAGTGACCGTAAGTTTCCTGCTTTATATTTTTGTCTCTCTTCTTTTCTTTTAGAGTTAATTTAAACTAATGGGTTTTACTTTTACTTTAGCAGAACTGCCCAAGGAATTCAGTGACTTCCTAAAAACCAGGCAGGCTACTTGCACCAAGATCAATGCTTGGGCTGCTGAGAGGTGGGGGAACCGGTTCCATGCTTCTTTTACCGGAGGAAATTTGGCAAGATCTCACTTGTGGAACACCACGGGTCGGAGAGACTTGACTTGGAAGGAGCTCACCACTCAGCCTCCTCCGGATGTTGTGCTTAAGAGGACCCACGAACCAGATGGGTCATTCTACTTGCCAGGCCGGGCCAAAGCCCCGAGCAAGATGAAAGGCAAGAAAAAGGGCAAGAAAGTGGCTGGTGGAGCTAACCCTGGAGAGGTGGAGGAGGATGCTCCTATAAATCCAGAGGGGGCAGTTCACAGCCAAATTGATGTTGCTCTCTTGGAAGTGGTGGAGCAGGAGATTGAGAGGCAAGAAGTGCACTCCCCAAAACCTCCAAGGGCTTCCAAAAGAAATTGTAAACAGGGAAGTGAAAGCAAAGACGGGGAGGCCAAGAAGAAGAAGACTTCTAAGGGTGACGAACTTTCTCTCCGGGCTCCGGAGCCTCCTTCCCAAGCTGATCCTACTGATCCAACACTAGCGGAGGAGATACCGGGTGACTTCCATACCAACGAGGTCGAAGGGGGAGATCTCAATATTGACGGGGTCGACATCACCGGTCTTGGTGGGCTTGGTGAGTATTTCATCAATCTTCCCAGAGACGATTTTGCCGGGCCCTACCTCCCTCCGAGCACCTCAAACACAGTCACTTTCAATGGTAAGACCTTTATCGTTTCAAGTGAAAGGGACGTCATAGCCCACTCTTTATTAAGCAATGTTCAGCCTGTACTTGTGTTGGAGAAACAAGTTCGAAATCAGGCAGACATCATCAAAGATCTTAAATCTGACAAAGAGAAGTTGTCCGACGACCTCCGCACTGCCATTTCAAACGCTGCCATTCTAAAGGAAGAACACGAGGAGTTGAAGAGAAACCAAGAGGCAAGCACCATAAAAGTCACCACTTTAGAGGACACCATCACAGAGCTCCGGGAGAAGCTGTCCGGCCTGGAGAAAGATCTTGCCACCTCAAAGGGGGAATCCAAGGCCAAAGACCAAATCATCAACAACTTGACCAATGCCAAAATTTCTCTTGAGAATACAATGTCCAAGGCTGCCAAGGAGAAAGCTACTTTGTTAAGGGAGCAGGAGGCCAAGATCCAAGCCAAGATCGACGCCTATGCCAACAATATGATCGACACCCAAGAGGAGATGTATGCCAAGGTGAAGTCTGACATGGTTTTACTCTTCCATGAGAAATTTCTGAAGAGAAACCTAGGGGATTTATGGCTTTACGTAGAGTCCGATGACCTCCCACATCATACAATGGCCGAAGGTGACAGGTTTGGCTACTCCAGTGCTTCCTCATCCGATGACGAAGAACGTACCGGGGAGAGCCCAGACGAAGAAAAAGATGATCCTAAGGGAAAGAAGAAGGTATATGAAGCTGAGCCATCTTCAAAGGCTCAGCCTTAATTCATGAACTACTTTTTCTTTACTTTTTATCCAGATTAAAGTCCTTGGAAGGCCAAGGCACTCTTTTTTGTAATTGTGTCCGGCATCTGACCGGATAGGTTTTTTGTTCTGTTTTTGACAATTCAAAAGTCCTTGGAAGGCCAAGGCACTTTAAGTTATTTTAATGAATATCTTTGTGTCATGTAATTCTCATCTTCTTTCATAGTCTGTTCCAACTTTGATGGCTAGAGTTTAAACAGCCTTTAGTTATTTCATAGTGAGAGTGTTTAAACTCTCCGGCTAGAGTTTAAATAGCCCTTAGTTATTTCATAGTGGGAGTGTTTAATTTCTCTGATGACGAATATTTAAGTGGTCATCACTCTTTTATTTCGATCCGGATGGTGTGACAAAGGACAAAACTTAAAAATACTTCAATTTTTTTTTAAGAAGGCATCAAATTTTATTCAAAAGCCCGAACACCTCATTAAAACCTCCCCGTGCCACCAGGGAGGAAAGAGTATGCCCAAAAATATTTACACAAATGCTACTCCAAATATATCCGGAGATGTTAGATATTCCAAGGGTGAGTCAAAACTCTTCCATCCTCGTCTTCTAGCCAATATGTTCCAGGTTTAAGCCTTTCAACAACCATATAAGGTCCTTCCCAAGTTGGAGCCAATTTGTCGAACAACTTTTCTTTAGTGTGTAAGAAGACTTTCCTCAATACCTTGTCCCCTGGTTGGAAATCTCTTCTTCTAACTCTGGAAGCAAACCTGCTTCTCATCAAACCCTGATAGTGTGCGATTCGAAGGTGAGCTTTAACTCGTCTTTCTTCTACCAGATCGAGCTGACCTCTGATTGCCACCTCGTTAGCGCGTTCAGAGAAGTTGTGAACACGAAATTATGGGAGAGTTGCTTCTATGGGAGCTACTGCATCCATCCCATAGACCAAAGCAAAGGGTGACTCTTGTGTTGCAGCCCCAGGTGTTGTCTGGTAGGCCCACAAGACCTCTTGTAAATAACTAGGCCACTTCCCATCAACCCTTTCCAAATTCTTCTTCAAACCGGACAGTATAGTTCTGTTAGCCACTTCAACTTGCCCGTTTGCTTGTGGGTGGAAAGGTGAAGAGAAACAATGCTGTATACCCCTTGAAGCACAGAAGCTCTCCGTTTCCTTATTATCTGGTATGAATTAAAGTTGGATTAAGAGAATCAAGAACACAAGTCCTCACAAAGAGAGTTTTCGATAGTGAAAGTAGTATTGCACTTCTGATTATTTCATGAGTGTAACCGTCTTCCTCAGCCTCTATGAATAGGCCAGGCGAATCAGTTACAAGAGCAGTTACATAAGTGAATATTTACAACTTAGTCCCTATATCTCTTATATAAGTTTAATCTTACCTTATATTTGTAGAACTTATCAATTTAGTCCTTACTAATTACATTTAGGCCCTTGTAGAATATCTTTCCTTATCAGTAGCCCCCCTAGTTCTTATACAAACAATTTATAAGATCTTTCTTCAAACTTTACTCCAAGTAAATACAACTTTCTTCACTTCGCCTCTTCATTATGATTAAACTCAATGATCTGCGACTTCTCTTCGAATTTATTAATAAGTGCAAACAAGTTTCCCAATCACTTCGAACTTGCCAACTTGAAATATAACCTTGCCTCTACTCCGAATATTGTTACTAAAGACACAGTTTTGCTGATGCTTCGAATTTTTTGATCCCTACTTGATGGATTGATTTGACCTTTATTGGTAGACCTATGACACTGCACGTTTCCTTTTCGTTTCACATTCCACCCAATGAGAGCAACTCACTGGTTTTGCCTCTTCAGATTCCCAACGTCACTTCTTTAAACTATAAATAGCCAGCTCTTCCTTCATTGATAACTTTTTAGAGAAATCACTTCTAAACCATCTTCAACCTGTTCTTCATCTTCATCTTGTTCTTCAAACCATCTTCAACCTGTTCTTCATAAACCTTTAAATCACTTCATCCTTTTCATCCACCAAAGCAACCTCTCAGATCAATACCCATTGTATGAGAAGATATCCTAAATACAAAAGATCCAAACCCAGAAAACCAGTAAAATCAAAGAAACCTCTCTTCCCTGGTTCTAGCAATCAAGTATTTGGTGCCTACGATTATCTTTGTATTTCACAAAGAGCCAAAGAATACAAGGCTGCTGGGTTGATCTACAACGGTCCTCATTCTTCTTCTACCACTTTTAAATACGGTAACTTCGACCCCAATCTTGCCACTTCATATTCACCCTTAGCTTCAAACCCAGAATCTAACCAAGAACCTTTTTCTCCTCGAAATAAACCTACTTCTCCACCACTAAAACCTCATCGAAAATCTAAGGGTGTCACTTCTGACAAACCACCAGCTGATAAAAAACCACAACCCAAATCACCTGTCTTTCAATTCGAAGCAACTAAAAATCTTCAACCCAAATCACTTCCTCCTCAATTCGAAGCTGTCAAAGTTAAACGTACCAAAAAATCAACCTTTCTAGCAATGGGTGATGAAGCAGAAGCCTCTTCTCCTCCCCCACAAGAAGTGGTTGACACTACACCAGAAAGTAGTCAACCAATTCTTATGACTCAAGCTGAAACTCAAATCCGAAATCGTCTCGATGAAGCCACCGATGAGGACAACAATAAAGAAAATGATTCTGAAGGTACTGAATCTGATGCTGAAGAAGAATCCGAGGCTGACGGGGTGATCCCTCCGAAGAAAGTTCGAGGAAAGAAACCTCTCATTACACTCCCTAAGGATGTTGCTGCTTTGGTTCAAGAAAATCTTCAATCACTTTCTCCTCGGTACATTCTTGCCCTAAAGAATGTACCCTATACTTACTACCTCGAATCAGAGAAAGAAGAACTCAGAAAGCTATGGGGATTAACAGATAAGATGACTCTTCGACTACCAGTGGAAGGAGAGACACCCCTGAGCTGTCAAAAGGACGAACTGGTAGTCTATCCTGAGCTCTTCAACTGGGGACTTCGATTTCCCCTCGATCCCATGATTGTGAGGTACTTCGAAATTCTCAAGTTGTGCCCAATACAGGTTACCCCAAACCAACTATTCACTTTATTCTCCGCCATCATGGTGTCGAGGCTAGGAGGCATCCCCCTCGAAATTGAGGACTTCATCTCACTGACCAAGATCTCAAATGGGCCAGTCTTACCCTTCTACTATCTAACACTGGAAGATGATCTGAAGATCATCGATGACCTCCTCGAAGCTGACAAATTTTGGAAACAAAGGTTTGTCTTTCTCTTAGGCGCTTGGGAAAATGGGAAAGAAATTTCTGATGAGAACCCCTCAAAGCTAACTCTCACCTGGAGAGACAGTAGTAAGTGAATTATTGTTGTATTGTTAACATTTCTAAGTTATTAAACCTAGCCAGATTAATGAAGTCCTCTTATCTAATTGCTTGTTCTCTTTTCAGAAATTCCGAGGCGGTTCAAAAGTCGTCGAGCAACTGCAAAGGATATCTTCAAAAAAATGGTTGAATGGGCAGAGAAGGCCTAGGGAAATGGCTTTCACTCAGCCTTTTTACCAATCAACTTCGTCAACAGCCATCTGTGGCGGATCACTTTGGGAGCTGACTTCCCTGAAGATCCAATGAGCCCTCCAGATCCCATCATAGCAGTCCAAAGAATACTTGCACCAGATGGGAAAACCTATCTTCCCACCAGGAACCGAAGTGACAGCCACCTTCCCTTAAAGAAGAAAGGAAAGCTAACCCACAAGAAAACCAATACAAGCAAGGTTAACCCCTCCAAGACTTCGAAGCGTGCAGTGAAAAGAAAAGTGCCTGCATCTCAACTTCCTCCAATATCCGAGGAGGATGAACCTGTCCTGAAAAAGAAAAAGGACAATTCTCCAAAGAAGAAAAAGAGCAAGTCCAGCACGCCAAAGAAAAAGAACGAGGCTGACATACTCGAGGAGGTACTAGCTTCCGAGGTGCACGGGAAAACTTTTATTGAAGAAAACCCTGAAGGAGGACTGACACTAGGAGATAATCAAGTAGACGATTACCTTAACCTCGAAGATTTCAATTCAAGCGGGGATTTTGCATTTACTGGTAATGGCTCCCAACCTACCAATATTATTCCATCAACTTCTACTGGGGCTGCTATGGCTTCGACATCTAACGCCATCGTTCCTGTTCATCACCACTCATCGAACTTGCCCAATCCTAACAGATCCGATGAGGTAACTTCGATTCTTCGCCCTTTTACAAGTTTAAGTGCTGCAGCCAAGAAATTATGTGAAGAGGTAAACAATTCTCAAACTCAATTGGAGTTTCTTGCACAAGAGCTAGTCAAGAGCAAAAAGGAGACAGAATCTGAAAAGGTCTCGAAAAACGGAGCACTTCAAAAGTTCGAGGCTGAAAAAGAAAAACTTCTTAAGGAACATAAAGAAGAAATCGAAGCTCTTGAGACTGCTCATCGACTGGTTCTTGAAAATCTAAAGTCTCAACATTCTACTGCTATTTCCGAAGAGAAGAAAAAATCTTCCGATGCTGAGAAACTTGTTAAAGAAACTCAGGAGAAACTGGAAAATTTCCAAACTCAGCTGACCACGCTTCGAACAGGATTCGAGGCAGAAAAGAATGCTGCTGTCAAAAAGGCCGAAGCCGCTGTTGGTTCTTTAATGCTTGAAGGTATCAAGAAAGCTCAAACTGATACAGCTATTCAACTTCTTCGAGAGGTTCATGCTGCCTGTCCAAGGCTGGATTTAACAGACCTTTGGAAACAAGTTCTAGAAGAAAGTCGCCCAAAGGAAGCATTCGAGGTGCCACCAAGCTCCTCAGAAGAAAGTGATGCTACTGACGGGCCATCAGAAGAAGAAGATGCCTAATGGATTAAGCATGTGATGCTTGTTTTTTGTGTATTTGGTTAAGTAGTTTTCTCCCTTTTTGTAAGCTTCATGTTTTATTCGACGAACAAGCAACCCTTTTTTTTTTAATATTTTAAACTTCTAGTGTACTTATTTAAACTTGTCGTTTCGAAAAATAGATGCATTTATAAATCGTGGCACCTCGAAAATTAGATGCACTCATAAGACGTGGCACCTCGAAATTTAGATGCACTCATAAGACGTGGCACCTCGAAAATTAGATGCACTCATAAGACGTGGCACCTCGAAAATTAGATGCACTCATAAGTCGTGGCACCTCGAAAATTAGATGCACTCATAAGTCGTGGCACCTCGAAAATTTGGTTGTTTCTTCAAAGCTATTGCTTCGGAAAATTATTCTTGGTCAACTTTCAAAGATGATCAATCTTTGCCAAGTCACCAAAATAATAAATCACCCATCATAGTAAACAACCAATGGCCAAAAGAAATTTTATTAAAAGATTCAATATTTACCAGACACCTCGTTAAAACCTTTCTGGGCCGACAGATAAGGAAAGAGTATGTCTGTTTTACAAAAATTCGAAGTTCGGTTTTACTCACAGTACAATTTCAAATGCTCTATATTCCATGGATGTTTGAGCATCCTCCCCTCTCGATCAGACAACCTGTAGGAACCTGCCTTGACCTTCATTTTTACTTCGTAAGGACCTTCCCAATTCGGAGCCAATTTTCCGAGGTGCTTGTCCCTAGTATGAAGAAATACTTTTCGTAACACTCGATCGCCAATTTTGAATTCTCTCCTCTTAACTTTAGCATCGTACCTGCTTCTCATTAATGTTTGATAATGGACCACATTCAAATGCGCTTTGACCCTTTTTTCCTCTTACAAATCAAGCTCAACCCTTCTAGCTTCATCGTTATCCACATCGGAATATCGTAGTAATCTGTAGGAAGGCAATGTAGATTCAGCAGGGCACACAGCATCCATTCCATATACCAAAGAAAAAGGAGTTCTTTTGTAGCCTCTCTAGGGGTTGTTCGATATGCCCACAACACTTCTTGAAGATAATTTGGCCATTTCCCTGCTGTTTCTGCCAAATTTTTCTTCAAACCATCCAAAATAGATCTATTCGTAACTTCCACCTGCCCATTTGCTTGGGGGTGGAAAGGAGTAGAAAAGCATTGCTGTATTCCTTTCGAAGAGCAAAAAGAGTCCATTTCCTTGTTATTAAATTGAGGACCGTTGTCCGTCGTTATTTTTCGAGGAACTCCAAAACGGTAGCAGATGTTACTTTGAATAAACTTGATTACATCCTTAGCTTTTGTCCCAGCCAAAGGTTCTGCTTCTGCCCACTTCGAAAAATAGTCGACCGCAACAATAATCATCTGTCTTCCACCAGAAGCCATAGGTAATGGTCCTACTAAATCAATCCCCCACCTATCGAAAGGAACCGCCTCTGAAATTGTCATTAGGGGTACTGCTGGTTTGTGTATTAAATTTGCATACCTTTGGCAAGTATCACAGCTTCGAACTAAAAACTTGGCATCCTGCAAAATGGTAGGCCAATAATACCCTGCCAACAATACCCTACGCGTTAAAGCTTTGAATCCACAATGAGCTGATCCATCCCCATCATGCAGTTCGGATAGAATGTTTTGAGACTCTTGCTTGCTTAAACATCGTAGCAAAGGTTTCGACGCAGAACTTTTGTACAATATCCCATCCAATACCACATAGCCAAGAGCTTTATACTTTATTTTCTTGAGCAAGTGTTTATCAAGATGTAGTATTCCCTTAGAGATAAAGTTTAACAAGTCAAACCTCCAATCTCCTCGAGTGCACATCGGATCATTTACTACCTCATTAACAACTTCACACTGCTCAGAATTCGATATGATCGAGGGCGATGGCTGTGTCATGATCCATGGATATTCTTCAGAGTAAGCCATTGTTGCCAAAGAATCAGCCATTGTGTTGCTACCTCTTCGAATATGCTCCACTTCGACATTTTCAAACTGTGCCATCATTCCTCGTAGCTCTTGTAAGTACAAAATCAAACGTTCCTTTTTAGCTTCTGATACTCCTTTAACATGGTTAACTACCAACTGCGAATCTGTTTCCAAGCGCACAAATATTGCTCCACAAATCTTTGCTAACCGTAATCCTGCTAGCACAGCTTCGTATTCAGCTTCATTGTTCAAAGCATGAAATCCAAATTTTATAGCTTGAAACATAAATTCCCCTGTTGGTGCTACCAATTCAACTCCTGCACTCGACCCTTTATTACTGGATCCCCCATCAGTTCGTATCGTCCACGTCGGATTCACATTCACTTTTTCACCATCTTCTTCTTCGGATCTACTTGAGTGGAACTCAACCAAGAAATCTGCTAAGGCTTGAGCTTTGATAGCTGTTCGAGGAGAGAATAACACATCGAAATCTCCTATTTTTACAGACCACTTAGTCATCCTTCCTGAGATGTCTGGCTTTTGTAATACATTTTTTAATGGATATGAAGTTCGAACCACAATCGTATGTGCCTGGAAGTAAGGGCGCATTTTTCTCGCTGCCACTACTATACACAGTGCCAATTTTTCGAGCTTCAAATAGCGTTTCTCAGCATTAACCAAACTTTTGCTGACATAGTAGACAGGCTTCGAAATTTTTGTATCTTCACTGACCAGAACTGCACTCACTGCATAATCCGATACTGCTATATACAAAAATAACTGCTCACCCTTTCGAGGCTTTGACAATATTTCGGGAGAGGACAAAAGGTTTTTGATCTTCATAAAAGATTCTTCACAATCCGAAGTCCACTCAAAATTATTAGGTCTACGCAGCACCTGGAAAAAAGGCAAGCACTTATCTGAAAAACGAGAAATGAATCTGTTCAAAGCTGCTAACCTGCCCGTTAACATTTGCACTTCTTTGATATTCCAAGGTGAAGACATCGATATCAGAGCCTTCAATTGTTCTGGATCCACTTCGATTCCTCTTTCACTAATCATGTACCCCAGAAACTTACCAGATCGGACTCCAAATGTACATTTTTATGGGTTCAACTTCAATTGTATGGCTCTGAGATTCAAAAACGTCTCTTCTAAATCATCAATGTGTTCATCATCACTTTTGCTTTTAACAAGCATATCATCGATGTACACTTCGATATTTCTCCCTATTTGTGAAGCAAACGCCTTATTCATCAGCCTCTGATATGTTGACCCAGCATTTTTTAATCCGAACGGCATCACTCTATAGTAGTGCAAACCCCTGTCAGTGATAAAAGTTGTGCTTTCTTCATCATCTGGATTCATTCGAATCTGATTATACCCTGAAAATGCATCCATAAATGTCAAGATTTTATTTCCCGAAGTGGAATCCACTAACTGATCGATTCGAGGCACTGGAAAAGGATCTTTTGGACAGGCTCTATTCAGATCTGGGAAGTCCACACACATTCGCCATTTTCCGCTCTTCTTTTTCACCACCACGGGATTAGCCGTCCACCTCGGATAATTGGCTTCCCTGATATGCCCCATCTTATATAGTCGATCCACCTCAGCAACTATGGCCTCAGACTTTTCCAACGAAAAAGCTCTTCTTTTTTTAATTATCGGTTTGATCTTCGGATCCACCGCCAAGCTATGACATATGATATCACTTGGGACCCCCACTACGTCTTCGGACCTCCAAGCAAATACATCCAAATTCTCAGACAAAAATTTCAACAATTTTTCTCGCATTGATAAAGATAACAGAGTCCCGATTCGAAGTACCCTGCCATTACTGAAAACATATTCTTCTATTTCTTCATTTACCACCACAGAACTCGGGGTTGACCTCCGATCATCAATTCCCTCATCTGTGCCACCAGAAGACAACCCCCCAAACTGCTAATTCTCCATCAGATCATCAGTATTTTTGCCTCGTAATCTAAACGCAGCAGCGTAACACTCTCTTGCCACCTTTTGATCACTTCGAACTACACCGACTCGATCCTCGATCACATACTTCAAACATTGGTGAACCGTAGAGACTACAGCATACATTTTAGCCAGCCACGACCTTCCAAAAATAGCGTTGTAGCTCGATGGGCAATCCACCACCACAAAAAGCACTTGTACTTTCTTTTTGAAAGGCCCCTTTCCCAAAGAAATCTGTCCCTCGAACTCCCCTATCACATTTGCTGTTGCGCCAGTAAACCCAATGATAGTTCTCTCTGACCTTTCTATTCGAGGTGGAGTGGTTAATCTATCATATGTTGACTTGAAAAGTACATTGGCAGAGCTCCCGGTATCAATCAACACTCGTCGAATCTCTACCCCGCACACTTCTGCTCCTATGACCACTGCATCTTCATGTGGCCCAGTAATCCCCCTCAAATCATCCCCATCGAAAATTATAAAGGGCACATCCTTCTTGTTGCTTAGGTGTGCCGATGCTCCTCCTTCAATTTGACGCGTTAAATTCACTATATGTCTCTTCCTCGAATTATTAGTGTTGTTAGTCATTGAATCTCCCCCAAATATTGTCAGTGATTCAAAGAAGGCACACAAATCTCGAACACGTCCTTGACGCATCGGCTCATCTATTGACATTAACAATAATCGACTAGGGTCTGGGTCGACATATTACAAAGCCACATCAAACTCGTCACCTGCAGCATCTAAAATCATCAGTGCAGTTTCCTGCTTAGAATTAGGATTACCAATTTTTGGAGCTGCAGCTTTAGCATTCTTCCTAACATATTCCAGCAACTTTCCATTTTCTATCAAAATCTGCATCTCCTTCTTTAGAGCAATGCAATCATTTGTATCATGGCCAATATCATCATGATACCTGCAGAACTTATTATTGCGCTCCTCTCTTGGCCTATTAATCGCTAGTGGCTTTCTAAAATTTATTGTTCCCCTGGTTTTCTCATGCATTCGATCTGGATCTAAACTGCTGCTGATTATTAGAATTATGTTGGTTATATCCCCCTTGATACGAGCTCGAAGCTCCTCGGTTAGAAACATTTTGATTACTCCTCGGGCGCGATGAGTTGTTATTCGAAGTGTTAGCTTGACCATTCCCTTTCTGAATAGTACTGCCTCTTCCTCAGACTCACGTCGACTCCTCGACCTTGATCTGATCCTCGACTTGAGCCATGAGAGCTCCAAATGTTAATTCCCTACGCCTCGTAGTCTCATCTGCCAAATCTCCTGGCAGCAATCCTTGTCTAAACGCCGCCATAGCTACACTTTCTTCACAATAATCTAGTTCAGCTTTTGTTGATACAAACCTCTTAGTGTAGTCCTTTAACTTCTCTCCCATAACTTGCTTGCATTGTATTATTGTATTCCATTAGCTCTCATTTCTTTGCTTCCCACAAACTGTCTTCGGAAAGCTGTGTAGAAGCCTCTAAAATTTGCAATTGACTCCTTAGGAATCTTGTTGTACCATTTTAGTGCAGTTCCCTTGAATGTCTGTGAGAATGCTCTACACACCAATTTATCGTCGTCTTCGAAATTAGTCATATAGTTTTTGAATTGTTCTATATGATCATCGGGATCTTGAGTCCCATCAAACTTATCAATTTTGGAAATGTCAAACCGCCTCGGAAGCGGCACTGATCTAATCTCCCTGATCAATGGTGAGTCCCTCCAGTCGACTCCTTGAACATATTGATCTTCATTTCTCATCCCCACAGTAGCATATAAGCTTGACTCACCTTCATATTTTCGAGGCGAACACCTCCGAGGCGAATATTTCCGAGGTGAATATACTCGCCTTTCTTTCTTTTGCCTCCCTTCCTTATTCACCTTAGCTGACCTGAGCTCACGCTCTGCTCCTCTTGAATGGCCTCGAGAATGTTCTTACCTCGGTGTTTCATCTGACTCCGAATTTTCGAAATCCTCTTCATCACTAGAGGTCATATACTGTCGCTTCTGTAACTTTTCTTTCCTCTTCATTCCACTATACTCTTTTTTTCGCTCAAAACGTGCTTTACGTTGCTCATATCGAGTGTCGCCATCGTCCATTGATTGATCCGACTGATCATCCTGATCGCCCCTCGCTACTTTAGACCTAAGTCTAGCACCATCACTATTTTTCTTCTTTTTTACCAACTCGTCAAGCTCTGCCACCTTCCTTATCATCTCATTCATTTTACCTTCGAAATCGAATTGGTTTGATTGAGTTGGAATCGATTTACCTGCCTCTTGCAGATCGGATTTCAATGTTTCCATAGCCTTTCGAACAGACGGATTGTCACCTTCTTCTGAATTCATCTTCAATCAGCGAAAAATTAAACAAAATACGAAGATTCGAACGAAAAACTTCACAAAACGAAAACTCGAGAGTCGATTTCTGATCTGTTGATCAAGGTATCTTCGCCCCCTCTTTCTAGCGCCAATTTGGTATGAATTAAAGTTGGATTAAGAGAATCAAGAACACAAGTCCTCACAAAGAGATTTTTCAGTAGTGAAAGTAGTATTGCACTTCTGATTATTTCATGAGTGTAACCGTCTTCCTCAGCCTCTATAAATAGGCCAGGCGAATCAGTTACAAGAGCGGTTACATAAGTGAATATTTACAACTTAGTCCCTATATCTCTTATATAAGTTTAATCTTACCTTATATTTGTAGAACTTATCAATTTAGTCCTTACTAATTACATTTAGGCCCTTGTAGAATATCTTTCCTTATCATTATCGAACTGTGGCCCATTGTCTGTTGTTATCTTTCGTGGGATACCAAATCTGCAACAGATGTTGGATATAATGAATTTTATAACAGCTTTTGATGTTGTCCCTACTAGAGGGGTTGCTTCAATCCACTTCGAAAAGTAATCTATAGCAACAATTATAGTTATGCGTCCTCCGGAGGCCATAGGGAGAGGCCCTACTAAATCCAACCCCCATCGAGCAAAAGGAATAGGCTTAGAAATTTACTCTAAAGGAATGGCTGGGACATGAATTTCATTGCTGTACCTCTGGCATGGGTCACACCTTCTTACCAATTCCTTAGCATCTTTCATGATAGATGGCCAATAGTAACCAGCCAGTAAAACTCTTCTTGTTAAAGCCCTGAATCCACAATGGGTTGATCCCTCACCATCATGCAATTCGGAGAGGACTACTTGAGACTCTTCATCCCCCAAACAGCGCAGGAGAGGTTTACTGTAAGACTTTTTATACAAAACGTCTCTCAATATGATGAAACCACGAGCCTTGTGTTTCAATGTTCTGGCTAGTGATTTATCCGGAGGCACGATACCATCGGAGAGGTATTGCAGGAGAGGAAACCTCCAATCGTGAAGTTGTTTCATCTGTACTTCAAAAATTTCCTCTTCTTTACCCATATTAAGTTAAATGGAGGGGCTCTCCAGCACATGGATCCATGGATATGACTCTGTGTATGCTATGGTTGCCAATGAGTCTGCTAACTCAATTTCTGTCCGGGGTATATGTTTATAAGCAACACTTTTAAACTTGAGTGCTTCATTTTTAAGAAGGAGTAAATATTTCACAAGCTGCTCCTTTTTAGCCTCAGACTGGCCTTGGGCATGGTGGATAAGAAGCTGGGAGTCACTTAGTAGCCTGACCCTCTTAGCCCCACAAATGTAGGCTAACCTTAAACCAGCTATAGCCGTTTCATACTCGGACTCATTATTGGATGCCCTGAAAGCAAAACATATAGCTTGGTACATTTTGTCACCATATGGAGAAGTCAAACATACCCTGACGCCACATCCCATAGTGCTAGCTCCACCATCTGTTCGGACGACCCATACCTTCTTATCTTTCATGTCAGTGGTCTGCTCTGAATTCCTGTCGGAGTGAAATTCAACTAGAAAATCAGCCACAGCTTGGGCCTTGACTGCTGTTCGAGGAGCAAAATCTATGTCGAAGTCCCCCAATTCTACTGACCACTTAGTCATCCTGCTCGAAATGTCTGCCTTTTGGAGGACATTCTTCAAGGGAAAGGAAGTCCGGACGATGATGGGATGAGCCTGGAAATAAGGCCTCATTTTCCTGGCAGCTATCACCAGGGCTAATGCTAACTTTTCGAGTTTCAAGTAGCGCCTTTCTGCATCTATCAAACTTTTGCTGATGTAGTACACCGGATGGGGATGACTATCCACTTCTCTTACCAACACAGCACTGATGGTACAACTTGAAACTGCCAAATATACGAAGAGTGTCTCCCCTTCAAGTGGTTTAAATAAAGTTTTGGGGGAGGACAGATGTTTCTTGATCTCATTGAACGCCTCATCACACTGTGAGGTCCAATCGAATCCCTTTGCACCCTTCAAGGTTTGAAAGAACGTGGCACACATGTCCGAAGACCTTGAGATAAACCTGTTTAGAGCAGCTAATCTCCCCGTTAGTCGCTGTACTTCTTTAATATTTCGAGGTGGATCCATCTGGAATAGAGCATTGAGCTGATCCGGATCAGGCTGTATCCCATGCTCACTTATAATATAGCCTAGGAACTTTCCGGACTGCACTCCGAACACGCATTTTTCTGGGTTTAATTTCAGATTCACTTTTACCAAGTTAGCAAAAGTTTCTTGAAGATCAGTCAAATGCAATTGCTCATCCACACTTTTCACCATCATGTCATCAATGTACACTTCCATATTTCTCCCAATCTGATCAGTAAAGGCTTTGTTTACTAATCTCTGATAGGTAGCTCCAGCATTTTTCAACCCAAACGGCATTACCTTATAGCAATGAAGACCTCTGTCAGTGACAAATGTGGTATGCTCCTGATCCTTCGGATCTACTTGGATTTGATTGTATCCGGAGAATGCATCCATAAAGAATAGCAACTTGTTACCAGAGGTGTAGTCTACTAGCTGATCAATCCGAGGGACTGGGTACAAATCTTTTGGGCAAGCTCTATTGAGATCTGTGAAGTCAATGCACATGCGCCACTTGTCATTCTTCTTTTTCACCAGAACCGGATTGGCAGTCCACAAAGGATATTGAGATTCCTTGATATGCCCCATCTTTGTGAGCCTGTCAACCTCTTGCACAATGACATCAGCCTTTTCCTTGGAGAAAGCCCTTCTCTTTTGAACCACTGGTGCTACATCTTTCCGGACGGATAAGGGGTACGATATTACATCTGCTGGAACCCCCGTAACATCAGCATTGCACCAAGAAAAAACGTGTTGATGGTTCTTCAAAAACTTTAACATTTCATTTTTCAAAACGGGTGGAATCTTAGACCCTATCTTAACACTTTTTCCTTCTTCTAAACAATGTGTCTCTACCTCTTCGACCGGTATCAACACTCCAGGGGTCTCTCTGGGGTCATCAATTTCACCCTCACCCCTAGAAATCCCCTCAAACTGCTATTGCTCGTTGATACGAACTGCCCCCAGTGTCCGGTGAGCCAGAGCTGTGGCATAACATTCTCTTGCAACCTTTTGACTACTCCGGACAACTCCCACCTGTCCCTAAACAACATATTTCAAGCACTAGTGGACTGTCGAAGCCACTGCATGCATCCTAGAGAGCCAAGACCTCCCTAGAATGGCATTATAACAAGTGGGACAATCCACCACAATAAAAAGTATCCTGACCATTTTCTTGAAAGGGCCATTGCCCAACAAAACTTCTTCTTCGAACTCTCCGATCACATCTGCTGAGCTGCCAGTAAAGCCCACGATTGATCTGTCCGAACTTTGAATTACAGTTGGATTTTTCATTCTCTTGTATGTGGTTAAGAAAAGGATATTGGTTGAGCTCCCAGTATCCACCATGATTCGTCTTATGTCATTGCCTCCAATTGATGCTCCTATGAAAACAGCATCTTCATGGGGGGCAGCTATATCTCTTAAATCATCTTCATCAAAAACAATGAAGGGGAATGGATTTTGTGACTGATAGGAAGTCATGCCTCCTTCTAGTTGGGTGGCTAAAATATGAACGTGCCTCTTCCTCGAAGAAGCAATATGAGCTGTCATTGTATCCCCTCTGAAAATTGTAAGTGACTCAAAAAACTTAATGAGTCTGGAGACCGTCCTTGAACATTCCTCAATTGCACCCACTCTGTTTCGAGTTGGATCAGGATCCAAGTACTCAGATTCCACATCAAATCTTTCGACAATTACCATGGCTCCCTCTGGAGCAGCATTGTTTGGGTCAACCAGGTGAGTATTGTCAGGCATGTTACATCCTCTTCTTTTGACATAAGCCCCCAGCTTTCCCCTCTCAATCAAGTTCTGAACTTCTTGTTTCAAAGCTATACAATCATCAGTGGTATGGCTAATATCATTATGATATTGGCAGAAAGAATTATTGCGATGCTCTCTAGGAGATTGCAGTGTGGTCGGCCTCCTATAGTGCACTTCTTCCTTTGTTTTATCATAAATGGTGGCCACACTTTCTTTCAATTCTGCGAACCATTCCGGTTGGACCCATGGCCCTCTCTTGTTTCTGGATTGTTGACTCTGAGCAGGAGCAGCTGGCTGAGATTGAGCTTTGGCCCTACCATGCCCTTGTCCGGTCTCATTTTCCTTGTTTCCAAACTGATTCTGATTAGGATTTGGTGTCACCGGGGTAGACCTCACCTGCCTGTGCACCCTGGTTTTCTTCGTTTCATCGACATTAATATGTTTTCCAACCTGATTCAGCAACCCTCCCCATGTCATGGCCTTCTTCCTGGTCACTGAATAAGCCAAATTTCCAGGGTTCAAGCCCTGTCTTAGGGATGCTATTGCTACCTGTTCGAAGCAATCATCCAACCCATTCTTGGTATTCACAAAACGACTTATATATTCTTTTAAGGACTCATTTGTTTCCTGGGCATAGTGGATTATTATGTCTCCATTGCCCTTTAGCTCTTTACTCCCTACGAACTGCCTTCAAAAGGCCACCCAAAAAGTATCGAAATTTTTAATACAACCCTGAGGCAGGCTGTTATACCATTTTAGAGCACTCTCCGTAAATTATTGGGAGAATGCTCTACAAAGCAGTTTATCATCATCGTCTAAGTTCATCTTGAAGTTTTTAAACTGTTCCAAATGGTTGTCCGGATCAGTACTGCCATCGTACTTTTCTATTTTGGTGCTGTCAAACCTCTTAGGGAGGTTGCCAGATAGAATTTTGGAAGATAATGGAGATTGCCTCCAATTTCTGCCACGACTGAACACAGTATCCTCATTAGGAGTCGCAAAGATACATGGCTCATCGTGGAAAGCGAAAGTATCCATCAGCATCCGGTCTACATGCCTCCGGCTGTGAGATGACCCTTTGCCGATATTCTTCTTCATCTTTCCATGCCTATCCCTTTTTCTTGAATATTTTTTGATCTGCTTTTGCTTCTTTTTAGTTTGACCCTCATCGCTGCTAGAGGATAAGGATTCTTCAACTCCCTCATCATCCGAGGAGCTATCAGAAGACTCTGAGCTTGAGTCAGAGCTCTCTACTGGCTTAGTCCGGTGTGATTTTTTGGAGCTGGCATGAGTCTTTTTGGTACTCACATGAGTCTTTGAAGGCTCATGCTCTCTGGGGTTATCGGTGTGATGAGCAACTGATGCTTTGGACTTTTCTTTCATACCCATCTTAGCCTTTTCTGCCCTCAGAGCTTCTATTTCACCCTTTAGCCTATCACGCTCTTCGACAGTGTACTCATCGTTCTCACCCACCACTTCGAGCAGAGCTAGTGGTACTTCTGGATCATCCGGATTCATTCGGACTGACTTTTCTTTGCTGGTTTTGAATGCTTGATTCAGGCACCCTCTTCTCCCACTGTGGTCGCCAATTTGGTGAGGTTAATTATCGCCTGAGGGTAGGCTTGTAATTTGTTTGGTGATTTATAGAAGTATGCAGGTGTTTAATGTTTTGAGTAGAGAGTAGAGAGATAATTAAGCTGGCTGGTTGCAGTTAATTCTCATTACCCACACTTAATGCAGGTGGTTGGCTATTTATACCCATACATTTGGGGCCCTTATGGGCTTTCGGGTCATGTTTAAAGACCCATGAGCTCTAAGTAGGAGAGCAAGTAGCTTAGTCAAGAAGTGTTTAGGTTTTTTAGTACTTTTGTCATAGTTCGAACTGTCCATCAGAGCTTTTTGTTCGAAGTGATCTGTCCGGTCCAGAGGCCTTGGACCGATCTGTCCCTGTCCGGGGAGCAGGCAGAATTCGGACTCATCAGCATCAACCTCAAGCTGATCAATCATCATAATAAGATTGTGTATGCTCTGTAAAAAAATATCATCATTTTTTACTACTATACATAATTTGTTGTCGAGCGTATTAGTTGATAATGATGCTTCTCTTTTGCACTTTTGTGATGTTAATTCTTCTGTTTGTCTGTGTTGGGCTCCTGCTGCCAGTGGCTTATTGGTGATGTTCTAGTTAGTTGAATTATTCTGACTTTGGGTAGGCTGGTTCGTGTTATTGGTTTTGTCTGTCTTGGGGCTGGAGTTGATGGTATTGGGTTTCTTGTAATTTGGGTTGGTGGATTTGTGCTTCTTCTTGTTCGAGTTGATTGATTTATTATTTTTCAGCTTTGGATAATAAAACATGTGGTTTTGGTACTATAAATATCATGCAAGACTTGCGGACATATTTAGATAGACCATATATAAAACAATGATACAAAACTTTTACATAAACCTTACTAGTGGATCTGGTTAGTTTAGTTGTCTCGTCAGTTGACTTATTGGACGGTTGGGCTCACGTGCTGACCATATGACACAATGACATGTATCAGTAATAAAAATATGTTTCCAAGTATAATAAACATGTAGTTCCAGGTATAATAAACATGTTATATTAGGTACAATAAACATACGATTCCAATTATATTAAACCATGAAATTTCCAAGTATATTAAATGTGTGATTCCATGTATTAAACATGTGATTCCAGTTATATTAAACCATATAATTCCAGGTATATTAAACGTGTGATTCTAGTTAAAATAAACCATGTTATTCATGTATATTAAACGTGTGATTTTAGATATATTAAACTTGGGATTCTAAACATATTAAACCATTAGATCCAAGTATAATAAACCATCATATACAAGTATAATAAACAGCCGATTCCAAGTATATTAAAAACACCAGACGTGTTCTAAATAACATAAATTCTAGTTTCTACAATCATACAATATATTCAAAGTTGAATCACACTCAACTTAAGATCCACTTACATATTCACATACTTGTAGCCATGATGTTGTCTCTGTCTCATTTACATGTGATTCACGTGGTACCACTTACTATTGAACTGTTGGACTTTGTGAGGTTAATTTTGGGTTGAGGGTAATTTTGTAAAGTGGTTTGGGTATTAAATGTTTTGGTGTTAAGTAGTGAGAGATTTGAGAAGCCTGACTGTATTAAATGTTCATTACCCTCATTAATAAAAGTGGTTGGGGTATTTATACCCTTAATTAAGGACCCATGGGATTTCGGGTCAAGTTATGAAACTGGGTCGAGTTTAAAGACCTATGTACTTATTAAGTTGATTAGCGCATAACTTAGTCAAAAGATGTTTAGGTATTTATTTACTTTTGTCCTGTCCGGATAGTTTAGTGGCACGTTTATGTCCAAATTACCTCTGTCCGTATATCTCAGTATGTTGTGGCTGAATAATCCGAACTCATCAGTAGCCCCTTTTTTAGGCCTTGTCAAATGTTTTTGGCATGACTAAAAAAATTTCTTAGCCAGTGATGATTTTGTCCAAACTGCCTATGTTTTCAGCTCAAAGTTTGTCCGAACTGACTTTTTCCCAGAAATCTAAGAGTCTTCTTTTGGATCGTGGAACACGTGTCACAATCTGATTCGACCTACCAACTGTTTTTACCTAGATTGGCGCTCCCACTAAACCTAGAAAGTAACCTATGCATTTAATTTTCCCCACGTCTGCGCCGTCTCTAATCATTGCAAAACCTCGTCAACTCCTCCTTGGTATGAGTTACCTTTTTCCACTAATATATAAATTATTTTTTTCACTGTTTCATTATCTTCATCACTCCAAAACTTCACCACTCTAAATCTTTCTAGAGAGCTTTCCTGCAGCCCCTTCTAAATTCTTTTTTAATCCGGACAAAATAATCCTGTTCGCCACTTCAACCTGGCCATTTTCTTGTGGATGGAAAGGAGAAGAGAAATAATGCTGAATATCCATAGAGGCACAAAAATTCTCCATATCCTTGTTATCAAATTGTGGCCCATTATCAGTAGTAACCTTCTACGGAATCCCAAATTTGCAACATATATTAGACAAGATAAACTTTATGACAGCTTTTGAAGTGGTTCCTGGCAGAGGAGATGCTTCTATTCACTTGGAAAAGTAGTCAATAGCCACAATAATAGTCCTACACCCTCCGGACGCCATTGGTAGAGGCCCAACTAAATCCAATCCCCAACGGACAAAGGGTACTGGCTCAAAAATAGGCTATATGGGTAGTGTTGGGATATGAATTTCGTTACCATACCTTGTTGTGTGGATTATTTTCGACTGAGGGTAATTTTGTCAGGTGTTTTATGGTGTTTTAAAGGTATTTAATGTCTAGGTGTTTTATAGTGAGAGATTAGAGCTGCCTGGTTGTATTAAATGTTCATTACCCTCATTAATGAAAGTGGTTGTATGGGCCACATGAGCTTTTGGGTCAAACTTATAAAAACGAGTCAAGTTCAAAAACTCATTAGTTTGTTAAGAAGATTAGCAATTAGCTTTGTCAAAAGATGATTAGATTTTAATGCTTTAGTCCAGTGGGTGGTTTTTGTCCGAATTTCCCCTGTCCGGTTTCTACAGTGAAGTGGTGAAAATTTCCAGACTCATCAGTAGCCCCTCTTTTAGGTTTTGTTCGAAGGTCTTTGGCAAGACCTAAAAAATCGCTATTGGGCACTTGTGACATTTTCCGGACGGATTTAGAATTGAGTAAAGGACTTATCCAGACTGAAAAACTCTTTAGAAGTTCAAAGGTTTTGCATGGATCGTGGGACACGCGTCTCCTCCTGATTTGCCTCACCAGCCGTTTTTCTCCTTGAACAGCGCTCCCACTAATCCCAAAAAGTAACCTCTTCAATTAATGGTTGTGACGTCAGCGTCGTTTTTAATCATTACTTCCATATTTGCGTATTCTCCTAGGTTTCTGGGTATCGTTTTGTCTCTTTAGTATAAATTACCTCATTTTTCACCGTTTTACCATCTTCATCACTCGTTCACTCCTTTCTTTCAAAGCTTTCATCTCTCTTTTCAAAACCCTTTTTTGGTGTAAGTTTATGTTTACAGCAAGAAACGCACTTGTAAAAGGTGGGTGGCTTAATCTTTCGGAGTTAGAGAAAGCACAAAGAGTCGAACGAGAAAGGCGCATTGCTGCAGGCCTTCCAATTTCTCCAATCGAAAAATCTGAAACACCAAGTTCAGAGCCTGATCGAGGTTCGTCTTCTGCCGGAAGCTCCAAACCCAGAAGGTTATTTCAAACTAGTCTTTCACCAATCGTCTCAGGCTCATCAGTTCAGGAGTCACAGCCTACAGTCGTACGAGAAAAGGTTGTTACAAGCGCAAAGAGACCCTCTGCATTCATAGCCATGGGATCAGACGCTGATAACTCCCAGAAAGGCTAACGCTTCGACGAAGAGGCCGCTTAGTAAAAGGTTAGGCTGTTGCTCCACAGTCTAAGTCTCTGAAGTTAGGGCCCTCTAAGTCTGGGGCCAAAGACAAAGCTACAGGGTCAGAAGCACCCATCAAAGCTCCTAAGGAGAAGTCGTCTGGTCCGGAGGCTACCAAAACAAGCCTTCGAAATGAACCCTCCAGATCTGAGCCCCAACCGGACATCAGACCACAAAGGGAAAGCGATGCTCAGCCATCCGGACAGCTCACTGAGCCAACTACCAGCACTTCTCCACCAAAGAAAACTGACAATCCTTCTATGGTGATGTAAGATGTTATGGAGGACAGTGTTAAAAAAGCCCCTTTTGAGACTGACGTCTCCGGGCAGACAGGGGAGACTACCATTATTAAGAAAAACAAGAGTAAATAAAAGTTGTGTTTAAAAAATCCGGACCTGCCGGAGTCCCTTGAAGGTAGAGTGGGACCTTGATTCCACAAGGTGAGTGTGAAGTATCTGCTAGCCATGCAGAACATTAACTATGCTTTCATTCATACTGCTGAACTAAGCCGGATCCGGATGAAGTGGGGATCCCAGAATCTGTTAAAGTGAGGATACCGGTCGATCCAGAGACGCCAATGGATTGCAAGTTAAGTGAGATAGTCTTCTACACAGAGTTGTTCAACTGGGGGCTTAGATTTCTGTTGGACCCAGAGATCGTCAGATATTTCCATTTGATAAAGCTCTGACCAAGCCAACTGAGTCCCAATGCTTGGTTCACTCTCATGGCCTGCATCATGGCCTCCGGGCTCTCCGGAATCCCGCTTCCGATGGAGCAATTCGCTGCTGTGGCCAGCCTTTGCAAGAACCACATCATCCCCTTCTACCATTTCAACATGGACGACAATTAAAAAGTGGTGGATGACCTGCTTGAATCAGAGAAGAATTGGAAGACCCAATTCTTGTTCATCAGTGGTGCATGAGAGAATGGGAAAAAGATTAAGGCTGGTGACAACCCAAGCATGCTTACCAGCAGATAGAAAAGCACAGGTTAATACTGTATCATGTTTTTTTTCTTTCTTCAAAAAGTTTGTTTACTTAAATGCTCTTCTTTTTCTTTGGGTAGTGCTGCCGAAAGAGTACACTGATTACTTGGAGAAGAGGCAGACTACTTGTGCCAAGCTGAATGCTTGGGCTGCTGACAAATTGGGAAACCGCTTCCACAATTGTTTTACTGCTGGCAATCTGGTGAGATCCCATCTGTGGAACACAACCAGCCGGAGTGACTTGTCTTGGGAGGAATTAACCACACCGCCTCCTCCAGGTGTCATTCTACATAGGACAGATCCAAATGATGGGAAGCTGGCCTTGCCGGGCAAAGCTAAAGCCCCAAGTAAAATGAAGGGAAAGAAAGGCAAGAAAAATCCAGATGTAGCTGAGATCAACCAAGGTGGTGTTGAGGAGACTATCCCAGCAAACCAGGAGGTGCGAGACCAAGGAGGGATTGATGCTGCTATGCTCCAAGTGGTGGAAAATGAGAGTACCAAAGAGGCAATTGGACTTCCAAAACCCTCAAAGGCTCCCAAGAAAGAACGAAAACGGGGAGCAGAAGGTGGAGATAGGGAAGCCAAGAAAAAGAAAACCTCCAAGGGAGATAAAGTTGCTCTCCGGCCTCCGGAGTCTCTTCCTCCGGTCGGCCCAACAGACCTAACACAAGCAGAGAAAATCCAAAGTGACTTTCACACCGGAGAGGGTGCCGGAGGGGATATCAATATTGATGGAGTATACATCAGTGGCCTTCAAGGGATCAGCCTTTACTTTGAAGACCTTGAGAAGGAAGAATTTGTTGGCCCTTACCTCCCCCCAATCTTTTTATGTTTCAGGAGAGAGGGACATGATGACCCACTCCTTGTTGATCAATATTCAACTGGTGCTCAACTTGGAGAAGCAAGTGCGAAACCAATCAACCCTCATCAACACACTCAACTCAGATAAATAGAGTTTGTCTCACGACCGGAACCAAAATGTTGAGGCGTTAAAGGGAGAGGTCGAGGAGTTGAAGAAGGGGAAAGAGGATTTTGCCACCAAGCTGGCCACTTCGGAGGGGGTTAACAAAGAACTCCAATCCAAGTGTTCTGGCTTGGAGAAGGATCTTTCTACTTCAAAACAGGAGTTGAAGGACAAATACAACATCATTCAGACCCTAACCAGTGACAAAATTTCGCTCGAAGATGTTGTGTCTAGGGTTAACCAAGAAAAGGATGACTTGATAAAGGAGCAGGAGAAGACAATCCAAGCCAGGATTGATGCATACACCAACAAGGTGATAGACTCCCAAGAGGAAAGGTATGATGAAGTCAAATCAGACATGGTCTTGCTCTTTCATGAAAAATTTCCGAAGAGGACACTAGGAGATCTATGGTGATTTGTGGAATACGAAGACCTTCCTCACTATACTATGGTCGATGGTGATAAGCACTGCTATTCCAATGGTTGGGATGATACTACCGATAAAGATGAAGGGACCAGGGAGATCCCCACCGAGGAACCTAAAGACTCTAAGAAGAAAGCAGATGAGGCTGGACCATCTAAGGAAGCTTAACCTTGAAGTTTTAACTATCTTTTTATTTTCCTTTAATTTTTGTGTTAGACTAAAGTCCTTGGATGACCAAGGCATTTTTGTAACCGTGTCCGGCTCTTGTTCGGATAAACCCTTTCATTTAAAACTTCAAAGTCCTTGGATGGCCAAGGAACTTTACACATTTTAATTTCACTCCCCGGTGTTAGCCAGACAATTTTATCTTACACAATTCTTGCATTGTCTTATAGTTACCTAATCTTGATGGCTAATGTTTAAATAGCCCTTAGTTATTTTATAAGCATTTTAAGGTGAGAGCGTTTAAATTCTCCGATGACAAATGTTTAAATGGTCATCATTCTACCAATTCAATCCGGTCTGCTAGTAATACTTTAAAAAAACTTCAAAGAAGCCATAAATTGAAACACTCTGAATTTTTCAAGAAGGCATCTAATTTTATTAAAAAGCCCGGACACCTCATTAAAACCTCCCCGCGCCACCAGGGTAGGAAAGAGTATGCCCCCAAATATTTACATGGACTTTAAACAAGTAAATATTTACATAATTTCATTCTAGATACAACCGGAGGTGTTCAATGTTCCAGGGGTGATTCAAGGTCCTTCCATCTTTATCTTGAAGTCTGCATGTGCCAGGCTTAAGCTTTTCTCTGACCACATAGGGTCCTTCCCAAGTTGGAGCTTGTTTTCCGAACTGCTTCTCCTTAGTATGTAGGAAGACTTTTCTCAACATTTATCCCCTGGTTGAAAATCCCTCCTTCTGACTTTGGAAGCAAACCTGCTTCTCATCAAACCCTGATAGTGTGTGGCTCTGAGATGAGCCTTAACCCTTTTTTCTTCTATCAGGTCAAGTTGACTTCTAACTGTCCCTTCATTAGCCTGTTCAGAAACATTATAGACTCTGAATGAAGGAAGAGTTGCTTCTATAGGAGCTATTGCATCCATACCATATACCAAGGAAAATGGGGATTCCTGTGTAGCAGCCTCAAGAGTAGTCCGGTAGGCCCATAGTACTTCTTGTAGATAACTTGGCCACTTTCCAGCAACCCCTTCTAAATTCTTTTTAAGACTGGACATGATGGTTCTGTTTGCCACTTCAACCTGACCATTTGCCTGTGAGTGGAAAGGAGAATAAAAGCAATGATGAATTCCTCTAGAGGCACATAAGCTCTCCATATCCTTATTATCGAATTGTGGCCATTGTCTGTGGTTATCTTTTGTGGAACCCCAAACCTGCAGCAAATATTAGATAAGATAAATTTTATGACAGCTTTTGAAGTAGTTCATGCCAATGGGGCTTCTTCTATCCACTTTGAGAAATAATCGATGGCAACTATGATAGTTCTGCATCCCCCGGACACCATAGGTAGAGGTCCCACTAGATCCAGCCCCCAACGAGCAAAAGGTATTGGCTCAGAAATTGACTCTAAAGGGACAGTTGGGATATGAATTTCATTACTGTATCTTTGGTATGGATCACACTTTTTTACCAATTCCTTGACATCTTCCATTATAGAGGGTCAGTAGTATCCGGCCAACAGGACTCTTCTGGTTAAAGCACTATAACCATAATGTGTTGACCCCTCACCATCATGTAGTTCGGACAGCACTACTTGGGACTTTTCAATCCCCAAACATCGCAATAGAGGTTTGCTAAAAGACTTCTTGTAAAGAACGTCTCTTAGGATTATAAATCCACGAGCCTTATACTTTACTTTCCTTATCACTGCTATCTCCGGAGGCAAGACACCATCTGAGATATATTGAAAAAGAGGACACCTCCAATCTTGAGGCTGTCTTACTTGTATGTTTAAACTTTCCTCCTCTTCCTTGCTCTGATTGAGGTGAATGGATGGGCATTCCTGGACGTGAATCCATGGGTAGGACTCAGAATATGCTATGGTTGCCAAGGAGTCTGCTAGAGCATTTTCTGTTTGGGGTATGTGCTCATAGGTAATATCTTTGAACTTAAGTGCCACTTCTTTAAGAACGAACAAATATTTAATCAGTTGCTCTTTTTTGGTCTCAGATTGACGTTGTGCATGATGGATAAGAAGTTGAGAATCACTCATTAACCTGACTCTTTTGGCTCCAAAAATTAAAGCTAACTTTAAACCGGCAATGACAGCTTCATATTCGTACTCATTATTTGAAGCCCTAAAAGGAAAACATATAGCCTGGTATATTTTTTCGCCGTACGGAGAGGTTAAACATATCCCAGCACCACAACCCAGGGTACTTGATCCACCATCAGTCCGGACAACCCATACTTTCTTAGTCTTTTCTCCTGATGCTTGCTTAGTATCTCTGTTCGAATTGAATTCAACTAGGAAGTCAGCAACAAACTCAGCCTTGACTGAAGTTCGAATGACAAAATCAATATCATAGTCTCCCAACTCTATTGACCACTTGGTCATTCTGCTTAATATGTCCGCTTTTTGAAGAACATTTTTCAAGGGAAAAGATGTCCGGACAACGATAGAATGAGACTGAAAATAAGGCCTCATCTTTCTAGCAGCAATTACTAATGCCAGTGCTAGCTTTTCAAGCTTTAAATATCTCTTTTCAGCATCCATCAAGCTTTTGCTGATGTAGTACACCGGACGAGGATAATTGTCCACTTCTCTAACTAACACCACACTTATGGCATAATCAGCAACTGCTAAATATAGGAATAGTGTCTCTCCATCAACAGGTTTAAACAAGGTTTTATGGGAGGATAAGTGTTTTTTAATTTCATCAAAATCCTGGTCACATTATGGAGACTAGTTAAATTCTTTTGCCCCTTTTAAAGTTTAAAAAAACGGGGCACACCTATCCGAAGACCTTGAGATAAAACGGTTTAGAGCAGCTAACCTCCCTGTCAATCTTTGCACCTCTTTAATATACCGAGGAGGGTCCATCTGCAATAAAGCACTAAGCTGGTCGGGATCCGGCTGTATCCCTTTCTCACTTATCACATACCCCAAGAACTTCCCGGACTGCACTCTGAAAACACACTTTTCTGGATTCAACTTTAAATTTACTTTCATTAAGTTGGCAAAAGTTTCTTGTAGATCTGCCAAGTGTAGTTCTTTTTCCACACTCTTTACCATCATATCATCGATATAGACTTCTATGTTTCTTCCAATTTGATTAGCAAAGGCTTTGTTCACCAACCTCTGATAATTTGCCCCAACATTTTTAAACCCAAATGGTATCACCTTGTAACAATGGAGGCCCATATCAGTAACAAATGTAGTGTGTTCTTGATCCTTTGGATCCACTTGAATCTGATTATACCCGGAGAAGGCATCCATAAAGGATAACAACTGGTTCCCAGACGTGGAGTCCACCAATTGATCAATCCGAGGGACTGGAAATAGGTCTTTTGGGCAAGCCCTATTAAGGTCTATAAAGTCAATGCACATTCGCCCACTTCCCATTTTTCTTTTTTACTAACACCGGATTGGCTGTCCATAAAGGGTACTGAGATTCTTTTATGTGCCACATCTTAGTAAGTCGGTCGACCTCTTGAACTATGACATCAGCTTTCTCCTTAGAAAAAGCTCTCCTCTTTTGCACAACAGGTGTTATATCTCTTCGGATGGATAACTGGTGTGATATGATATTTGCAGGCACTCCGGTCACATCAGCATTGCACCAAGCAAAAACATACTAATGGTTTGTTAAAAAAGACAACATTTTACTCTTTAGTTCCGATGTCATCTTAGATCCGATCTTGACATTTCTTCCTTCACCCAGAGAGCAATTTCTTCAATTGGTGTTAAAACACCAGGGGTCTCTCTGGGTCATCAATTTCACCCTCCCCCCCAGAGGGCCCCTTAAACTGCTAATCCTCACTGATCCGAACTGCCCTCAAAGTTCGAGGCGCCAGTGTTGTTGCATAACACTCCCTTGCTACCTTTTAACTACTCCGGACAACTCCCACTTGTCCTTTCACAACGTATTTTAAACATTGGTGGACTGTTGAAGCCACATCATGCATCCTGGAGATCCAAGACCTTCCCAAAATGGCATTGTAACAAGTGGGACAATCCACCACAATAAAAAGTATTCTGACCATCTTCTTAAAAAGGCCCTTGCCCAACAAAACCTCCTCTTCAAACTCCCAGATTACATCAGCTGAGCTTCCAGTGAAACCCACTATTGACCTGTTCAAACGCTGAATCACTGCTGGATTCTTCATTTGTTTATAAGAAATTAAAAAGAGGATATTAGCTGAACTACCCGTGTCCACCAAAATTCGTCTGATGTCATTACCCCCAATAGACGCTCATATCACCACAGCATCTTCATGGGGACCAGCTATGTCCCTCAAATCATCCTCATCGAAAACAATGAAAGAGAAAGGAATTTGCGATTGATAGGAAGTCATGCCTCCTTCCAGTTGAGTAGCTAGTGTATGAACATGCCTCTTTCTCGAAAACACAGTTGGTGTTGTCATGGTGTCTCCCCCAAATATTGTAAGTGACTCAAAAAAGCTAATGAGTCCGGACACCGTCTTACTGTGTTCTGTGATAGCACCCACCTTCTTTCGGGTTGGATCAGGATCCAAATATTCCGACTCCACATCAAATCTTTCAATTATCATCATAGCCCCATCCGGAGGCGATGTCCCTGCATTGTTTGGGCCAGTCCGATGAGCATTATCAGGCCTATTTCCACTTCTTCTTTTAACATAAGCACCCAACTTTCCTCTTTCGATCAAATTTTGCATTTCTTGCTTCAAGGCAATGCAATCTTCTATGTTATGTCCAATATCTTTATGATATTGTCAGAAACAATTATTACGACTTTTCCTGGGAGATTGAAGCGCAGCTGGCTTCCTGAAGTGCACTTTGTCTTTTTTTTTGTCATAGATGGTTGCCACATTCTCTTTTAACTCGACAAACCACTCCGGTTGAACCCAAAGCCCTCGCTTATTTCTGGATTGTTGACTCTGAGCTGGTGCTGGGTGGGATTGAGCCTTGGCCCTGTTGGGACCCTGTCTGACTTCTTTAGCCTTATACCCGGATTGATTCTGGTTTTGGTTTGGTGCAGCTAGGGCCGATCTCACCTGCCTATGCACCATGGTCTTCTTTGTTTCATCTACATTTATTTGTTTCCCAACCTGATTTAGTAAACCACCCCACGTCATGGCCTTCTTTCTGGTTACCGAATCAGCCAAATTGCCAGGGTTCAAACCCTGCCTCAAAGAAGCTATTGCTACTTGTTGAAATCAATCAGCTAATCCATTCTTGGTGTTCACAAAACGACTTATATATTCTTTCAAAGATTCGTTTGGTCTTGGGTACAATGGATAATAGTGTCTCCATTGCCCTTCACTTCCTTACTTCCAACGAACTGCCTCCGGAAGGCCACCCAAAAAGTATCAAAATTTCTGATGCAGCCCTGTAGCAAACTATTGTACCACTTCAGAGCACTCCCCGTAAAAGACTGGGAGAACGCTCGACAAAGTAACTTATCATCATCATCATCATCAGAATTCATCATAATTTTTTTGAATTGCTCTAGATGGTTATCTGGATCTTTACTCCCATCGTATTTTTCCATCTTTGTGTTGTCAAACCTCTTAGGAAGGTTTTCGGACAATATCTTGGAAGATAATGGAGATTGTCTCCAATTCTGGCCACGACTAAACATAGTATCTTCATTGGGAGTTGCAAAGATACCTGGTTTATCATGAAAGGTGAAAGGATCCTTCAACAATCGGTTTACATGTCTCCGGCCATGACTGTGACCATGAGATGACCATTTTCCTAGATGCCTTTTCAGCCTTCCATGCTTGTCCCTCTTTCTTGAATACTTTTTAACCAACTTCTGCTTTTTTTAGAACGACCTTCATCGCTGCTGGATGATAGGGACTCCTCCACTTTATCTTTGTTCGAGGAGCTACTAGAGGATTCTGAATCTGAATCTGAGCTCTCCACCGGTTTGGACCGATGAGACTTCTTTGAGCTAGCATGAGTATTTTTAGTACTTATATGGGTTTTTGTTGATGGGTCATGCTCTCTTGGATTGTTAGTGTGGTGAACGGCTGACACTTTTGATTTTTCTTTTAAGCCTATCTCCACCCTTTTAGCAACCCTCAAGGCTTCTATTTCAGCTTTCAATCTATCCCGCTCTTCAATCGTGTATTCATCGTTTTCTCACACCACTTCTGCCAAAGTTGGTGGCACTGCCTGCTCGTCCGGATTCATCCGAACTGACTTTTCTTGATGGTTGCGAATGCTGATTTCAGGCACCTTCTTCTCCCATTGTGGTCGCCAATTTGGTGTGGATTATTTTCGACTGAGGGTAGTTTTGTCAGGTGTTTTATGGTGTTTTAAAGGTATTTAATGTCTGGGTGTTTTGTAGTGAGAGATTAGAGTTGTCTGGTTGTATTAAATGTTCAGTACCCTCATTAATGAAAGTGGTTGGGTATTTATACCCTTAATTATGGGCCACATGGGCTTTCAGGTCAAACTTATGAAAACGGGTCGAGTTCAAAAACTCATTAGTTTGTTAAACAGATTAGCAATTAGCTTAGTCAAAAGATGATTAGATTTTAATACTTTAGTCCAGTTCTGATGGTTCAGTGGGTAGTTTTTGTCTGAATTTCCCCTGTCCGGTTTCTACAGTGAGTGGTGAAAATTTTCGGACTCATCACCTTTGACATTGATCACATTTTTTAACCAATTCCTTAGCATCTGTCATTATTGATGGCCGATAGTATCCAGTAAACAAAACCCTCCGAGTTAGAGCCATATAACCACAGTGTGCTGACCCTTCCCCATCGTGTAGTTCGCATAAAACGGTTTGGGATTCTTCAACCTTCAAAAATCGCAGGTAAGGTATGCTGAAGGATTTTTTATACAAAACTTATTTTATGATAAAAAAAACACGAGCTTTGTGCTTAATATTTCTTTCCATAACTTTATCCGAAGGCAAAACCTCATCAGAGATGTATTAAAGGAGGGAAAATCTCCAATCTTTGGACTGAATTACTTGTATGCTTAAGCTTTCCTCCTCTTCCTTGTTCTGATTCAACTGTATGGATGGGCATTCCTGTATATGAATCTAGGGGTAGGACTCAGAGTATGCTATGGTTGCCAAGGAATCTGCTAGTGTATTTTCTGATCTAGAAATGTGCTCATAGCAAACATTTTTTAAATTGGCTGCCACCTCTTTAAGGATGAATAAGTATTTGATCAGTTGTTCCTTCTTGGCCTCAGAATGACCTTGAACATAGTGGATAAGAAGCTGAGAATCACTCATCAGCCTAACTCTTTTGGCCCCACATAGGTAAGCTAACTTAAGACCAGTTATAGCTGCTTCGTATTCAGACTCATTGTTAGACGCCCTGAACGCAAAGTATATAACCTGATATAGTTTATCACCGTACGGAGAGGTTAAACAAATTCCAGCCCCACAACCCATTGTGTTTGATCCACCATCAGTCCGGACTACCCATTCTTTTTTAGTTTTCTTCACTGAAGTTTGTTTAGAACTTCTATCCGAATGGAATTCTACTAAGAAATCAGCAACAGATTGAGCCTTGATAGCAGTTCGTGGGGCGAAATCAATGTCATAATCACCCAACTCCACTGACCACTTGGTCATTCTACTTCATATGTCTACTTTCTGAAGAATGTTCTTTAATGGAAAATATGTTCAGACAATAATAGAATGAGACTGAAAATATGGCCTCATTTTCCTTGCAGCAATCACTAAGGCTAGTACCAGCTTTTCTAGCTTTAGGTACCTCTTCTCAGCATCTATCAGGCTCTTGCTGATGTAGTACACTGGACGAGGATAATTGTCTACCTCTCTTACTAACACTGCACTTATAGCACAATCTGACACAACCAAGTATACATAAAGCATTTCTCCCTCTACAGGCTTGAAAAGGGTTTTTGGTGAAGACAAATGCTTCTTTATTTCATCAAAAGTGTGGCTGCATTGTGGAGACCAATTAAAGTCTTTATCACCTTTCAAGGTCTGAAAAATGGAGCAAACTTGTCTGAAGACCTTGAAATAAAACGATTTAAGGCAACCAATCTCCCTGTTAGCCTTTGGACTTCTTTAATATTTCGAGGAGGGTCAAACTTTAACAGAGCATCAAGCTGATCTGGATCAGGCTGTATCCTTTTTTCACTTATTACATACCCCAAAAATTTTCCGTACTGCACCCCAAAGACACACTTCTCTGGATTCAGCTTTAAATCCTTTTCTAAGCTTTTAACCATCATATCATCGATATATACTTCCATATTCCGGCCAATCACCAACAAATGTTTTGTTCACCAACCTCTGATAAGTAGCCCCAACATTCTTCAACCCAAAAGGCACTCTGTAGCAATGGAGACCCCGATCTGTGACAAAGGTAGTGTTGTCCTGGTCCTTCGGATCCACCTGTATCTGGTTATACCTAGAGAAGGCATCCATGAAGGACAGTAACTTGTTTCCAGATGTCGAGTCCACCAACTGGTCTATCCGGGGGGTGGATAAAGATCTTTTGGGCAAGCTCTATTGAGGTCAGTAAAATCGATACACATACCCCATTTTTCATTCTTTTTCTTAACTAACACTGGATTGGCAGTCCATAAGAGATACTGGGACTCTTTTATGTGCCCTATCTTGGTAAGTCGATCGACTTCTTGGACTATTACATCAGATTTTTCCTTAGAAAAAACAATGGGACTCTTTTACAGGTGCAACGTCACTCCGGATGGACAGCTTGTGTGATATAACACTTGCAGGTACTCCGGTTACATCAGTATTGCACCAAGCAAAAACATGTTGGTGATCTGCAAAAAAGGACAACAATATCACTTTCAATTCTGGTGCCATCTTGGAGCCAACCTTAACACTGCTACCTTCTGCCAAATAGTGGGTTTCAACTTCCTCAACTGGTATTAAAAAACCAGGGGACTCTCTAGGGTCATCAATTTCACCTTCCCCCTTAGAAGGCCTCAATAACTACTAATCTTCATTAACCCGGAATGCTCCGAGAGTTTTAGGCGCAAGTGTAGTTGCATAACATTCCCTTGCTATCTTTTGGCTACTCCGGACAACTCCCACTTTCCCTTGAACCGCATACTTCAAACATTGATGGACTGTTGAGGCCATATCATGCATTGTAGAGAGCCACGACTTCCCAAAGATCGCATTGTAGCACGTGGGGCAGTCTACCACCACGAATAACACCCTGACCAACTTTTTGAAGGGTCCCTTGCCCAACAGCACTTCTTCTTTGAATTCCCCGATTACATCCGCAGAGCTCCCTCTAAAGCCACAATAGTTTTGTTTGACCGTTGAATCACAACCGGATTTTTCATATGCTTGTAAGAACTTAAAAAGAGAATGTTGGCTGAGTTGCCAGTATCAATCAGGATTCGTCTGATATTGTTGCCCCCAATGGATGCTCCTATCACCACAACATCCTCATGAGACCCAGCAACGTCCACTAAATCATCCTCATCAAAAACTATAAATGGAAAAGAAGTTTGAGACTGGTAAGAAGACATGCCCCCCTCTAACTGAGTAGCTAGATTATGAACATGCCTATTTCTTGACGAATGAGTGGGTGCCGTCACAGTGTCTCCTCCAAAAATGCTAAGTGACTCAAAGAAACTAATGGGACCTGACACCATTTTGAGTTGTTTTTTATGACCCCACCTTATTCAGAGTTGGGTCAGGTTCCAAATACTCTAAATCTACATCGAATCTTTCATGAATCACCATTACTCCCTTCAGAGCCGATGTTCCTGCGTTGTTTGTAGGGCCAGTTTGAGGAGCATTGTCAGGCATGTTCCCACTTCTCTTTTTAACATAGGCACCCAGTTTTCCTCTTTCAATGAGATTTTGCACTTCCTGCTTTAAAGCGATGCAATCTTCGGTATTATGGCCAATATTATGATGGTACTGGAAAAAACAAGTATTACGACTCTCTCTTGAAGAGTGCAATGCTGCTGATTTCTGGAAATGGACCTCATCTTTAGTTTTGTCATAAATGGTTGTCACACTCTCTTTTAAATCGGAAAACCACTCCGGTTGTACCCAAAGACCTTTTTTATTCCTTGACTGCTGGCTCTGAGCTAGATTTGGGTTATACTGAGTCTGTTTTGCCCTGTCGGGCCCTTGTCCGGTTTCTTTAGCTTTGTATCCGGATTGGTTTTGGTTTTGAGCTGCTGGGGCAGACCTCACCTGATGGTGCACCCTAGTTTTCTTAGTCTCATCCACATTGATCTGCTTTCCCATCTGGTTTAACAAACCACCCCAGGTCATGGCCTTCTTCCTGGTCACTGAATCAGCTAGATTCTCAGGGTTTAACCCTTTTCTCAATGAAGCTATTGTCACTTGTTCAAAGCAATCAGCTAGCTCATTCTTGGTATATACGAACCGATTTATATAGTCTTTCAATAACTCGTTTGGTTCTTGGGCACAATGGATGATAGTATCTCCATTGCACTTCACCTTTTTACTTCCCACAAACTACCTTCGGAAGACAACCCAAAAAGTACCAAAGTTTCTAATACAACCCTGAGGTAAACTGTTGTACCATTTCAGAGCACTTCCCGTACAAGATTGGGAGAAAGCCATACACAGAAGTTTGTCATTGTCGTCAAAATTCATCATGAAGTTCTTGAACAGCTCCAGATGATTGTCCAGATCTTTACTTCCATCGTACTTCTCCACTTTGGTACTATCAAACCTCTTGGGGAGGTTTCCGGACAGGATCTTGGCAGACAGTGGTGATTGTCTCCAATTTCTACTACGACTAAAGACTGTGTCTTCATCAGGTGTTGCAAAAATACCTAGTTCATCATGGAAAGCAAAAGGATCAATCAGCAGCTGATCTACATGCATGTGACTATGCCTGTGAGATGACCATTTTCCCCAAATGTCTTTTAAGTCTCCCATGTCTATCTCTCTTCCTTGAATATTTTTTAACTAGCTTCTATTTTTTTCTAGACCCCCCCTCATCACTACTTGATGACAAAGACTCTTCAAGCTCAGCTTCATTTGAAGAGCTACTGGAGGACTCAGAATTTGAGCTTTCTACCAACTTAGACTGGTGAGACTTCTTAGAACTGACATGAGTCTTTTTTGTACTTAAATGAGTCTTTACTGATTGATCATTCTCCCTAGGATTTTCAGTATGGTGGATGGTTGACGCATTTGACTTCTTCTTTAAACCTATTTCTGTTTTTTTAATGGCCCTTAAAGCCTCAATCTCAGCTCTCAACTTATCTCGTTCCTCGGTGGTGTATTCATTGTTTTCCCCAATAACTCCATAGGTGGTGGAATCGCTTGCTCGTTTGGATCCATCCGAATAGGTCTTTTTGCTGGTTTTGAATGCAAGATTCATGCACCTTCTTCTCCCATTGTGGTCGCCAATTTGGTGAGGTTTATTTTGGGCTGAGGGTAATTTTGTAAAGTGTTTTGGGTATTAAATGTTTTGGTGTTAAATAGTGAGAGATTTGAGCAGCCTGAATGTATTAAAGATTTATTACCCTCATTAATGAAAGTTGTTGGGATATTTATACCCTTAATTAAGGACTCGTGGTCTTTCAGGTCAAGTTATGAAACCGGGTCGAGTTTAATGACCCATTTACTTATTAAGTTGATTAGCACATAGCTTAGTCAAAAGTTTTTAGGTGTTTTTTTACTTTTGTCTTGTCCGGATAGTTGAGTGGTACGTTCATATCCGAATTACCTCTATCCAGATATCTCAGTATGTTGTGGCTGAGTAATCCGAACTCATCAGGGCTCACTTGATATTCATGTGGTACCAGTGGGACTTCTTCGTCCACAGGTGGTGTTAGTGATGTTACAGACTCAATTGGTTTTGGATCACAAATAGATAGAGAAAGTGTTTTGTTAAGGTCTCATTGTTCCAACTCCTGATGCAACTTGGCTATCACTTTTGTTTGCTCTTCAACATGTTACAACAATGCCAGATATATTGGTATTAGATGTATGAGACTGTAATAAATTGAATATATAGAACAAACAAGAAGAGAGGAGATACATATACTTAATATTTTTTAAAGCAAACACTCTATACGGTAGAACTTCAACAGACTACCTATACGTATTGCTTTATCTTTTACGTTCTAGCCTCTGATGTAAAATAGAACTCCTCTTGAAGATGGTCGTATTCTTCATTTTGGAGTTGGTTCAAGTTCTCAATGTTTTTGCATTATTCTTAGAGGTGGTTGCAGCACTCTTTGAGAGGTTAGAGTCTTCTTGTTGGGTATTAAAGTATTCTTTTATTGCTACATGAATTTTTTTAGGGTGCAATCAGCATCAAAGTAATCTATGAACCCCGCGGTTTTAGTTGGAGATGTCCGAATTGGTGTTACATTGCTGGTCGTGGGCTCGTGTACTCGGGGTGGGGTGGTTAGTGGTTGTCGAGAGTGTGATGGTATTCTGTTTGGTTTTGTTCCTACAGATTTAGTCCGTTTTTTAGGCATTTGATCTAGTACCGGATCTGGGTTCTCGCTATCCCCACTAAATGCTCTTATTTTAGTTGTTTTTAATGTCAAGTCATCCTATAAAACCTATGCAATGATAAACATGGAAGAATAATAGAACTGAATATTTGATTTTACTACAAACCATGCGATTCTAGTGCCACTGACCATGCGATTATGAGAATACTGACCATGCGATAGCTACCAACCATGCGATTATAGTGCTAATAATAATTCGATTCTAATGCTAGAGATAATGCAATTTTGGGGATACTGACCATATGATTATGTTGATTCTGACCATGCGATTATAGTGATACTAACCATGTAATTTTAATGATTCAGACCATGTTTTTTTACTAAAAAATTAATATTCGAGACTAAAATATTTGACACCTCATCATCTCTAAGCCGGCTTATCTTTTTAAGGTTGATGATTTTGATTCCAAAACCCATTATTGATAGCATCTTGAGATCATATTATCCCTCACTTATGCTTGCATAACGGTTGCGACTGTATCAAAAAAATTATCAGCACCATTACATAAATTTTTATCTTTTTTATTAAGTAGCAATATGTTTACCATTAAAAGCGCAACACATCCGATAACTCTATCAAGTTTGTCAGAGACACAAGTGCTAATTGGCCCAAGTAGTTTATCATTTATTTCTCTGGAGCAATCATAGTTGTTTATTTTTTTCAAGGCCTTCGACATAAAAGACTGCTGCCCTTCGAAACATGATCCATTTCGCTGCTTACTGTAAAATACAACACAATTAAACTTTCAATCCTTTCGACCAAACGAACCATACGATCCTGATGCAATAAAACATGTGAGTCTAGTAACAAAAATACATTGGGATTCTAGTGCATATTAACCATGTGATTTATGTGCATGTGAACATACGATCTTGTTGGAAAAACTACGTATAAGTCTAGATCAAACAAACCATGAAATCTCAATCGAATACAATATGCATTCTTAATGATAAAACTACATGCAATTCTAGTGCAGATTTACCATGCGGTCCTGAAGAAAAAACTACATGTCTGTCTTCAAACATGTGCTACCAAATTTTCTGGAACTTTCGTCCAGAAAGTATGTTTTCATGATCCCCGAATCTGTTTCCTAACAATCGGTGTAGCGAAGTTTGAATCCTCCAGTTGATTTTAAGGGCATTTATTCGATGCCATGTTCCAACTTAAAAACAGTCTTCACGTTATTGGTCGTTAGTTTGACCAGTTTGGACCCATATGAAAGCGTCGTCTTCCATCGAGTATGTCTTTATGATCTTGGTTATATTCTGATAATGTTTTTTCATCAATGTATTCTCATTGCAGAGCTCATAATAAGCCTTCAATATTGTATAGGAAGGCGTTTCAAAGGCAATTTCTATGTGTTCATTTGTAATAATTTGATTATTCTCTCTCATCAAATTTAGTATGCCAACTAAACTTGAACTGTAAAAGCAAGTTTTAAGAGACATTTTTTCCTGCAAAAGTACATGCGACACGGGTTAATGAAACAATCCACAACACAAATCTATGTAGCATAACCTTACGAGATCATACATATTGGATTTTTTTAACATGCAAGACTTTTTGGATTCTAGTAATACTGACAATGCGATTCTGAGGATACTAACCATGCGATTCTAGTGATACCGACCATGCGATTCTAATGGTACTGACCACACGCTTCTAAGATTTGGGTATTTATGGGTAGTTCAGCCATGCAAGACCAGCCATACTGGATTTTTGTAACATGTGAGGCGTTTTAAAAATAAATATACAATGCACAACCATAAGTGTAACTACGCAATTCTTATGTATGACAAATAAAGAAAATGCGGGATATGGTTCGTATTTCACCTTCACGTTGAAATCAAATTGAGTTTCAAAACATCAAACTCGGATACTAGGAAATACATTAAAACCTAATAATTAAAATATAACACGTGCAAATAATGCGACAATTCATACTCTAAAACTCTCTGTTTTCCAAAAATAAAGTACAAAGGTGAATTTTGATAAGCGATATCATGTGTTTACCCTGAATTTAACTAAAAGCCTAATTCATGTTAATTCAAAACTTCTAAAATTAATTAACTAAACCAAAACCGTATTTGGATAAATATGTAACGGGTACCCTGATTTCAGAATTTTATTGTTCTTTTTCTAATGGAAGTCCAAACACTTATTATAGTTCATAATCACAATTCCAAGACGAAGAATCGCACCTCAAATACGTACGAGGGTTTATCAAAGTTTGTTTGAAGTCTCGCCAGAATTCGTCGACGATTTCCGATAAAACTCGATATTATAAAGGGTTTGGCTAAATTAGGGCCCAATTGGCTAACCAGCCCCAATTTTAACCATACCCAAACAAATATTAAGTAGCCCCAACATTATACCCAAAACACCCTTTCATTTTTTACTAACTCAAAACCCTAAACACTAACCATTCCCAAATCTAAACCAGCCCCAACCCAACTTTCCCTCTCATTTCCAAACTTCTACCCTAAACTACAACCTTGCAAAATCAGCGTCAAAATCAGATTCGAAGAACTCTACTACATCAATACCAAGGTAAGAACTACTATGGGAAAGGGAAAAGAGTAAGTTTTTACTCTTAAATGTAGTTTTTTTGTATATTTAGTTTTGCTTAAGTTTTGTTGATTTTGATATGCATTGGGTGTTAGATTAGGCGAAGCAAGGTTATGTAGTTGTTTATAGTTGTATATTGATGCTAGGGTAGATTTAGTGTGGCTGATTCGGTTGTTTTAGGACGATTTTGAAGTTTTTTTTTCAGGTTGTTAATGGCGGTTTCGAGCCTCCCCCGCCGGTTGAGTGTTTGGATACCCGACGGGGGACATTAATTTTTTCCAGAAAATCATCCTTCCCTGCCGGGTATTAATGGTTTAGACCGGCGGGGAACATATATTTTTCCAGAACTTCATCCATCCCCGTCGGTGCTGGGCCGATTGACCCGGCGGAGAAGGATGAACTATCTGACCCGTGTTTATGTTCCCCGCCGGCTCTTGGCTGATTGACCCGGCGGGGAGGAAACTATATTTTCAAAATTAAAATTTCTACCCGTCGGGTGAATAATTGTCACCCGGTGGGTAGAAAATATAATTTTCAAAATATAGTTTTCTCCCCGCCGGGTGAAAATTGGTCACCCGGCGGGGAGACCTGTTATTTTTCTAAAACTACTAATTTTTTTTGCTTCGTTCTAACTTATTTTGTTGTGATTGTTCTTGCAGACACGATGCACCTCGCGCGAAGGATAAGGCGGCGAAAGCGGCGAAGAAAGGCGAAGGTAGCCGACGGTCGGTGGCCGATAGGCCCGAACGTGGGGAGTGGACCGAGCGTGATCAGACCGAGCGCGAGGTGCGCCAGGGCGACACAGAACGATCCTTGCGGCATAGGAAATATGACGCCACAAGGGATCACGGTGCCACAAGGGAGGCCGTAGAACAATCTTCTCCTCCACGAGAGGTGCTCCCCATTTGACGGCGGCGTGCCCTAGTAGACGAGGAGGACACGGAGGAGGAAATGGAGGTCCCTATGCCACCACCTCGAACAGAGGTCCGTGCGGAAGGGCGTCCAACCGATCTGGAGGGATGGAAAAATCTATTTCTATCCCAAAACAGTGTCCTTCTCTTCCCCGACTATGCCTAACATGAGGCTTACTACGCCTTCAAAAACGACGTAAGTTATCGAATTAATTATATATTTGATTAGTTAAATTGTTGTTTTAACATTATATATATTTTTGAATTTTTTTACAGGCGCGCTCGGGTATCACGGTCCAGTCCAAGTACGGTTTGCTTGGTCAGTGGGACCTTAGCAAACAAATAGGGGTTAGGGCTTACCTCGAAGAGACACCGTTTTGGCCGTTGATGCGGCATCTACCAAAGTTCAACAACCACGTGCAGTTGGCTGAGGTGTTCAGTGAGAGGTGGCACCAAGAGACTAACACGTTCCAGTTTTCCTTTAAGGAGATGACCTTGACACTGGATGACGTCTACGTGATTACTGGCCTCCCGGTTGAGGGGAGAATTATCAATGTGTATAGGCCGGATCCGATAGAGGCGACGTACGTACGCTATGCCGAGTTGTTGGGAGTTTCGGCTGCTGATGTGCAGCAGGAAATGGAGGCGCACGACAGGAGTGGATTCGGCCTCCGATGGCTTAGGACCACATTCTCCGGGGACGAGTACTTAGATTCCAATGCTGCCCTGACTACGGATATGAAGAAGGCAGTAGCTAGGGCATACATCTTGTTCTTCCTCGGGTGTACTATCTTCACCAACACGAGCCAGAAGAACATCCAGCGCGATTTTCTCCATCACCTTAAGGACTTGACGAAGGTAGGTGAGTACGCATGGGGTACTTGTGCACTAGTGTGGTTGTACAAGAGCTTGGGAGGCATTTCGAAGCACTCATTGAAGAGCTAGGTCGGGTTCTCAGCCTTGTTTGAGTGTTGGGTCTATGACCACTTCCCTATTTTCCGCGCGTCAGTGAATAGTGGTTATAGCCCAACGGATCCAAAAATGCTGGCGTGGTTGCCCAAATAGATCCCGGTATCATTAGCTCGCGGGAAGCCGTACTACCGTGACATCCTCGCGGCTCAAGGAGAAAGGGATGTAAGTTAGCTTCTTTACGTTTATTTATATACATCTATTCTATATAAAATGTAGTACGAGTAATTGATTTTTTTGTAGGTTATATTCCGACCTTACGAGGATGTCCGTGAGGTGTGGCCGGAGCAGGCAATATGGTTGTACCGAAACCCTATTCGCCTTATGTTCGTGAGCGAGGCATATCACCCGGACCGAGTGATGCGCCAGTTTGGTTGGATCCAAGAGAAGCCGCTGGACCCCCTTGTTGCTAGAACCGGTCTTGGTAGAGGAGACCATCTTTGCTATGCGCTTCAGGGTAGGCATTAGACTAACTGGAGGGAGCACGTATACATGATTGATAGGTATTCGAGGCCCTTGGAAGGGAGTACTCACACGTCATCCCCCCCCCCCCCCCCAATACAAGACATACGTGAAGATGTACGGGTGGTTTAACATCACGCCTCAGATTCTTACGGAAGCGTCTGCGATCGATGTGGTGAACACGATTAATCGTGTTCGGCCGTTAGACGATTCGACTGACGAGATGGTGTCATTTGCGAGGAAGGTGATGGAGATCACCGGTCCGTGGCTTTTGATTATCATAGTTGGCTTTTTTATATGTATGTTATTCTAGTTGTTGACATTTGGGCTGTTTCTAGTTGTTGACATTTGGGCTGTTTTGTTATTCTAAACCTTAAGTTTATTATCTATTTCAGTTTTAATATGCATTTGTTGTTCGTTTAATTTAAGTTTGTTGTTGTGGTTTCCGTTTTCGAATTCGATATTTCACTCACACTCTAGTTTTAAAAACGTAATAGCTGAGATAGTTTCCCCCAAAGTAAGTTCCAAATTAAGTTCCCACGTTGTTTTTTTTCAACATTACCCTTTCCCCGTCGGTTTAATAGTTTTCAACCGCCGGTTGACAACTTCCCCGGTGGTTGAAAATACCTCCCCCACCGGGGTAGGTTCGTTGTATCGCCGGTTGATGTCGAGTGGAAAATTAAATTTTTCCACTCGACATCCCCCCCCGTTGGAAAATACTCAACCGCCGGGGACAGTGTGACCCGCCGGTTGACAATTACGGAACCGGCGGGGACCTAGACAAAATTATTCCCCCGCCAAAAATTAATTCCCGCCATATGACTCTCCCGCCAAATGAAACTCCCGCCAACAAAAGAATACCATTATAAATATACAAGTGTTAACGAGCAACATGGCATCCATCAAACACTCATAAACAAATGGAGTTTACCGCTAATGAAGACTACTATATGCTTGTAGCAGTGAAGGATTCCCGGGCCGAGTTGGGTGAAGATAGGAGTGATGCATTTTTTGAAAGGGTTTTATGTCATATGTATTACAACTACGGTTATTTAGAAACTGGAAGTGTCGTTGTGCACAACCGTGACGAAATTAAGAGACGGTACCTTTTTGTCCAACCCCTCACGAAGTTGTTTTTCATGCCGCGAAGAATAAAAGAGGAGGCGGTAAAGGTCTGGGAAATGACCTTCTGCGACTATATCACTAGGGATATGGTAGCATATGTGGAGGATATGGTTATGGAAAGGGAGGATGGCGACAATGTTTTACACAGCTTGCGTTACGACTACTAATAGTGCAATCTGTCGTATTCGAACGTATTATTATTATTTATGTTGCGTAATGTTGTTATAAGCTGTTATGTTTTTATTATTTATGTTGCGTAATGTTGTTATAAGTTGTTATGTTTTTATTATTTATGTTGCGTAATGTTGTTATAAGTTGTTATGTTTTTATTATTTATGTTGCGTATTGTCCTCGTTTCTTATGTAATGCTAAATTGTTATGTTTGGTTTCTAGTTGTTGTTCAATATTAATGTATTTTACATATCACCGCATTCGATATGAGTGTTACCAAGTTCGATTGATGCTTTAATTAGATATTGATCTTCTAACTCGTTCCAAAGACACATAAACTCCCACCAAAATAAGTCCCGCCAAATTCAAACTCCCGCCAAATTCGACGTCCCGCCAAATTCAAACTCCAACCAAATGAGACTCCCGCCAAGAAACAAATAATAAGCGGGGAAAATAACACCATTTCCCGCTCATTATTTTTCTGATTAAACCACATACATCTACTCTATAAATACTGTAATCCGACTATGAAACTAAACACTTAAGTTATAACAATGGGTGATTCTGGCTGGAATGTGCACGAAGATGCAAGCCTCCTAAGCGCAGTTGACTTCGTCAGAGGTACGATGCAAGAGGAGATTCCTGGTTTCGCGATGCGGTTATGTGCAGAATGTTCTTCAACCACGGTAGGGAGGCATCGTGTCCAGGATGTTTAATGCCCCAACTACGTGCACGCGAAGAAGTCGCCGATAGGTTAGCTTATCTTAAAATAATGACTATACATATCGAGTCACTTCTTTGGGAAGTCCGAACCAAAGTCCGAAAGGTATTCGACATGGGATTGCCGACGCAATAGCCAGCGCCGTTGAAATGTACTCAACTCCCAAAGGAAGTAGTGATGAAGAGGAATATTCATTCGAGAAAAGCTTTGAGTATGGAATGAACTATCCGACTCCGTAAAACTAAATGTGCATTGCTAACTCAGGGTTAGCTTATCTATCATTTGGTTTATGTTATGTGGTTATGTATTTCTAATTATGCAATGCTTTTGATTAAAGTGTAATGTTTTAATGCAATCGCCATATTAAGAAGCTTAAGTGCTATTGTTTTTAACATAAAAACCATCCAAACATAAAAACCATCCAAACATAAAAACCATAAAAACATAAAAACCATCCAAGGTTTACATTCATTACAATCGTCTAGTCATCAAGCAAAAACGGATAAATTGGTTACTTCGGGGTAATTATTTTTAAGCTCTTCGTATTTCTTGCAACGAGATGCAATCGGCAATGCCCAACCTTCTGCTTCTGGTGAACGCAACTTTAAGCAACAAGGATGTATCCTAGCACATGGGGCCTCCGCCTTAATCCCAAGCTACAAAACGAAAAGACGATAAAATAAATTTCTTGATATTAAAATTACCATTAACATACCCCTTGTATGAATACTTACGTTCACGAAATGGTTGGAGTTGACCCAACTCAATCCGATTTCCAACCAGTTTGGCATCTGAGGAGGTGCACCTCTTAGCGGAAGAAAAGTGAAGCCGACATCCATATTTCGGAATAGCCCAACAAAATAAAGTATGTAGTTAAATGCAGATGCAATTGTCACTCCCATCTCGGGCATGGACATCCAATGGTCCTTAGTTCCCACATAACTAGAACATTTCACACGCTCCGCAACATCAATCAAATCCTCCATGCTAATAAATATCTTAACGTAGACGGATACGTAATCCATCAGCTCGTTGTAAAGGGCATCCCTTATCAACCTCCACCCATCTTATTGCCCGTTCAAGGCGTACGCTATCGAGCGGTACCCGCAATAGCCATCAGATTTAACGTCGCTAATGGACTCTACGAAAGGCCTAAAATAGATGGGGAATTGGTTCATGTATCCTTTGGGGTCTACAAAACTTTCCTTCACCGGCATCGTAAAGCTTGACCTACAACCCACCGTTCCACTACTAAGCATTGTCCCACTTGCTTGCATTGGAATAGCGCTACCTTTCATACGAGCGGGGGCGCTTTTCGAACCACGTTTAGGCCCCGATTTTTTTTCCCTTTACTTGAGGTTGCGGTTGGAAGTTTGAAGTCTCCAAGTAAGGATGGCGTACTAGCATTTTTTGATTGAAGCACATACTCGTGCCCACTTTTGTCATGTTTAGTGGATGTATCATCAGTGGCAATAGATAACTTACGTTTGTTAGGTGGACGACCGCGCGCTTTTTGCTTAACCAATGGCTCCAAAATTTTAGTTGTTTCGGGATGGACGACGGCAAACCATTGTTTATAAACGTGCTCTATGCGTGCTTCGTCATTGGACGCCATGACATCGCATACTAGTTTGTCAAGTTTGGCTTTAAGTTGCTCGATCGTCGAGAGGTTGGTACGAACTAGGATGTCTAACCTCTTCCAATGTTCATGAAACAACTCAAGCGGCACCTCTAAGCCTTTCGCAATAAAATCATAGATTTCGTGGGCGCAAGGCATACCGTGCGTAGTTCGTATGGCACAACCGCAAGACATATCCGGCGCGATTGTCATGTTGCGGGCACATTCGACTTCGTCGGCCAAAAGTTCCATAGCATAGTGGGAGATGTTGTTTTTTAGTTTACCGTAACAATGTTTGTGAATTTACGTAGGGCCAACAACCGGCTCTTTTCAAAAAAAGCCTTGATGTCCCCGTGTTGCAATTCGATCAAAGTATGCAACTTCAACAAAAAAGATTCAAAGTTACATTTGCTTGTACCGATGAAACGCTTGAGGCTCGAATGAGCGATCTCCATGCGGTTTGTGGTTTGGTTACCAAAATGCATCCACTTGTTAGTTCTCCATGTGACAAACTTGTCACCGTACGACCTTAACCAACTTTCGGTATACTCAATTGCTTCTGGATACTCTTTGAAGTCGCGGTGCAATTCCGACCGGTAGTTCTTGTAGGCTAATTCTGTTTCTGCCAACATCATTTCATTCCACACTTTCAAAAAGGCGTTGGACACTTTCTTCTCCTTTATGATCTTTTTCGTTTTTCATAGGACGTTCATGTTGATGTGCCATCGACACAACATGTGCGTTGCATTGGGGAACACTTCCTCCACCGCATTCATAAGCGCCAAGTCTCTATACATCAAAACAATGGATGGTAATTCGATGGAGTGGGTTACCATCAACATATGTAAGCATCCTAACACCCACTTGTAGATCTCGATTTTTTCATTCGACATAAACGCAAATCCAATGTAGAATGTTTTCCACGTACAAGTCGCACCCACGACCTCGTACAACGGCATCCCGTATTTGATCACCTTGTACGTGTTATCCATTAAAATGACGTTCGGAAATGTCCGTAACAAATTCAAACTAACCGGGTGCATAAAAAAAAGCTCGCCTATGATATCGCTTCCGTCTTCGCACTTTCTATGGAATTCGTAGTAGTTTAGTCGCTTTAGTTCACCCAACAAGTATTGGAATTGCGACCGACCGCCTTTTTCGAGCTTCCGGTGTTTTAGTAATGCGTTGTACACAGTGCGCATCGCAGAAGAATTCTTAGGGTTCAATTTCTTCACTCCACCAAGAATATCACGAGGACGGGATCCCATTTTCGTAGAACTAACCACGAAACCCATCTCTATTTTTTGAAAGTGTCCCATGTAGGAATGGCCTTCTTTGTAGGATGTAGTATCGTGATTGTGAACACCGCACACAACCTCTATTCCCCACAAATCATCACTCATCTTATTTCCTTTAAGGGCGGACGGGAATCCACATTTTTTTGTTCTGGTAGACTTCCTCTTTAGATCCTTGGGATCTACCAGTTTTGTGTAAACTCCAGATCTTTCACACACAAACTCTACTCTTGGAGTTTTACGATCGTGTCTATCGCATCGGCGTAAAATAATCACAAACCCGTTATCTAATGCGGTTTCCTTAACCCATTCAATCAGGTCTGCCTGAGAGTAGTAGTGAGATTTGGTGTTGAACAACTCGCTATAATCGACGGAGCAAGGCACCGATATTTCCTCCTCCTCCGCCTTCGCCATGCACGAACTAGACAAATCATCCTTTGACTCATCCTTTAACTCTCCATCTCCACTCCTTAACTCTTCACCCTATGTAAAGAAAACCATAAATTACGAACATGGATAAAATAAGCAAACCCAACGGTTAGAAAATTCACACATGAAAACTGAGTTCCCCCGCCGGGTCTATATGGTCACAACCAGCGGGGACATTGTTACACCGCCGGGTGAAAATTCACGGACCGACGGGATGTTTGTCAACCGGCGGTTGACAATACCATACCCGGCGGGGGTTTTCACAAATTAAAACCCAATTTGTGGATAAAACACAGGAATGGCCCCGCCGGGTGGAGAATAGCAAACCGGCGGGGAATCTACCCGTCCCCGGCGGTTCACAATACTATACCCGGCGGGGACCTCTACCAAAACGACAACCAAATTGTGCATAAAATAAAGGAGGTTACCCCGCCGGGTGTAGTTTGACAAAGCCGCCGGGTAGCAACAATCCAACCGCCGGTCGAACCCCGTGTGGTCCGGCGAGGAACGTTCATACATATATTATGAATGTTCATCGTCCCGCTGGTGGAGAAGGGTGAAACCGGCGGGGAACGTCGGGTTCTACCTTTTAAATCTGGAAGGTCTACCAAAATGGAAACTTTTCTAAATAGATTGGTTAGAACAACTACCATATTTGGAGTCCATGCTTCTGAGCAAACTTCTTACATTCCGAGTCCATCCTTCGATTATTTTGAATTTACAAAAAAAATTATTAATTTTGGAGGTTTGAGAGTTTATTTGTGAGTTTGACAGTTTTTGAATTTTTTGAATTTTTGGGAGTTTTGGAAACTTTTGTTAAGTGTTGAGTATAAGAGGGTTGTTTGGAGGAGTAATTTTATGTTCTTCTACATTTGGTTGACCATACTCACATTCCACTACAAGACAAAAATAAAGATTCTTGGTCAAAGAGTAAAACCGGTCTTTGATTATTGAATAAAAAAGATTCTCTATATTTTGAGAATAATTAACAAAATTTGGACCCTAATTTATCTAATTTAGCCAAACCCTATTTTAAATTTTAAATTTAAATAACATTAAGGGTAAAGAGCAGAGATCTAGAGTAGACTGCTTGTGAATTTGGAGACTTGTCATCAGTTTGAAGTTTATTATGATATAAAGTAGGGATCTGCTCTTTTAATTAGTTTAGCGTGTCTATAAAGATAATATATTTATTGTATTTGTTGATATCTTTATCGTTTAAATAAGTTTAGTGTGCTTATAAAGATAAAATATTTATTGAACTTGTAGTTGTATTTGCATTCAGGGTTTTTATAAAAATAAAATATTTAAAGTATTTGTACAAAAAAAAAAATCGGTTTCATTAAATAAATGATATTATTTTGCTTAAAAAAAAAACATTAAGGGTTAAAAAGGTGATTCGCTTAAAAAAAAATTCGAATCTAGAATATCCTACTTATACTAGTTATGAGTATTTTTATCCTTGCAATTAGAAAAGTACATTATCTAAAAAGGAAAAATTTGCAATAGAACTGAATTTTCAGTGCCCAAAATCCTCTAATTTAGCTTTCCCTTTCGGAATTGCAACTTCAATCCGAGTTCCAAATTCTAAGTCTACTTCTGCTTCTAATTCCTAATTTAAATCTAAACTAATTCTCAATCCTTATTCCTATTCTGAATCCAAATCCGTTTCGGATAAAAGAAAACCCTAATATTTAATCTTTTATCTATGCGATTGAATTACCATCGGACTAGTTTTACTCTTTGGCTCTCATTGCTCGCCTTGTAGAAAAATTCACTTCGAATCGAATAGGAGAAGTTGATTTGCATCACTAAAAAGGTATTTTCTTTGCTTTAATTCGAATTTTGATCCCTGAGATTAGTCATTGAACCGGTGGGGTTACTCTCTCTTTCCCTCTGCTCTTGTATATTGTTTTAGGGTTTCAATTTTTTGTCAAACATTTGTTTTTTAGTACAAATTTGTATAAGGATCTGACTTTCGTTTATCCTCCTATGTGCTGAATTCTTAATTCATGTGATTTGTTTTAGTACCTTGATTCTGCACAGGTTTTGATAATTCAAGGAATCGTAGTAATTTATCGCCACTAGACTACCAATTAGATAGGGTTTGGTTAAGTATCCATTCGATTAAGAATTTGATAGGTCTTTAGATTCTGTGGTATTGCACAAGCTGTTAGAATTATATTAAAAAGAGCCTTTTTTTTTGTATTGTGGTCATAGTTCTAACTTCTCATAGTCTAGTTGATTTAGCCTAACTGAGTCTCTTTCAATGGTCATAGGAGTTTTAGATATTTTTTGGTGAATAAAATGGATGCTAAGTCTTTGGCTAAATCAAAGAGAGCCCATTCTCAACACCACAAGCAAAGACCTCATGCTATTCGTAAACCAATTCCCCAGCCAGATGGTTGTAACAAAACAGGAAACACGCAAAAGCCTGTGGGTGGTAAGCAAATTGGGGAGAAAACTCGTCAGGCTCAGCGGATATCTGCGCTACCATCTAATTGGGACCGTTACGGGGAAGAATCTGATTTGGGTCTAGAAGATCAATCAATAGATGGCTCAGGTCAACCTTCTGATCTTATTATTCCAAAGAGTAAAGGTGCAGACTATTGCTACCTGATTGCTGAAGCTCAGTCGTCGAATGTCAACAGCTTTCCTTCTCTAGATGATGTTCTAGCTGGTATAGTTCTCTTCTCTATAATTACTGAAGACTTGCTTGCTCTTCTGCATTTATGTGAGATTTATTATAAGGTTTTCTGTTTTTGTTAGTCTCTTGGTGCTTTTTTCCTTTGAGGTTTTATATTATAGGCTGCTTAATTAGGTTTATAAGTCATCTTTATAGTATGTGGAACATGAAAAGCAATTTAGAACCCTGGTATTCTTGATGAGAAATTTGATTTGTTCAAAGTCTTCGTATAAGTAATCTTTTACTATCGCTTATCTTGTTTATGGTTCATTGTGTTGTGTTATTTTATCATTCATGTTTGTTTCGTGTTTGTTGTCTACTATAGCTCATGAGTTGGATTTCTCTTTCTGTACCATAATATCCTGGCAACTGCTTAGGATCAGGTGGCTATCTCGTTTCATAGTTGCTCGACATCTGCTAGTGCATCTTCAACTAATGCTGCTCTGAAGATTGTAGTGTGTTTTTTGTCTTATTTGCATGACATGGAAACCTGTTATACAATATAAGTATTTCCGGCAAATTTCATTCAAATTCCTTTATTTGATGTTAATACAGATGATGAATATGCTCAGAGTCTAGGCTCCATGCTTTCGGTTAGAGGAGAGGGGATACTTTCATGGATCGGAGATGATAATTTTGACGTGGACGATGGAGCAACATCAAGTCAAGAGGTAATAATCATTCTTCATAGTTCTTGTTCATATTGAAACATTTAGATGAGACAAAACTTTTGCATACAAGATCATAGATGGAATGCGGTATATCATTTGTAATGTTTATCATGTACTATTATATCAGAATAGTATTACGGTCATACATCAGCCATCAGCATGCAATCAGATAATTGCCTTAGTTATGAAACTTGAAAAACTGCCTCTTAACTATTTGTGACTTATGCTGTCTTCTAATACTTTAGTTTCTACTTTTCATGCGAAGGTGTCATTTTTGTCCCTCAATCTACACGCAATTGCTAAACAGCTAGAACAAGTCGACCTATCTGAGTTGCTCTCAATTGAAGCAGACCTATTACCAACAGAACTGGTATGTTTCACTTCTAATTCTTATATTCAACCACTCAAATATTGTCTTTTTATTTACAAATGCATTTGCCAGTCTAGAAGGCATGTTAGTTTCTGACAGATTAGATCATCATTTGACAGTGTGCGGTCCAAGCAAGCAGCACCAAGGAATCAACATTCCTAGAAACAAATGAGGAGATTGGAGCAGCCTTGAGAACTTCAGAACTTGATTTACAACATTTCACTGACAAGCGCAAAGCCGAAAATGGAAAAACACAGTTACAATCAGCTGATCAGTTGGATACATCACCATCAATCTCCAAGACAAATTCAGTGTATGAAGTCAAGAATGAAACAGGTACGATTCAAGTTCAGGAATCAAATCAAAGTAGGATGCCAAATTCTAGGTCGGTGTCTGAATTAAATCACGTCTCGATCTCCGACAATAAATTGTCGACATTAAAAACAACAGCTGCCGAAGCAGAACTGGATATGCTTCTCGATTCCTTAGGTGGGACTACGATATGTGACACACCTGTATCCATAGGGGAAGATACTTCCAGTCATATCCGAAAGGATCCTACAAGAAGCCAAGATTCTTCCACTGCAGCAGCTGCTACATTGGATTTTGACAATGTACTTGATAATTTATTGGATCAAACATCCTCTTTGATGAAAAAGCAAAATGGTCAATCTGAACTACGTGATTTGTCAGGGGAAAATCAAACATCTTCGAGCAGAAAGTCGGAAGTTTTGACTGATTTTGATTCATGGTTAGATACTATTTGATGGCTGGTAAAGGAGAAAAGCATTGGGTTCAAGTAGTCAAGTTTATTGTCTTGATGGAGTTGTACCAATTTGCTAGTTTTTCGGTGTTTCTTATCATTGCATTGACTGTAACTTATATGTGGAAGTAAGTGTCTTAACAATTTCATGAGGATGCCATTTTTGTTGTAAAATACAGCAAAAGTATTACATGGAACTAGATCGGTAATGTTCAGTGATTGTGGTTATACAATATTAAATGTGTGATTTTTTTTTAATAACCAAACTTATTGCATTGGTATTAATAATTGAGAAACATAAAAGGCCATTATTAAGACGGATTAAAGGATCATTTTTTTTTAAGGAAACCACAACCGTTATTCATACGTGCGCACACGGCAGACGCAATATCTTCAAAACGTGCACACATGGCAGACACGATATCTTCAAACCAACCTTTTGAAGCTAAACCAGACTCGGTGACAGATTCAATTACTGTCAATTAAAAACATTTATAATAAAAATCAAACTCATGATTTTTGTCACAGACATACCTTACCCACCGACTCAGCTACCCTTTTAGATTCTTCAAGATCAAATTTAACCTATACTAAATTGAATAAATTTAACCTATACTAAATTGACAAATTTAATTGGCTAACTCCAACTTTTACATCTTCAAAAATTAAAACATGTAAATCTTACTTCTCATCTAAGCCTTACTTAGTTGGTTGAATAATAAGTAGTCTATTATAAGATATTTGCATAAAGTTATATACTTTACTTTATTTTTATAAGTTTTTTTTTTCCCAAATAAACTCTTTTACATTTTTAAAGTGCTTTTTCGACATTTAAAGTTGTACAGCATAGCTAAATCAGGTAAAATCTGTCTATGGTAAAATCAGGTAATCATTACATTTTTAAAGTGCTTTTTCGACATTTAAAGTTGTACAGCATAGCTAAATCAGGTAAAATCTGTCTATGGTAAAATCAGGTAATCAACCATAATTGTTATTTGTATTTAAACTTTTTAAAAGAGTAATTGCTTTTAACATATTAGATATCCGGTTATTTTCATCTTATATTTTCTAATCTATTCGGCAAGCCAAACAGATGCCTTGTTTTGATTCATGTGAATGTAGATAATATTTAATTAGCCTCCTACAACAAGAGAGTAGAGGTTTTAAGAATCAAAGACTCTACGATTATTAACATGTTCACTAGAATTTGTGAATATGTTTCTATTTTTTGGTTGTTAATACTTATGTGTGATATCGTCGAATATATTTATGGATGCTATTTTTTTAAGGGATATTGTACCAAAGGTACCTATTCAACTATTCAATTGTCACTTACCACCCAAGGTTTGATTAATTGTTACTTAATACCCAACTCAACTACTTTATTGTCACTTACAACCTAATTTTATTTTAATACCCTAACTACACTCACCATTCATGAAGAGCCACGTAACCAAAATTTCTATTTCCTTCTCTTTCCTACTTTTCCTTTAATTTTATTTTTAAAAGATCCGTATCTTTCGAACCGGAGCTCGAAAAAAATAAATGAAAGTACCATTACTTTTGTTTTTTAAAAATGAACAAAACTAGATCCATTTATGATATTTTTTGATTTTTTTTAAAAATAAAATTTCACCAGTTGCAAGCAATTCGCATCTTGAGAATTGTACTAGTTTTTTTTTTCATACCAGTTTTTTTTTTTTTTTTTTTTTTTTTTTTTTTTTTTTTTTTATCGTTCAGAAATCCTGAGAGTTGCAAGCAATTCGCATCTTATCATGAGAATCGTTCAGAAATTTGCAAGCAATTCGCATCTTATCATGCGAATCGTTCAGAAATTGCAAGCAATTCGCATCTTATCATGAGAATCGTTCAGAAATTGCAAGCAATTCGCATCTTATCCTGAGAATCATTCAGAATTTGCAAGCAATTCGCATCCTGAGAATTTGCAAGCAATTCCCATCTTGAGAATTGTACCAGTTTTTTTTTTTTTTTTTTTTTTTTTTATCGTTCAGAAATCTTGAGAGTTGCAAGCAATTCTCAGCTTATCATGAGAATCGTTCAGAAATTGCAAGCAATTCGCATCTTATCATGAGAATCGTTCAGAAATTGCAAGCAATTCGCATCCTGAGAATTTGCAAGCAATTCGCATCCTGAGAATTTGCAAGCAATTCGCATCCTGAGAATTTGCAAGCAATTCGCATCCTGAGAATTGTACCAGTTTTTTTTTTTTTTTTTTTTTTTTTTTTTTTTTTTTTTTATCGTTCAGAAATCTTGAGAGTTGCAAGCAATTCTCAGCTTATCATGAGAATCGTTCAGAAATTGCAAGCAATTCGCATCTTATCATGAGAATCGTTCAGAAATTGCAAGCAATTCGCATCCTGAGAATTTGCAAGCAATTCGCATCCTGAGAATTTGCAAGCAATTCGTATCCTGAGAATTGTACCAGTTTTTTTTTTTTTTTTTACCAGCGCGCGCCTTTTTTTAGTCGGGGGTATTTTTGTCCAAATTTCAGTTTGAGGTACCAAGTTACACTATCCAAAAAGCGGGTACCGCCTGGTAATACCATAGTTGAGAAGGTATTTACCGGTACTTTTCTCATTTTTTAATATCATCAAATATTAATATAAAAAATAATATTTTTATTTAAAATATTATTTATAATATTATAGATGATAGATTATTGGATAAATGACATGTATATTATAAGATGTAATATTGAATTTAATCATTTAACCGTTAAGGATAGATTAGTAATCTAAGATAATAGTTTATAATATTCAATACTCTATAACCGGTGCGAATATTTATTTTTATTTTGTTTTGTTTATACTTTTTTTGTTCAATTTTAAATACTCCGACTCATTTATTTTTATCATTCATGTATATTATTTAACCTCCTTCGTCTTATTTTACTTGATTCGTTTTATTTTTGATATGTCTTAACCTTTTAATTAGGTATATTGCGTCGTCTTTATTATCCAAGATAACGTTTTTGCTTTATTTTTAACCAAGACAACGTTCCGCTTTATTCTTCCTTAATTCTCGTTCAAGTCTTCACTATCTTATTTTTATCAAATATAATGTTTTACGTTGCTTTTGTAGCCAGGACTATGTTTTGCCTTGTTCTTAACAAAAATAATAATGTTATACCTTGGTTTTTATTGTTTAAAATGATATTTGGTCTTATTTTTATTCAAGAAAATGTTTTCCTTGCATTTGTAGTTCTATCATGTTTTTGTCGTTTTGTCTTACTCAAATAGTATTCCGACCCTTACTACGAATCCTTACCTCATTAATAAGGATAAAACACTTCGTCAACTTATGTCTTTATCACGGTTCCCCGCTATCCCTTGAATTTAGTCATAAATTTAAGGACTAAATATAATCTATTTCATGAGGTAAGATTTTTGTTTATATCAACTCATTTATTACATCATCTTTTTTGAAAAAATATTTTCTATATAGTTTCTTACACGTCGTAAACTTTAATACGTTGTTTCATTGTCAGATCGCTTATGCAACTTAATTTGATATACTAATTGACCTTTCAATTTAGACCATTTATTTACGATTGCAAATCAATGGTTAATATTAAGCGGTTGTATGATTTGTATGATCCGACGTGAAAACTTTTCAAATTCATACATATGCCTATAAACTAGGGACTTAATTACAAATTTTCGATCCTGTTTAAATTGAACGATGTAGATTTAATGAAATATACTATTCGAAAAAAATAAACCTCGAACCTTAACAATTTTTGCTTCAACTATTTTTAGACATTCTTTCACTGAGATTTACTTTTTTCAAAACTTTTTTTTGAAAACGACTTTGTTGTTGCATACTTGTGCACATTTTCTTTACTCGTTCAATTACAATAATTTTCTAAATCATGTATATCTCTTATCCTCTTCATATTTACTTAATAGCTTAGTAAAAATGGAAGGAAAAAATAGAGATCAAATCCAATACTTTCGTCTATCATGTAGTAAGTCCATTTGCAATGAATCTGATTTTTAAAATGACATATCAGATTCTCAAAATGACCAACCAAGTGGTAAATTAGAAGTCAAAGTTAATTCCTATGATGATTCAGATGGTAGTTCAAAAACAAATCCAGAATATACTTATTCTCGTAAGCCCGTTAGTAAATATAGACCGCGTATTAAGTAAATTTATGTTAATAATCCTGGTTCCAAACGTGAAGTTGAAAGAAACATTAATATCTGTTTTCTAACTCGATGAAACTTGTTTACAATGATACTCTAACACCTTTTAAAGTAATTAAACCTAACATTTCTTCTTCGTCTAACAATCTCATGCTTATGAATTGATCACAGCCAACATTTAATTTTTGTAAAAAAATTCTTTGTCGAACAAACCTTAAGGTATCATGTTGATAATATTGAAGAATAAAATCTTATTCGTCTCCGTGGGTTATTCTTTGTGACGTTAACATCCATATTCAAAAACTAGGAGATCGTCCCAACGACGCTATCAACGATAAAATAAGTTTCTTTTATAACATTTTAGTGTAGAATATAAGATTTCTATTCCATGCTAAACTTGTAGAATTATTTCAATGAGTTACGATATGATGTATTTAAGTTACTCCCAATGGATGAAAGAGGTTAAGTATTTTGATAACATCATAAGTTATCCTAAAAATCCCTTTTATACTCTCTGAAATTCTCGAATCTAAATTTAACAAGGTACAAAAATCACAATTTTATTACTCCACTACTATAAAGAAATATAATATTTTGAAATTGTCAGTATCTAAAAGAAATGATTTTATGTTAGTGACTACAGTGAGTCAAAATCGTCAAACATCGTTGTTTAAACTGACGAAAATGGGTTACACCGAGTGTAATATTACTTTTATATTTTTTAAACGTTTATTTTATCAATTATTTTGTTACATTAACATCAACTTTAGCGTTTATTTTTTTTTTCTCTTTTTCAGAAGCTCATGTTTTATCAAAAAGTTGGAAATATCAATCCTCTAAAAACAATAGTTTAACTTGATTTTCTAATGAAACAAATCATATTTGGAAAGATCAACACCATTATATTTTTATCCGAGACAATTTGTTTTGTTAAGATTTTCTGAAATTAAAAGGAATGTGAGTTAACGAAAATTATGAATTTATGAACACAAACATCAATGCTTTATATAAAAGCACAAAAAATGGTTGATCTTCTTAAAAGAAGATTCGGTGAATAAAATAAATGATATAACAATATTGGAATGAATTTACCAATTCCCACGAGAAACGTCATGTTGTTGTTGATGTTGATGCTCACTCTTCTAAGATTAAAAAAATAAACAGCATAAGAAAATAAAAAATAACCCACTCATGATCCTTCCGTTAAAAAATAAAACCCTCAAACTATCCTTCAAACTCATATTCCCAAAAAATGATGGGTGCCACTACCATATTCTAAGATCATTATCTTCTACAAAATCGTATATACACTTACTTATGTAAAAAAACAAAGTGATGAAATTACAGCTCCATCAAGATTTGAGCTTGGTATTTTAACTTATCCAATAAGCATATATTGGATCATCATCAAGTTTGGATCCAAAATTCTTAAGGGATCATTTTCTAAACCAGTAACTTGTGTTATATTCTACTTCGTTGTCATTCGATGAATGTTTACAACGGTAGCTGGGAATTACCTCAAAGCTTATTATTTACTTCAAATATTTTCTTTAGTTTGTAATTAAATATTATTTTGAATTACACAATGTTAATAGTTTTTTGAATTTTGTTTTACGAGCCGACAAAAATATATCAATTGTAGATGTCAATATTTTAAATAAAACTCCTACTCCTTATAATAAAATAATATATATATATATATATATATATATATATATATATATATATATTATTTCATCTTTTAAAACATTATTGATAAACTTTAACAATTATACTGAGAATATATTATGCTACCGTTATTTGATCTTCGCTTTCAATATTCATAAAAATATGAACCTTGTTAAATAGATTACCTCAACAAAATAATCTCATGAAGAAAATGAATTATTCAAGAGAATGACTTTACCAAAGAAATGACTTTGTCAAGTTTTAAACAAGTAGTTTTTTTAATTTATCAAATACAACTTATATTCTGATTTTTAATTTCATTCATTTTATGATCTTGGCTTTGGTGATTATACTTACTGTTTGGCATTTATGGCCTTCATTACGTGACATTTAATCATTGTTTAGATTGATTGTTTTAAGTTATGTTTGTTTTGACTATGTGTATGATTATTATTTTTTACCTTTAGTTTGATAAGGATATGAATACGAGGGATTTAATATAATAATGTTAAGTTTATTTGTAATAAATTGTAGACTTATAAGAAGAGATTTGAATTACTTGTGAATGTAAGGGAATGTGATGCAGTTTACCTTATTATATAACTAATTCAGTTATAGAAGTTTGACGCGCCTATATATAAGACAGAAAAAGATGAATAAAGGGACGACCATTTTTAAGCCATATTCTGATACTTCGAGTTACTTTATCTCTATACAATATTACTTAACATTTCACTTTCTTTCTAAAAGTGAATTTTAGACTTAACAAATTGGCGACGACAGTGGGAGGAGGACTTTGATTGGTACACTGATTACACATAAAAAACTAAAAATTGTTGAACTGTTAGCCAGTGATATCGTTCTTGATCAAAATGGAACCAGAGCATGAAATTGATCCAACAGTTCGAAAGGTTATTAAAATGTTGAAATCAGACCTAAATGGAGAAGAGAGTAGGGAAAATAATCAAGTTGCGGCGCAAGGAGATCATTTTGATATTGAAAATCGGAGAATCAACTACTGCTCTAAATGATAAATACGTTTAAAGAGAACAACAAATTCTGTGAGGTAGGTTAAGATCTGAAGTAAGAAAAGTTGAATAGAAAAATGAGTTAGAAAATTAATCTGATCAGTTGTACACAACTCATCATATACAAAACGATCAAACGAAAGGACATTTTGAGTCTGATAAAGAACATCATACTTCACTAAAATATAAGAAAGATAAACATGGATATTTCACATCCAGTGATGAGGAATATGATAGCTTGGAATCTGAGGGAGGATTATGTAGATAGAAGAAAAAATGAAATTCTTCAAAAGGAGAAAGAAGACGACATCAGAAATCACGTAAATAGTATAAATCAAATAGAGATAGTCAACCTCGTCAACTGAGGATACTGTATGGTATGAAGGAAACGTATCCAAACAATACACAGGTGTAAAATTTATATGCTATTATGGGAACGAGAGAAGATGACCAGTATGTGCAAGGAGTATATGAGAGAAGTTCTTCTTTAACTTTTGCGATTAGGTCCATTTCTCTACCGAATCGTTTTGATATCTCCAAAGTCAAAAAGTTTGATGTGATGCAAGACCCTGATGATCACATTGAACAATTCAAAAACTATATGATGAACTTCAAAGATGATGATAGGCTGGTGTGCAGAGCATTTTCTATGACCTTCAAGGGCACTACATTGAAGTGGTATAATATAATTCTGAAGGGATCTATTACCAACTTTAGGGAATTTTATACATCTTTCCGACGATACTTTGTGGGAAGCAAAGAAATGCGTGCTAATGGTAATACAATAATACAATGTAAGCAAGTTATGAGTGAAAAATTGAAGGATTATAGGAGGCGTTTTATATTAACAAATGCGAGATTGGATAATTGTGAAGAGATGGTTGCTATGACCGCTTTTAGACAAGGGTTGTTACCAAAATATCTGGCAAAATTAATGATAAAAAGAAGAACATTACCTTTTGGAGCCTTAATGGCTCAAGTAGAAGATCAGATTATAGTAGATGACTTCACAAGAGTTCAAGGTGGACTTGGCTATGTATAGAAAAAATCGGGGTAAGGAACTACTAATCAAAGCTATCAAGCACCTCCTCATCCGAGGATGAACAACTATCTACCTCCTCGAATAGGAGGGGGTTCTTCTCAAGTAACAAAAAACAATCAACATTATAGACCAAGGCCAAATCAGTGGATAAAGAGAGAGTATTATGCAGACTTGACTGCAACTGTAGGTGCTATTTTTGAGAAGTCTAAAGATCATGTAAGCTTTAAAAATTCGGCTCCTATAAATAGACCAAAAGAAGAGCGTAATAATATATTTTGCAAGTATCATAATGATATTGGGCACGGCACTGCAAATTGTATAGCGTTATACAAGTTTTAGTAGAAAATGAAAAATTAATAGCTTTTGTTAAGGGGCAAAGTAGTGGATCAAAAAATTCGAGCACGTCAACACAACAAATTGTTAATCCAAATTTGAAGCAAGATAGTGTATTGTTCTGGATTCTAAATGTGATGAGTTTGATGCAACCTCATAATATTTGAACACAGATCCATATCGATTAATTTTGCTAGCTGTAGACGAATCAGTGGAGCATGGACGAGTTCGAAGTTTGTGTGAGTATTTTGAATCTTTAGCAATTTTTGGGAGAGATTCCATGGCTGACAATACTAACAATTCCAGGAAAAGACACGTTGTCAGTTTAACTAATCAAGTAAAATGAATAATGTATACTCACTTATGGAAAAAATGATACTCTTTTTATTTTGTTCGATGATGATGATTTGAGAGGAATAACAAGACCTCATGAGGACGCAGTGGTTGTAGGGGCATATATAGCTGGAACTGAAATTCAACGTGTTTTGATAGATACAGGGAGTTCTGAAAATGTATTGTTCAAGTATACATATGATAAAATACGTGTACTACATCTCGAATTTATCGAAATGATCGTACTATATATGGGTTTACATGGGTGACAGCTTAAGCGATTGGTAAATTCAAAAGTGAAGTGTGTTTAGGGAAAATGTCATTTTAAAAAGAAGGTTAAAGTCTCGTTCATAGTGGTTGAATGTCCAACCAATTATAATGCTATTTTTCGGAGATATTGGCTTTCAATAATGTATTATATTGTATCTGGTTTGGTTTATTTTGGGTTGAGGATAATTTTGTAAAGTGTTTTGTAATATATTTTGAGTATTAAGTGTTTGGTATAAAGTAGTGAGAGATTTGACCAGCCTGGTTGTATTAAATGTTCATTACCTTCATTATTTAAAGTGGTTGGGGGTATTTATACCCTTAATTAAAGTCCCATGGGCTTACAGGTCAAGTTATGAAACCGGGTCAAGTTTAAGGACCCATTAATATTTTAAGCCGATTAGCACATAGCTTAGTAAAAAGGTGTTTAGGTGTTTTTTACTTTTGTCCTGTCCGGATAGTTCAGTGGTACGTTTATGTCCGAATTGTCCTTGTCTGCATAACACAGTGCGATATGACTAGATAATCTGAACTCATCAGTAGCCTCCTTTTTTATGCATTGTCAAATATCTTTGGTAGGACTAAAAAATTTACTTAGCCAGTAGTGAATTTGTCCGATCTTCCTATGGAATCCGTACTCGGAGGTTTTATTCTTTTGATCAACTCAGTTCGAAGTCTGTCCGAACTGACTTCTCTTCCCAAAATTCTAAGTTTTCTTTTTGGATTGTGGGACACGTGTCACAATCTGGTTTGACCTATCAGCCGTTTTTCTTCCTAGATCAGTGCTCCCACTAAGCCTAGAAAGTTTCTAGGCATTTAATCCTTCTCACGTTTGCGCCGTCTTTAATCATTGCCAAACCGTTTTCAACTTCTCCTAGATAACAGTAATTTTTTCTACTGTTATATATAAATCCTTTGTCACTATTTAATTGTCTTTATCACTCAAAAACTTTCTAGAGAGATTTTCACTCTTATTTTCAAACTTGTTCTTGAAGAGTTTTATGTTCACAACCAGAAACGCACTTGTTAAAGGCGGCCGGTTAAACTTATCAGAGCTAGAAAGGGCAAGAAAATTTGAAAAGGAGAATCGCATTGCTTCCGGTATCTCAGTTTCCCCAAGTGAGAAGTCTGGTGAACCGACCCAAGAAGCTGATCAAGGATCATCTTCTTCCAGAAATCCTAAGCCTATACAGTTATTCAAACCAAGCCTCTCTCCTCTCCCCTCAGGCTCTTTTGTTCAAGAGTCTCAACCTTCTGTTGCTAAAGAAAAAGCTGTTTTGAGTGTAAAAAAACCTTCCCCTTTCATAACTATGGGTTCAGATGCAGAGAAGTCCCCAAAGAAGTTAACCCCTCGTCGGGCGACTCGCCTAACCAAAGCTCGAACTACTACTTCACTGCCAAAGCCCTCCGGATCGGAGGTATATAACGTAGCCCCAATGGCCAAGTCCTCCGGATCCCAACCTCAACCGGACACCGGGCCTTCAAAAACAACAGCTGCTCATTCATCCGAACAGCCTTTGGTGCCAAAAGCTGATCCTCCACTATCCAAGGCAATTGATAAAACTTCCACAGTGATGGAAGAAGTAATGGAAGACAGTATCAAAGAGGCTCCATTTGAAACTGAAGTATCAAGTCAAATCGGGGATGCTGCTTCTGACAGGAAGGGCAAAGGCAAAGTCAATTAATGCTTGACCCATCCGGAGCTTCCGGAGTTCTAGAGGGCAAGGTAGGCCCTTGCTTAAAAAATATTACTGTTAAATATCTGCTAGTTCTACAAAATATCAACTATGTCTACACCCACACTGCTGAGTTGGGAAAAATCCAGACGAAATGGGGGATCCTAGAGTCAGTAAAGGTACGGATACCTATCACTCTGGAGACTCCGATGGACTGCAAACTTAACGAAGTGGTTATCTTCACTGAGGTGCTAAACTGGGGACTTCGGTTCCCATTGGACCCAAAAATTGTAAGGTATTTCCATCTGGTTAAGCTCTGCCCAAGCCATCTAAGCCCAAACACCTGATATTCTCTCAATACTGCATAATGGCATCAAGGTTATCCAAAATCCCACCCCAATAGAGAAATTTTCCGTTGTGGCAAGTCTATGCAAGAATCACCACATTACATTCTACCATCAAAATATGAGGAACAATTTCAAGGTGGTAGACGACTTGCTGGAGTCTGAGAAGAACTGGAGGACACAGTTCCTGTTTATAAGTGGGACATGAGAGAATGATAGAAAGATCAAGGCCAACACCAATCCCAGCATGTTAACTAGCAGGTGGAAGAGTACTTGTGAGTTTTTTATCTTTGTTTTTCATGTTCTTCTTTTTAACTCATAAGTATTCCTCTCCTGATTTATTTGTCACTCATTTTTTAGTGCTTCCGAAGGAGTTCACCGGACACCTAGATGAGGGGCAAACAAACTGTGCCAAACTTAATGTATGGGTTGCAGAGCGTTAGGGGAATGGATTCCACAATTGCTTCACCTCAGGAAATCTTGTGATGTCCCATCTATGGAACACCACAGGTCAGAGGAACCTCTCATAGAAAGAGATAACTATGCCGCCTCCTCCTGGTATAATTCTCAAGCGAACGGAAGCCAAAGCTGGTAAATTGGCCTTACCTTCCAGGGCCAAAGCTCCCAGCAAAATGAAAGGGAAGAAGAAGAAAGCTGCAACAGAGCCGGTCCAAGCTGCCACAGAGGGGACTCGTTCGGGGAAGCAAGGGGGAATTAACGCTGCCTTGCTCAAAGTAGTAAAGGCTGAGACTGATAGGGAGGCAGGAGAGTCACAAAACCCACCAAAGCCTTCCAAAAAGGACCAGAAAAGAAGGGCAAGCAGTGACAAAAAGGCTGCAAAAAAGAAGAAGGTCACCTTAGGAGAAGAAATAATTCTTCGTCCTTCGGATATTTTACCTCCACCAAGCCCTGTTGATCCCACTTTACAAGAGAAGATCCTAACAGGTCTACAGTCCCGAGAGGGTGTTGGGGAGGGATTGAAGGAGTGGAAATTAGTTCCCTTCAAGACATTGATTTATACTTCCATGATTCTCAGAAGGATGATTTCGCAGGTCCCTTCCGCCCTTCGAGTTCTGCTAACATGGTGACCTTTAATGGTAAGTCCTTCTCCATCTTTGGAGATCAAGATGTTCTAAGACATTCTCTTCTTGGTCACATCCAGCCAGTGCTTGACCTGGAGAGACAAGTGAAAAGCCATACCACACTCATCAATTCCCTCACTACTAACAAGGAGTCTCTGTCAACCAATTTTCTCAATGCCAATCAGAGCATAGAAGAACTGAAGAAAGAGATAGAATCATTGAGGAAGGACAAAGAAGATCTATCAACCAAGCTGGCCACTTCGGAGACTGCCAGTACTGAGATCCAAACTAAGTACTCCGGTTTGGAAAAGGACCTCACAACATTAAGAGAGGACCTGAAAACCAAATATGGTGTCATTCAAAACCTGTCCGGTGAGAAGACTTCCTTAGAGGGTACTGTGTCTAAGATGGCCAAGGAGAAAGAGGACTTGGTGAAGCATCAGGATCAAGCTATTCATGCAAGCATTGATAAATATACCAACGAAGTGATAGATTCTCTTGAGAAAAGATACAATGAAGTCAAGTCTGACATGGTGCTGCTCTTTAATGAAACCTTTCCGAAGAGGACCCTTGGTCCCTTATGGAAATATGTGGAATACGAAGAACTTCCTCATTATACCATGACAACTGGTGACAAGTACAATTACTCCAGTGGAATCGATTCCACTGCAGATGATGAAGAGGGAACCGGGATAGTTCAAGTGCTGAACTCAAAAATCCTAAGAAAGGTGGTGGTGGTGAGACATCCGAAGGGAATAAACCCTAAGGTTTAATCATAAATTTTTTTATCTTTTCTGAACATTTAAAGTCCTTGGATAGCCAAGGCACATTTTTTAATATTATCCGGTCAGATTCTGGATAAGTCCTTGAAATACTTAAAGTCCTTGGATGGCCAAGGCATGTTTTGTTCTTCCTATTCGGTTAAAGTCCGAATAGGTTTATTTATCAAACCTTATTTTATTTACTATTTTCTTTCCTTTAATTTTTTCATGGCTAATGTTTAAGTAGCCCTTAGTATTTCAGAATTATTAAAGTGAGAGTGTTTAATATCTCCGATGACATGTATTTAATGGTCATCACTCAACCAGGTTAATCTGATCTATCAAAGATCAAAGTGTGAAACAAAAGATTTGTACTTGAATTAATTGTAGTTAAACTACACCAGATGTTTTAAGAAGGCATCACATTTTATTGAATGAAAAAACCGGACACCTCATTAAAACCTCCCCGCGCCACCAGGGTAGGAAAGAGTATGCCCCTTAATATTTACATTGATATCTAACAAGTAAATATTTGCACAACTTTTATTCTAAATATAACCTAAGATGTTCAATATTCCATGGGTGCTTCAAAATCCTTCCTTCTTTACAGAACTGCTTCTCCTTGGTGTGTAGGAAAACGTTTCTAAAAAAATTATCTCCCAGTTGAAAATATTTTCTCTTGACCTTGGAAGCAAACCTGCTCCTCATCAAGCCTTGGTAGTGGGTTGCTCTCAAGTGAGCTTTAACCCTTCTTTATTCCAATTAAGTCCAACTGATTCCTAAATTCTATCTCATTAGCCTGTTTGGAATAATTATGGAACCTGTATGATAGTAGGGTAGCTTTAATGGGGGTAATGACATCCATCTCATACACCAAAGGAAAATGAGATTCTTGTGTAGCAGCTCGATGTGTAGTTCAGTATGCCCATAATATGTTTTGGAGATAGCTTGGCGACTTCCCTACAGCCCCCTCTAGATTCTTTTTTAATCCAGACAATATAGTTCTATTGGCAACTCCAACCTGTTTGTTCGCTTGTGGATATAAATGAGAGGAAAAGCAGTGCTGAATGCCTATAAAGGCACAAAAACTCTACATATCCTTGTTATCAAACCGTGGCCCGTTATCTGGGGTTATCTTTTGAGGAATCCTAAATCTACAACATATATTGGATAAGATGAATTTTATGATGGCTTTAGAAATGGTTCTTGCCAAAAGAGCTGCCTCTTTCCTTTTCGAGAAGTAATCAATATCAACTATAATAGTCTTCCACACTCTGGACGCCGTTGGTAGAGGCCCAACTAAATCCAATCCCCAACGTGCAAAAGGTACTGGCTCAGAAATCGACTCCATAAGTACTGCTGGCACATGAATTTCGTTGCCATACCTTTGGCACGGATCACACTTCTTTACCATTTCTTTAGCATCTACCATTATGGATGGCTAATAGTACCCAGCCAACAATACTCTATGGGTTAGTGCCCTAAAGCCACAATGTGCTGACCCTTCTCCATCGTGTACTTCAGATAAAATAACTTGAGATTCTTCAACCCCCAAACAACATAGGAGAGGTCTACTAAAATATTTTTTATAGAGCACTTCCTTTATGATAAAAAATCCACGAGCCCTGTGTTTAATTTTTCTAGCTATATCTTTATCCGGAGGCAAAACCCTATCAGAAATGTATTGAATAAGGGGAAATCTCCAATCTTTAGGTTGAACTACTTGTATACTCACGCTTTCCTCCTCTTCCTTGTCCTAGCTTGACTGTATGGATGGTTATTCTTGTACATGAATCCAAGGGTAGGACTCTGAATATGCTATAGTTGCCAAGGAATCGGCCAGTGTATTCTCTGATCTAGGAATATGCTCATAACAAACACTTTTGAGGTTGGCTGCCACCTCTTTGAGGAAGAGTAAGTATTTAATCATCTGTTCCTTCTTGGCCTCAGATTGACCTTGAACATGATGGATAAGAAGCTGAGAATCACTCATCAACCTAACTCTTTTAGCCCCACATAGGAAAGCTAATTTGAGACCAGCTATAGTTGGTTCATATTCGAACTCATTGTTAGAGACCCTGAACCCAAAACATATAGCTTGGTACATTTTATCACCATACAGAGAGGTTAGGCAAATTACAGCTCCACTACCCATTGTGCTTGATCCACTATCAATCCGGACTATCCATTCTTTTTTGGTTTTACCTTCTGAAACTTTTTTAGAACTCTTATCCGGACGGAATTCTACCAGGAAATCAGCAACAGATTGAGCTTTGATAGCAGTTTGTGGGGCAATATCAATGTCATAATCACCCAACTCTACTGACTACTTGGTCATCCTACTCGATATGTCTACTTTCTAAAGAACATTCTTCAATAGAAAAGACGCTCGGACAATGATGGAAGGAGATTGAAAATACGGCCTCATTTTTCTTGCAGCAATCACTAAGGCTAGTGCCAACTTTTCAATCATCAAGTACCTCTTCTCAGCATCTATCAGGATTTTGCTGATGTAGTACACCGGACGAGGGTAATTGTCCACCTCTCTTACCAATAATGCACTTATAGCACATTCTGACACATCCAAGTATACATAGAGTGTTTCTCCTTGTATGGGCTTGAAAAGGGTCTTTGGTGAAGATAAGTGTTTCTTTATTTCATCAAAAGCTTGGCTGCATTGTGGAGACTAATTAATGTCTTTAAGATTCTTCAAGGTTTGGAAAAATGGAGAACATTATCTGAATATCTTGAAATAAAATGATTCAAGGCAGCCAACCTTCTAGTAAGCCTCTGGACTTCTTTAATATTCCGGGGATGATCCATTTCTAACAGGGCATTCAACTGATCCGGATCGGGATGTATCCCTTTCTCACTTATTGCATACCCCAAAAATTTTCCGGATCGAACCCAAAAAACACATTGTTCTGGATTTAGTTTCAAATTCACCATTGTCAGATTGGCAAAATTTTCCCGAAGGTCAATTATATGCAAATCCTCCTCTAAGCTTTTAACCATCATGTCATCTATGTGCACCTCCATATTCGTGCCAATCTGATTTGCAAATGTTTTGTTTACTAGCCTCTGGTAAGTAGCCCCAGCATTCTTCAACCCAAAAGACATCACCTTATAACAATGGAGACCCTTATCTGTAACAAATGTAGTATGATCTTGGTCCTTTGGATCCACATGAATCTGGTTGTATCCAGAGAAAAAATCCATGAAGGATAACAACTTGTTGCCAGACGTTGGGTCCACCAACTGATCTATCCAGGGGACCGGATAAAGATCTTTTGGGCAAGCTATGTTGAGTTCAGTAAAATCAATACACATACGCTATTTCCTGTTCTTTTTCTTGACCAACACCGGATTGTCAGTCCATAAGGGATATTGAGACTCCTTTATGTGCCCCATTTTGGTAAGCCGATCAACTTCTTGGACTATTACATCAGCTTTCTCCTTAGAGAAAGCCCTCATTTTCTGCACAACAGGTGCAACATCGCTCCAAATCGATAGGTTGTGCGAGATAACGCTTGCAGGTATTCCGGTTACATCACCATTGCACCAAGAAAAAACATGTTGATTTTCTGACAAAAAGGACAACAATTTCTTTTTTAATTCTAGCGCCATCTTGGAGCCAACCTTGATACTTCTACCCTCTGCCAAGGGGTGGGTTTCAACTTCTTCCACCGGTATTATAACACTAGGGGCCTCTCTGGGGTCATCAATCTCACCCTTCCCCTTAGAAGGCCCCAATAACTTCTTATCTTCATTGATTAGAACTGCTCCCAAAGTTTTAGGAGCAAGTGCAGTTGTCCTTTGCTATCTTCTGACTACTTCAGACAACACCCACTTGCCTTTGAACCGCATACTTCAAACACTGATGGACTGTTGAGGCCACATCATGCATTCTAGAGAGCTAGGACCTCCCAAAGATTGCATTGTAACATGTGGGATGATATACCACAATGAATAACACTCTGAACAGCTTTTTAAAAGGATCCTTGCCCAACAACACCTCTTCCTCAAATTCCCCGATTACATCCGCAGAGCTCTCTGTGAAGCCCACAATGGTTCTGTTTGACCGTTGAATAACAGCCAGATTTTTCATCTACTTGTAAGAACTTAAAACTAGGATGTTTGCCGAAATGCCCGTGCCTATAAGAATTCGTCTGATATCATAGCCCCCAATAGATGCTCCTATCACCATAACATCCTCACGAGGCCCAACGATATTTTTTAAATTATCCTCATCAAAGACTGTAAATGGAAAAGGGGTTTGAGACTGATAAGAAGACATGCCTCCTTCCAATTGAGTAACCAGAGAATGAACATGCCTCTTTCTTGATGAAGGAGTGGGCGCTGTCATGGTATCTCCTCCGAATATAGTGAGTGACTCAAAGAAACTAATAAGTTCGGACACTATCTTAGTTTGTTCTGTTATGACCCCTATTTTATTCCGGGTTGGATCAGGATCTAGGTACTCCGAATCAAAATCAAATTTGTCAAGGATCACCATTGTCCCCTCCGGAGCAGATGTTCCTGCATTGTTTGTAGACCCAGTTCGAGGAGCATTGTCAGACCTGTTTCCACCTCTTCTTTTGACATAAGACCCAACTTACCTCTTTCAATAATATTCTGTACTTCCTACTTCAGAGAAATGCAGTCTTGGGTGTTATGGCTAATATCATTGTGATATTGGTAAAAATAAGTATTTCAACTGTCTATGGGAGACTACAGTGCTGCTGGTTTCCGGAAATGGACTTCATCCTTGGTCTTGTCATATATTGTGGCCACATTCTCTTTTAATTCTGCAAACCACTTCGGTTGAACCCAATGACCTCTTTTACTCCTTGACTCTTGACTCTGAGATTGATTTTGGTTGGATTTGATGTGGTATATTTTCGTCTGAGGGTAAGTTTGTAATTTTTATTTAGAGTTTTGTGGAATTTTGAGAGTATTTAATGTTTGGGTAGAATGTAGAGGGAGAATTGAGCTGCCTGGTTGTATTTAATTTTCATTACCCTCATTTAATGTTGGTGGTTGGGTATTTATACCCTTATATTTGGGCTATATGGGCTTTCGAGTCGTGTTTAATGGATTCGGGTCGAGTTTAAAGACCCATTAGTTCTAAGTAAGTTAATAGGCAGCTTAGTCAAAAAGTGATTATGTTTTAAGTACTTTAGTTCTGTTCGGATAGTTCAGTAGATGATAGTGGTCCGAACTGCCCCTGTCCGGTGAAGTGGACATTGTCGGAATTGGCCCTGTCTGGTTCCCATAAAGTGTGGTGACAGAATCCGGACTCATCAGTAGCCCCTTTTTTAGGTGGTGTTCAAAAATCTTTGGCAAGACCTGAAAAATAGTCTGTTACTGGTCACAGCTACATCCGGACAGGTCCTTTGAACTGTGTTATAGCTTTATCCGAACTGAAAAAGTTCTTGAAAATTAAACGGTTTTTTGCCAGAATTCGTGGGATACATGTCTCTCTCTGGTTCGTCACATCAGCCGTTTTTTCACCTAGAATGGCGCTCCCACCTTCTCCAAAAAGTAACCTCTTCATTTAATGAAGATGACATCAACGCCGTTCCTTAATCATTGTAATCCTTTCGAAATATCCTAGGTATCAAAGCATCTTTTGCATATTTACTATAAATTAGTTACTACTTCACTGTTTTACTATCTTCTTCATCATTACTTTGCTAAATTTCAGAGCTTTCTCTCTAAAAAACAAACACTTCTTTTCGGTGTGAGTTTATGTTCACAGCTAGGAACGCTTTAATCAAAGGCGGGTGGCTTAATCTATCAGAGTTAGAAAAGGCACAAAAAAGTTGAACGAGAAAGGCGCATTGCTGCAGGCCTTCCTACTTCCCCTGTCAACAAACCAGAAATTCCAAACACAGAGCCTGACCAGGGCTCTTCTTCAACCAGAAGCATTAAACCGAGGAGATTGTTTTAAACCAACCTTTCACCAATTGTTTCAGGCTCGTCGGTTCAGGAATCAGAGCCCACTGTTGAACCAGGACAAGCAGTTACCAGTTTTAAGAGGCCTTCTCCCTTTATCGCCATGAGATCAGATGCAGATGTCTCTCCATATAAGTTAGTTGATCGGAGAAGAGGTCGCCTGGTAAAAGGGCAGGCTAAAAAAGGTACACCTTCCAAGTCTGGGGCCAAGGATAGCAACACAGGGTCAGAGGCACCCATGAAAATTACTAAGGACAAACTGTCTGGAGCGGAGGCATCTAGCTCAAGCCTCCGAAAAGGAACTACTGCATCTGAGCCCCAGCAAGAGGCTAGCGTACAAGAAACCAAAGAAACCCAACAATCCAGGGGGCATACGGAGCCAATCTCTAACTCTCCTCACCCAAACACAACTGAAAACCCCTCATTGGTAATGGAAGAAGTAATGGAGGATTCTATTGAAGAGGCTCCGTTTGAGTCCGAAGTCTCCGGACAAACGAGTGATGCTGGTGCTGCCAAGAAGGATAAAGGCAAAGAAAAACTATGCCTAAGGCATCCAGATCTGCCGGAGATCCTTGAGGGAAAAGTGGGACCTTGTTTCCACAAGGTTAGTGTGAAGTATTTAATTGCTTTGCAAAAAATTAATTATGCCTTCATCCACCCAGCCGAACTGGGTCGGATGCGAACAAAGTTGGGGATTCCGGAGAATGTGAAAATAAGGATCCCAATAGACCCTGAAACACCGATGGACTGCAAGCTTAGTGAAATAGTTATCTTTACTGAACTGTTTAACTGGGGACTAAGGTTTCCCTTAGATCCGGAGATAGTCAAATACTTCCACCTCATCAAGCTTTTCCCAAGTCAACTGAGCCCTAATGCCTGGTACACTCTTATGGCCTGTATCATGGCCTCCAGGCTCTCCGGAGTTCCTCTTTTAATGGAGGAATTCGCAGCTGTGGCCAGTCTCTGTAGAAACCACCATATTCCCTTCTATCACTTCAACATGGGTGATAACTATAAAGTAGTGGATGACCTGCTCGAGTCGGAGAGAAATTGGAGGACTCACTTTTTGTTTGTGAGTGGTGCCTGGGAGAATGGGAGGAAGATTAAAGCCGGTACCAACCCAAGTCTCCTCACCAGCAGATGGCGAAGTGATGGTAAGAATCCCATCTCTTATTCCCATCTTCATTTCCTATAAATTTATTTATCTAACTTATTTTTTTTTGTTTCTTGACAGTGCTGCCTAAAGACTTCAATGATTATTTAAAGGCCGGGCAGACCACTTGCACCAAGATAAACACTTGGGCTGCTGAAAAGTGGGGAAATCGCTTCCACAACGCCTTTACCGGAGGCAATATTGCAAGGTCCCACCTCTGGAATACTACTGACCGGAGGGACTTATCCTGGGAGGAACTTACCATCCCACCCCCTCCAGAGATAGTCCTTAAAAGAACACACGCACCGGACGGGTCACTGTATCTGCCTGGTCGAGCCAAGGCCCCAAGTAAGATGAAAGGAAAAAAAGGTAAGGGCAAGAAGAGTGCGGTTGAAGCTAATCCCACCGAAGCAGAGGAAACTGCTCCAACAAACCAAGAGAGGCCAGTTCCAAGCCAGATTGATGCTGCTCTTCTAGAAGTAGTGGAGCACGAGAGTACTAGGGAAGAGGCAGGATCTCCAAAACCTCCAAGGGTGCCTAAGAGAGACAGGAAATGGGGAGCAGAAAGCAAGGACACGGAGGCCAAGAAGAAAAAGAACTCCAGGGGTGATGAACTTTCTCTCCGGCCTCCGGAGCCCCTCCCTCCTGTTGACCCTACTGATATAAAAAGAGCAGAAGAGATCCCTGGTGACTTTCGAACTGATGAGGTTGGAGGAGGAGACATCAGTATTGACGATATCGACATTACAGGGCTGGAGGGGCTTGATGACTACTTTGAAAACCTCCCCAGAGATGACTTTGCTGGGCCCTACCTCCCTCCAAGCACTTCAAACATCGTTACCTTCAATGGTAAGTCTTTTACTGTTTCAAGTGAAAGAGATGTTATAACTCACTATATATTGAGTAATATTCAGCCAGTGCTTGGTCTGGAGAAACAAGTGCGAGGTCAGTCAGCTATCATTACTGCCTTTAATTCTGACAAGGAGAAACTGTCCAACGACCTCCTCATTGCCACCCAAAATACGGATGTTTTGAAGGGAGAAAATGAGGAGTTAAAGAAGAACCAGGACGGTTGGGCCACAAAGGTAGCTACCTTAGAAGATACTATCAAAGACCTCCGAGCAAAGCAGTCCGGGTTGGAGAAAGATCTCTCCTCTTCGAAAGAGGAAGTGAAGGCCAAGGACTAAGTCATTCATACTTTGACCAATGACAAGATCGTGCTCGAGGACTCGGTGTCCAAGGCCGCACAGGAAAAAGTTGATCTGCTAAGGGAGCAAGAGGCCAAAATTCAAGCCAAGATTGATGCTTACACCAACAGTGTGATAGATACACAGGAAGAAATGTATGCCAAGGTGAAGTCAGACATGGTCCTGTTTTTTCACGAGAAATTCCCGAAGAGGAATCTGGGAGATTTATGGACTTATGTAGAGTACGAAGACCTTCCCTTCCACACTATGGCTGGTGGAGACTTGCATGATTATTCTAGTGCTGTCTCATCCGATGAGGAAGAGAATACCGGGGAGAGTCCAAATGAGGAGAATGATGACCTCAAGAAGAAGAAAACAAATGAGGCCGAGCCATCTTCAAAGGCTCAGTCTTAGAGTATCAATTATTATTTCACCTTTTGTTTTAATTGAACTAAAATCCTTGAAAGGCCAAGGAATTTTTGTAACTGTGTCCGGTGTTTGACCGGATAGATATTTTTGATTTGATTGACAATTTAAAGTCCTTGGATGACCAAGGCACTTCGGTTATTTTAATGGGTATCTTTACTTTGCACGCTCTTGCATTCTTTCATAGTTTTTCAATTTTGGTGGCTAATGTTTAAGCAGCCCTTAGTTATTTCATAAACATTCTAAAGTGAGAGTGTTTAAATTCTCCGATGACAAATGTTTAAGTAGTCATCACACCTTCAATTTAAGCCGGCTTGTGTTGAAATAAAAATTTGACAATGAACTATGAAGTAGAAACACTCCGAATTTTTAAGAAGGCATCAAATTTTATAAAAAAGCCCGGACACCTCATTCAAACCTCCCAGCACCACCAGGGTAGGAAAGAGTATGCCCCCAAATATTTACATGGATTTTTAAACAAGTAAATATTTGCATAGTTTCTATTCCAAGTACAACCGGAGGTGTTCAATATTCCAAGGATGGTTCAAAATTCTTCCATCTTTGTCTTGGAGCCAGTATGTTCCAGGCTTAAGCTTTTCAATGACCACATAGGGTCCTTCCCAAGTTGGAGCCAATTTACCGAATTGCCTCTCTTTAGTGTGTAGGAAAACGTTTCTCAACACCTTATCCCCCGGTTGAAAATCCCTTCTCTTGATTTTAGAAGCAAACCTGATTCTCATCAAACCTTGATAGTGCACAGCCCTAAGGTGAGCTTTAACTCTTCTTTCCTCTATCAAGTCAAGTTGGCCTCTGATAGCCCCTTCGTTAGTGTGTTCGGAGAAATTATGAACTCGAAATGAAGGGAGAGTTGCTTCCATGGGAGCTATGGCATCCATCCCATAGACCAAAGCAAAAGGTGACTCTTGTGTTGCAGCCCCAGGTGTAGTCCGGTAAGCCCACAAAACTTCTTGCAAATAACTAGGCCATTTTCCAGCAGCCCCTTCTAAATTTTTCTTCAAACCAGACAGTATAGTCCTGTTAGCCACTTCAACCTGACCATTTGCTTGTGGGTGGAAATGTGAAGAGAAACAATGTTGTATACCTCTAGAGGCACATAAACTCTCCATTTCCTTATTATCGAACTGTGGCCCATTGTCTGTTGTTATCTTCTGTGGAATTCCAAATCTGCAACAGATATTGGATAAAATGAATTTTATAACAGCTTTTGATGTTGTACCTGCCAATGGAGCTGCTTCAATCCACTTCGAAAAATAATAAATAGCAACAATTATTGTCCAGCGTCCTCCGGATGCTATAGATAAAGGTCCCACCAAATCCAACCCCCATCGAGCAAAAGGTATAGGCTCAGAAATTGACTCTAAAGGGATGGCTGGGATATGAATTTCATTGCTATATCTCTGGCATGGGTCACACCTCCTCACCAGCTCCTTAGCATCTTGCATTATGGAAGGCCAATAATACCCAGCCAACAAAACTCTCCTTGTTAGAGACCTGAATCCACAGTGAGCTGATCCCTCACCATCATGTAATTCGGAGAGCACTATTTGAGATTCATCAACCCCCAAACATCATAAGAGGGGTTTACTGTAACACTTCTTATAAAGAACATCTCTTAGTATGATAAAACCACGAGCCTTGTACTTTAATTTTCTTGCTATTGATTTATCTGGAGGCAAAATGCCATCTGAAAGATATTGAAGGAGAGGAAACCTCCAATCTTGAGGCTGTTTAGTCCGTATATCGAAGCTTTCTTCCTGCATACCTATACTGAGTTGAATGGAAGGACACTCCAGCACATGGATCCAAGGGTAGGATTCAGTATAGGCTATGGTTGCCAAGGAGTTTGCCAATTCATTTTATGTTCAGGGTATGTGCTCATAAACGATGCTCTTGAACTTAAGTGCCTCATTTTTAAGAATAAGTAAGTATTTTATCAGTTGCTCTTTTATGGCTTCGGATCGACCTTGTGCATGATGGATAAGAAGCTGGGAATCGCTCATCAACTTGACCCTCTTGGCTCCACAAATAGAAGCTAACTTTAAACCAGCTATAACAGCTTCATATTCAGACTCATTATTGGAAGCCCTAAAAGCAAAACATATAGCTTGGTACATTTTGTCACCATACGGAGAGGTCAAGCCTACCCCTGCACCACATCCCATGGTACTTGATCCACCATCAGTCCGGACGACCCAGACTTTTTTATCTTTGGTATCAGATGTTTGCTCTGCATCCTTATCTGAATGGAATTCAACTAAGAAATCAACCACAGCTTGGGCTTTGATCGCTGTTCGGGGGGGAAAAATCAATATCAAAGTCCCCTAATTCCACTGACCACTTAGTCATTCTACTTGAAACATCTGCCTTTTGAAGAATGTTTTTTAAGGGAAAAGACGTTCGGACAATAATAGGATGAGCCTGAAAATAAGGCCTCATCTTCCTTGCAGCAATCACCAAGGCTAATGCTAATTTTTCAAGCTTCAAATAACGTTTTTCTGCATCTATCAAGCTCTTGCTGATGTAATACACCGGACGAGGATAATTATCTACCTCCCTCACCAATACGCCACTTATGGCACAACTGGAAACTGCCAAGTATATGAAGAGTGTCTCTCCATCAACAGGTTTAAATAAAGTCTTGGGGGAGGACATATGTTTTTTAATTTCATTGAAGGCCTCATCACATTGTGAAGTCCAATCGAAGCCCTTTGCACCTTTTAAAGTTGGAAAGAACGGGGCACATCTGTCCGAAGACCTCAAAATGAATTGATTTAAAGCAGCCAACCTCCTAGTCAACCATTGGAATAAAGCATTAAGCTGGTCCGGATCAGGCTGTATCCCTTGTTCACTTATTACATACCCCAAGAATTTGCCAGACTGTACTCCGAACACACACTTCTCTAGGTTTAGTTTCAAATTCACTTTTACTAAGTTAGCAAAAGTTTCTCGGAGATCTGCCAAGTGTAGCTCTTCGTCCATACTTTTTACCATCATGTCGTCGATGTATACTTCCATGTTTCTTCCAATTTGATCAACAAAAGCTTTGTTTACCAATCTCTGATAAGTAGCCCCAACATTTTTTAACCCAAACGACATCACCTTGTAACAATGAAGGCCCATATCAGTAACAAATATAGTATGCTCCTGATCCTTCGGATCTACTTGAATCTGATTGTACCCGGATAAAGCATCCATGAAAGATAGTAGCTTATTCCCAGATGTGGAATCCACCAGCTGATCAATCCGGGGGACCGGAATAAATCCTTTGGGCAAGCCCTGTTAAGATCTGTAAAGTCAATACACATACGCCACTTGCCATTTTTCTTTTTTACCAGGACCGGATTGGTTTTTTTAAAGGATACTGAGACTCCTTTATGTGCCCCATTTTAGTAAGCCTGTCGACTTCTTGAACGATGACATCAGCCTTTTTCTTAGAAAAAGCTCTTCTCTTTTGTACCACAGGTGCTATGTCTCTTCGGATGGACAGGTGGTGTGATATAATATCTGCTGGTACCCCGGTAACATCAGCATTGCACCAAGCAAAAACATGCTGATGGTCTTTTAAGAACTTCAACATCTTACCCTTTAGCTCAGATGTCATTCTGGACCCTATCTTAACATTTTGTCCCTCTTCCAAAGAATGTGTTTCGACTTCTTCAACTGGTATTAAAACTCCAGGGGTCTCTCTGGGGTCATCAATTTCACCCTCACCCCCAGAAAGCCCCTCAAACTCCTATTCCTCATTGATACGAACTGCCCCAACGTTCGAGGAGCCAATGCTGTTGCATAACACTCTCTTGCTACCTTTTGGCTGCTCCGAACAACTCCCACTTGTCCTTGCACAACATATTTCAAACATTGGTGGACTGTTGAGGCCACTGCATGCATCCTAGAGAGCCAAGACCTCCCTAGAATAACATTATAACAAGTGGGACAATCCACTACAACAAACAGTATTCTAACCATCTTCTTAAAAGGGCCATTGCCCAACAAGACTTTCTCTTCGAACTCCCCGATCACATCTGCTGAGCTCCCAGTGAAATCGATAATTAACCTGTTCGCACGCTGAATTACTGTTGGATTCTTCATCTTTTTGTAGGAAGTTAAAAAGAGGATATTGGCTGAACTCCTTGTATCCACCAAAATTCATCTTATGTCATTGCCCCCAATGTATGCTCCTATGACAACAACATCTTCATGAGGACCTGCTATATCCCTCAAGTCATCCTCATAAAAAACAATGAAGGGAAATGGAATTTGTGATTGATAGGAAGTCATACCTCCCTCTAGTTGGGTAGCTAAAGTATGAACATGCCTCTTTCTCGAAGAAGCAGTGGGTGCTGTCATGGTATCCCCTCCGAAAATTGTGAGTGACTCAAAAAAGTTAATAAGCCCGGACACTGTTTTACAACGTTCCTCAATGGCACCCACTCTGTTTCGAGTTGGATCAGGGTCCAAGTACTCTGACTCTATATCGAATCTATCGATTATCACCATAGCTCCCTCCAGAGCGGATGTGCCTGCATTGTTTGGACCAGCCCGATGAGCATTATCAGGCCTATTTCCTCCTCTTCTTTTAACATATGCTCCCAACTTTCCTCTTTCAATTAAATTTTGGACTTCTTGCTTTAAAGAAATACAATCCTCAGTGGTATGGCCAGTATCATTATGATACTGACAGAAGCAATTGTTACGATGCTCCCTAGGAGATTGTAGCGCAGCCGGCCTTCTATAGTGTACTTCTTCCTTTGTTTTGTCATAAATGGTGGCTACACTTTATTTTAACTCAGCAAACCACTCCGCTTGAACCCAAGGCCCTCTTTTATTTCTAGATTGCTGACTCTGGGCAGGCGCAGCTGGCTAAGACTGAGCTTTTGCTCTGTTATGACCCTGCCCGTCCTCCCTTGCCTTGTTCCCGGACTGATTTTGGTTGGGGTTTGGTACAGCTGGGGCAGACCTCACCTGCCTGTGCACCCTAGTTTTCTTTTTTTCATCCATGTTAATTTTATTTCCAACCTGATTCAGTAGACCTCCCCATGTCATGGCCTTTTTTCTGGTCACTGAATCAGCCAAATTTCCAGGGTTTAAGCCCTGCCTCATAGAAGCTATTATTGCTTCTTGTTCAAAGCAATCAGCCAACCCATTTTTGGTGTTTACAAAGCGACTTATGTATTCTTTCAGAGATTCGTTCGGTTCTTGGGCACAATGGATAATTGTGTCCCCATTGCCCTTCACCTCCTTACTTCCAACAAACTGCCTCCGGAAGGCCACCCAAAAGGTATCGAAATTTCTGATGCACCCCTGTGGTAGGCTGTTATACCACTTTAGGGCACTCCCCGTAAAGGATTGGGAGAATGCTCTATAAAGCAACTTGTCGTCATCATCGAAATTCATCATGAAATTTTTGAATTGTTCCAAGTGATTGTCCGGATCTTTACTGCCATCGTATTTCTCCATTTTTGTACAATCAAACCTTTTAGGAAGGTTTCCGGACAGAATCTTGGACGAAAATGGAGATTGTCTCCAATTCCGGCCACGACTGAAAACGGTATCCTCATTAGGAGTTGCAAAGATACCTGGTTCATCATGGAAGGTAAAAGGATCCACCAGCATCCGGTCTATGTGTCTCCGGCTATGAGATGACCCTTTGCCTATATGCCTCTTTAACTTTCCATTCCTATCCCTTTTTCTTGAATACTTCTTAACCAACTTTTGTTTCTTTTTAGATCGGCCCTCATCACTGCTGGAGGACAAGGATTCCTCAACTCCGTCTTCGTCCCGATGAGCTACTGGAAGATTCTGAGTCTGAATCAGAGCTCTCCACCGGCTTGGACCGGTGAGACCTTTTGGAGCTAACATGAGTCTTCTTCGTACTCACATAGGTCTTTGAAGGCTCATGCTCTCTAGGGTTGTCAGTATGATGAGCAACTGATGCCTTTGACTTCTCTTTTATGCCCATCTTTGCCCTCTCTACCCTCAGAGCTTCTATCTCTCCTTTTAACCTATCACGCTCCTCGATGGTATATTCATCATTTTCTCCCACCACTTCAAGCAAAGCTGGTGGTACTTCCGGTGCGTCCGGATTCATTCAGACTGGTTTTTCTGATGGTTTTGAATGCTATATTCAGGCACCGTCGTTCTCCCACTGTGGTTGCCAATTTGATGTGGTATAATTTCGTCTGAGGGTAAGTTTGTAATTTTTATTTAGAATTTTGTGGAATTTTTAGAGTATTTAATGTTTGGGTAGAATGTAGAGGGAGAATTGAGCTGTCTGGTTGTATTTAATATTCATTACCCTCATTTGATGTTGGTGGTTTGGTATTTATACCCTTATATTTAGGCTATATGGGCTTTCGGGTCGTGCTTAATGGATTCAGGTCGAGTTTAAAGACCCATTAGTTCTAAGTAAGTTAAGTGGCAGCTTAGTCAAAAAGTGATTATGTTTTAAGTACTTTAGTTCTATTTGGATAGTTCAGTAGATGATAGTGGTCCGAACTGCACCTATCCGGTGAAGTGGACATTGTCCGAATTGGCCCTGTCCGGTTCCCATAAAGTGTGGTGACAGAATCCGGACTCATCAGGATTGAGCCTGCTTAGCCCTGTTGGACCCTTGTCCGGTCTCCTTAACCTTACACCCAGGCTGGTTTTGGTTTTGAGCTGCTGGGGTGGACCTCACCTAACGGTACACTCTGGTTTTCTTGGTTTCATCCACGTAAATCTGCTTTCCCACCTGATTTAACAAACCATCCCAAGTCATGGCCTTCTTCCTCGTTACTGAATCAGCCATATTCCCATGTTCAACCCTTGTCTCAAAGAAGCAATTGTCACCTGCTCGAAGCAATCTGCTAGCCTGTTTTTGGTATTTACGAACCGACTTATGTAGTCCTTTAAGAACTTATTTGGATCTTGGGCACAATGGATGATAGTATCTCCATTGCCCTTCACCTTCTTACTTCCCACAAATTTCCTTCGGAAGGCAACCCAGAATGTATCAAAATTTCTGATACACCCCTGTGGTAAGTTGTTGTACCACTTAAGAGCACTTCTCGTAAAATATTGGGAGAAGGCTCTACACAGAAGTTTGTCATCATCATCAAAATTCATCACAAAGTTCTTAAACTGCTCCAGATGATTATCCGGATCCTTACTCCTATCATACTTCTCCAGTTTGGAGCTGTCAAACCTTTTGGGTAGGTTTCCAGACAGTATTTTGGCAGATAAAGGCGATTGTCTCCAATACCTATTACGACTGAAGACTGTGTCTTCATTAGGTGTTGCAAAAATACATGGTTTGGCCTGAAAAGCAAAAGGATCGATCAACAACTGATCTACATGCCTGTGACTGTGGCTCTGAGATGACCCTTTGCCCAGATACCTTTTAAGTATACTATGCCTATCTCTCTTTCTTGAATATTTTTTTACTAGTTTTTGTTTCTTCCTGGACCTCCCTTCATCACTGCTTGATGACAAAGACTCCTCAAGCTCAGCCTCGTTCGAAGAGTTGTTGGAGGACTCAAAATCTTAGTGAGTCTTCTTAGAACTGACATGGGTATTTTTTTTAACTTAAATGAGTCTTTGCTGATGGATCATTCTCCCTAAGATTGTCAGTATGATGGATGGCTGACGCCCTTGACTTCTCCTTTATACCCCTTTCTACTTATTTTATGGCCCTCAACGCCTCTATTTCTGCTCTCAACTTGTCTCGTTTTTCGATGGTGTATTCCTTGTTTTCCTCAACTACCTTCACCATAGGTGGTGAAGTTTCTTGCTCATTCGGATCCATCCGAACAGGTCGTTTCTACTAGTTTTGAATGCAAGATTCAGGCACCTCGCGCTCCCACTGTGGTCGCCAATTTGGTTTGGTTTATTTTAGGCTAGGGGTAATTTTGTAAAGTGTTTTGTAAAATATTTTGAGTATTAAGTGTTTGGTATAAAGTAGTGAGAGATTTGAGAAGCCTGGTTGTATTGAATGTTCATTATCTTCATTAATGAAAATGTGGTTGGGGTATTTATACCCTTAATTAAGGACCCATGGGCTTACGGGTCAAGTTATGAAACTGTGTCAAGTTTAAGGACCCATTAATCTTTTAAGTTGATTAGCACATAGCTTAGTCAAAAGATGTTTAGGCGTTTTTTACTTTTGTCCTGTCTAGATAGTTCAGTGGTACGTTTATGTCCGAATTGCCCTTGTCTGGATAACATAGTGGGCTGTGACTGGATAATCTAAACTCATCAGTATTTAATGTTTATAAATGCTTGAAATATGTCATTGGAGATCGTGTTGGTGTGGTTTGAAGTGACCAAAAGGTAGCTAGATAATGTTGTGCAAGAACTCTTTGAATTCAAAGTCCTAATTGTGAGGATCAGATAGTTGAATAGCAACTAAGAGGGTTAAACTCGGATGGAGAGGGAATAAATTATCTGAGGGACCCGGGTTCTTCAAATGTGAGTGAAAATATCAAGGAATATAATTTTTCTAATAGGAAGACTCTACGAATAGGAACGTTGTTGTCACCTACTTTGGGTTATTAGTTGTTACTATTTCTGTTTGATAATTTAGATGTTTTTACTTGGAAAACAGAGGATGTAGTAGGAGTTCTATCTGAAGTAATATGTCACAACTTAGCTATAATTCTAAGGATTAAGCCTGTTATTCATAAGAGACGAGATTTTTCTGTAGAAAAATTAGAGGCAATTGTGGTAGAAGTGGATCGTCTATCTAGGGCCGGACATATTCGGAAGACGTAATATCTTTTGTGGACTGCAAATCCAGTATTGGTTAAAAAAGAATAAAAGATGGTGAATGTGCGTTGATTTTACAGATTTAAATCAGTCATGCCCTAAAGATTCCTCGAATAGATTAGCTGGTTGACTGTACTTTAGTGAATCAAATTCTATCTTTTATGGGTGCCTTTCCAGGTTACAACTATATTCAAATGGACACAAAAGATCATGAAAGCACTACGTTCACCATTTATTGGGTGTTATATTGCTATAGAGTCATGCCATTTGGTTTGAAGGATGCTGGAGCCATACGTCAAAGGTTGGTTAATAAGGTCTTTGCTTCCCATATTAGAAAAAAATATATGGAAGTTTATATTGATGATATGTTAGTTAAAAGCCTGACAGATGGTGAACACTTGCAAAATTTAGAGGAGACTTTTCTAAATATAAGGGTTATTCGTTTGAAGCTAAATCTTGAAAAATGTACTTTTAGCGTCCGATCAAGAATTTATTTAGGGTATATAATTAGTGAAAAGAGGATAGAGGTTGATCCTGAATAATTAAAGGCCATGGTATCGATGACATCACCTCGAACTATAAAGGATGTGCAAATCTTGACAGGAAGGTTAGATGCTCTTAATCGATTTATTTCAAGATTTTCTAACAAGTGAAGCAGTTTTCCAAAGATTCTAAGCCCCGAAATTACTTCTTTTTACGCTTCCAGGGGTATTCTGCAATGTTTTTCTACGCATTTTCATCCCCAAGTAAACGGTCAAGTGGAAGTAACTAATAGGTCTATTCTGGAAGGTTTAAAGAAATATATAATAGGTGCTGTAGGGAAATGACCTAACTATTTGCAAGAGGTGTTGTGGGCTTGTCGTACCACAACTAGAGAGGCTACTCAAAAAACTCCTTTTGCCTTGGTATATGGTATGGATGTTGTAAGCCCTACAGAGTCTACTTTACCTTCTTATAGAATACTTTATTGTTCCGAAGAGGTAAATGAAGAGGCAAGAAGAACAAACCTAGATTTGATCGAAGATAAAAGAGTTAGAGCACATTTAAATTCAATTCATTATCAAACTTTGGTGATGAGTTTCTATAATTTGAAGGTGAGAATGAGGGATTTTAAAGTAGGTGATAAAATTTCAAAGAAATTATTTCTACATACAAAGGACAAGCGAATTGGAAAGATGGCCCCAAATTAGGAGGGTCCTTATGTGGTAGTGGAAGGAATAAATTCGGGTACATATCCCCTTCGTGATGAACATGGAAGGTTACTTCAACATCCTTGGAATATAGAACATTTGAAATTATATTGGGAGTAATTTTTTATTTTGATAATTTTTAAGCTAGTTTATTATGTTAGCATGAGTTTGCTAGCGTCGGTGAAAAGATATTTGAGGCTTAAAAATTGGCCTTGGCCTTAGTAGTGGCTGCTAGAAAGATGCATCTTTATTTTCAAGCTCAGACCATTATGGTCCGAACTTCTTTTCCACTAAATAATGTGTTATAACTGATGAGTCCAGATAAATCCACCACTGCTTACCGAGATATCCGGACAAGGGTAATTCAGACAAACACTGCCCACTGAACTATCCGGACAGGACAAAAGTATAAAATAAACTAAATACCTTTTAACTAAGCTAGGTGCTAATCAACTTATTAAGTAAATAGGTCCTTAAACTTAACCTGGTTTCATAATTCGACTTGAAAGCCCATTGGTCTATAATGAAGGGTATAAATATCCCAACTACTTTCATTAATGAGGGTAATGAACATTTAATACAACCGGGCAGCTCAAATCTCTCACTACAAAACACCTAAACATTTAATACTCTAAAAATTTCTAAAATACTTGACAAAATTACCCTCAGCTTAAAATAAACCTCACCAAATTGGCGACCACAGTGGGAGAAGAAGGTTTCTGAATCTAACATTCAAAACCAGCAAGAAAAACAGGTTCGGATAAAACCGGACGAGCAAGCAATTCCACCACCTTTGGTGGATGTGGTGGGGGAAAATAATAAGTACACGACCGAAGAGCGAGACAAGTTAAAAGCTGAAATATAAGTGTTGAGGGCCACTAGAATGAAAGGGATGGGTTTAAAGGAAAAGTCAAAAGCGCCAACCATTCACCATACTGACAACCCAAGGGAGAATGACCCATCAGCAAAGACTCATTTAAGCACGAAAAATACCCATGTCAGTTCCAAGAAGTCTCACCGGTCCAAGCCGGTGGAGAGCTCGGAATCTGAGTCCTCCAGTAGCTCCTCGAACAAGGATGAGCTTGAGGAGTCTTTGTCATCAAGAAGTGATGGGGGGAGGTCCAGGATGAAACAAAAGTTGGTTAAAAAATATTCAAGAAAGAGAGATAGGAATGGGAGACTAAAGAGGCATCTGGGAAAAGGGTCGTGTCATAGCCACAGGCATAGTCACAGCAATGTAGATCAGCTGCTGATGGATCCTTTTGCTTTCCATGATGAGCCATGTATTTTTGCAACACCTAATGAAGACACAATTTTTAGTCGTAGTCGGAATTGGAGGTAATCGCCATTGTTAGCCAAAATACTATCCAGAAACCTTCCTAAGAGGTTTGACAGTACTAAAATAGAGAAATATGACAGGGGCAAAGATCCGGACAACCATCTGGAACAGTTTAAAAATTTTATGATGAATTTTGATGATGATGACAAACTTCTTTGTAGAGCCTTCTCCCAATCTTTTACGGGAAGGGCTTTGAAATATTACAACAGCTTGCCACAAGGTTGTATCAGAAACTTTGATACGTTTTGGGTGGCCTTCCAAAGGCAGTTTGTGGGGAGTAAGGAGGTGAAGGGAAATGTAGTTACTATTATCCATTGTGCCCAAGAGCCAAATGAGTCACTGAAAGACTATATAAGTTGGTTCGTAAATACCAAGAATAGGTTAGCTAATTGCTTTGAGCAAGTAACAATAGCATCTTTGAGACAAGAGTTAAACCCTGGGAATCTAACTGATTCAGTGACAATGAAGAAGGCCATGACTTGGGGCGGTTTGCTAAATCAGATGGGACAACAAATCATCGTAGATGAAACGGAGAAGACTAGGGTACACAGACAAGTGAGGTCTGCCCCAGCTGCTCCAAACCAGAATCAGTCCGGATACAAGGCCAAAGAAACCGGACACGGATCCAACAGGGCCAAACAGACTCAATCCCACCCAAATCCAGCTCAGAGCCAGCAGTCCAGAAATAAACGTGGACCTTGGGTCCAACCGGAGTGGTTTGCTGAATTAAAGGAGAATATGGCAACTATTTATGACAAAACTAAAGATGAGGTGCACTTCAGGAAGCCGACAACTCTTCAATCTTCTAGGGAAAGTCGTAATACTTATTTTTGTCAGTATCATCATGATATTGGCCACAACACTGAAGACTGTATTGCCTTGAAACAATAAGTACAGAATCTTATTGAAAGGGGAAAGCTGGGAGCTTATGTCAAGAGAAAGAGTGGAAACAGGCCTGACAATGCCCCCCGGACTTGCCCAATGAATAATGCGGGGACATCTGCTCCAGAAGGGGCTATGGTGATCCTTGAAAGATTTGATTTCGATTCGGAGTATTTGGATCCTGATTGAACCCGGAATAAAGTGGGGGTTATCACAAAACAAACTAAGACAGTGTCCGGACTCATAAGCGTTTTTGAGTCACTTACTATATTTGGGGGGGGGGGGGCACTAAGACTGCACCGACTCCTTCTTCAAGAAAGAGGCATGTTCACACGATAGCTAATCAGTTAGAGGGAGGCATGACTTCTTATTAGTCCCAAATTCATTTTTCTTTCATTGTTTTTGATGAGGATGATTTAATAAATATAGCTGGGCCTCATGAGGATGTTGTGGTGATAGGAGCTTCAATTGGGGGCAACGACATCAGGCGAATTCTGATTGACACTGGCAACTCAGCCAATATTCTTTTTTTAAGTTCTTATAAACAGATGAAGAATCCGGCAGTGATTCAACGTTCGAACAGATCCATTTTGGGCTTCACAGGGAGCTCTGCGGATGTAATCGGAGAATTTTAGGAGGAGGTATTGTTGGGAAGGCCCTTTCAAGAAGATGGTCAGGGTACTATTCGTTGTGGTAGATTGCCCCACATGTTACAATGCAATCTTTGGGAGGTCCTTGCTCTCTAGGATTCATGCTGTGGCTTCAACAGTCCATCAATGTTTAAAGTATGCGGTTCAAGGACAAGTGGGAGTTGTCCGGAGTAGCCAAAAGATAGCAAGAGAATGCTATGCAACTGCACTTGCTACTGGAACTCTGGAGGCAGTTCAGATTAATAAAGATTAGCAGTTGTTGGGGACCCTTGAGGGTGAGGATGAAATTGATGACCCTAGAGAGACCTCTGGTGTTTTGATACCGATTGAAGAAGTTGAAACCCACTCTCTGGCTGAAAGAAGGATTTTTAAAGTTGGCTCCAAGATGGCACCATATTAAAGAAAAAAATGTTGTCATTTTTGGCAGGTCACCAACATGTTTTGCTTGGTGCAATGCTGATGTGACCGGAGTACGAGCAAGTGTTATATCACACAAACTGTCTATCCGGAGAGATGTTACACCTATTGTGCAAAAAAAGAGAGCATTTTCTAAGGAGAAGGCTGATGTAATAGTCCAAGAAGTTGACCGGCTTACCAAGATGGGGCATATAAAGGAGTCTCAATATCCTTTATGGACAGCCAACCCAGTGTTAGTCAAGAAAAAGAATGGGAAATGGCGTATATGTATCGACTTTACAGACCTCAACAGAGCTTTCCCAAAAGATCTTTATCCAGTCCCCCCAGATAGATCAGTTGGTGGACTCCAGATCTGGAAACAAGCTATTATCATTCATGGATGCCTTCTCCGGTTATAACCAGATACAGGTGGATCCGAAGGACCAAGAACACACTACCTTTGTTACAGATAGGGGTCTCCATTGTTACAAGGTGATGCCTTTTGGGTTGAAAAATGCTGGGGCTACTTATCAGAGAATGGTGAACAAAGCATTTGCTGATCAGATTGGAAGAAATATGGAAGTATATATCGATGACATGATGGTTAAAAGTTTAGAACAAGAGTTGCACCTGACTGATCTCCAAGAGACTTTTGCCAACTTGACAAAAGTTAATTTAAAATTAAATCCAGAAAAGTGTGTGTTTGGGTGCAGTCCGGAAAATTCTTGGGTTATGTAATAAGTGAAAAAGGGATACAACCTGATCCGGATCAGCTTTATGCTCTGTTGAAAATACACCCTCCTCGAAATATTAAAGAAGTGCAGAGGCTAACAAGAAGGTTGGCTGCTTTGAATCATTTCATTTCAAGGTCTTCAGACAAATGTGCTCCATTCTTCCAAACCTTGAAAGGTGCTAAAGACTTTAACTGGTCTCCACAGTGCAGCCAGGCTTTTGATGAAATAAAAAAGCACTTGTCTTCTCCCAAAACCCTTTTTAAGCCTGTTGACGGAGAAACACTATATGTATACTTAGCTATGTCAGAATGTACAATAAGTGTAGTGCTGGTAAGAGAGATGGACAATTATCCTCGTCCGGTATACTACATCAGCAAGAGTCTGATGGATGTTGAAAAAGGTACCTAAAGCTTGAAAAGCTGGCACTAGCCCTAGTGATTGCTGCCAGAAAAATGAGGCCATATTTTCAATCTCATTCCGTCATCGTCCGAACATCTTTTCCTTTGAAGAATGTGCTTCAGAAAGCAGACATATCAAGAAGGATGACCAAATGGTCAATAGAATTGGGTGATTATGACATTGATTTTACCCCACAAACTGCAATTAAAGCTCAGTCTGTTGCTCATTTCTTGGTAGAGTTTCATTCGAACAGAAGTACTAAACAAGCTTCAAAAGAGAAAACTAAAAAAGAGTGGGTTGTCCGGACAGATGGTGGATCAATCACAATGGGTTGTGGGGCTGGGATTTGTTTAACCTCTCCATATGGTGATAATTTATACCAGGATATATGTTTTGCTTTTAGGGCTTCTAACAATGAGTCTGAATATGAGGTAGCTATAGCTGGTCTAAAGTTAGCTATTCTGTGTGAGGCTAAAAGAGTTAGGTTAATGAGCGATTCTTAGCTTCTTATCCATCATTCTCAAGGTCAATCAAAATCCAACAAGGAGCAGTTGATCAAATACTTATTTATTCTTAAAGAAGTAGCAGCCAACTTCAAAAATGTTTGCTATGAGCATATTCCTAGATCGGAAAATACACTGGTAGACTCCTTAGCAACCATAGCATACTATGAGTCCTACCCATGGATTCATGTACAAGAATGTCCATGCATACAATCAAATCAGAGGAAGGAAGAGGAAGAGAGCTTAAGTATACAAGTGGTTCAATTCAAAGATTGAAGATTCCCCCTTTTTCAATACATCTCTGATGGAATTTTGCCTCCGGAGAAGGTATGGCAAGGAAAATGAAACACAAGGCTCGTGGTTTCTTAATCATAAGAGATGTTTTTTATAAGAATTCGTTCAGAGTCCCAAATTGTTTTATCCGAACTACATGATGGAGAAGGATCAACACACTGTGGCTATAGAGCTCTAACCCATAGGGTTTTGTTGCCAGGATACTATTGGCCATTCATAATGGCAGATGCTAAGGAATTGGTGAAGAAATGTGACCCATGCCAAAAATATGGTAACAAAATTCATAACCCAGCAGTTCCTATGGAGTCAATTTCTGAGCCAGTGCCTTTTGCTCGTTGGGGACTAGATTTTTTTGGGCCTCTACCAATGGCGTCCGGAGGGTGCATGACTATTATTGTAGCCATTGATTATTTCTGAAAGTGGATGGAAGCACCCCCCTGACAGGAACTACTTCAAAAACTGTTATAAAATTTATCTTGTCTAATATTTGTTGCATATTTGGGGTTCCATAAAGATAACCACAGATAACGGGCCACAATTTAATAACAAGGATATGGAGAGTTTCTGTGCCTCTAGGGGCATTCAGCATTGGTTCTCTTCTCCTCTCCACCCACAAGCAAATGGCCAAGTTGAAGTGGCATACATGACCATTATGTCCGGTTTGAAAAAGAATTTAGAGGGGGCTGCAGGGAATTGACCAAGCTATTTGCAAGAAGTATTATGGGCGTACCAGACTACTCCTAGAGCTACTACTCAAGAGTCTCTTTTTTCCTTGCTATATGGGATGGATGCAATTACTCATATAAAAGCAACTCTACCATCATACAGAGTCTACAACTATTCCGAACAAGCCAATGAATTGGCAATTAGAAGTCAGTTGGACTTAATAGAAGAAAGAAGAGTTAAGGCTCATCTTAGAACCACCCATTACCAAGGCTTGATGATGAACAGATTTACTTCCAAAATTAGGAGAAGCCCTTATGAGGTCTCCGAAAAGTAAGGAAAAGCAGTTCGGCAAACTAGCTCCAAACTGGGAAGGCCCTTATGAGGTCTCTGAAAAGCTTAAGCCTGGGACATATAGGCTTCAAAACAAAGATGGAAGAATCCTAAAGCACCCATGGAACATTGAACACCTCCGGTTATATCTGGAATGAAAGTTGTGTAAATATTTACTTGTTTAATGTCAATGTTAATATTAGGGGGCATATTTTTTCCTACCCTGGTGGCGTGGGGAGGTTTTAATGAGGTGTCTGGTTTTTTCAATGAAATATGTTGCCTTCTTAAAATATTCGGTATGATTTGATTACATATCCTTTTAAGTCTTCAATTTAATACTAATGATCTTTGACAGATGAGATTAATCTGGTTGAATGATGACCATTAAATATATGTCATCAGAGATTTTAAGTACTCTCACCTTAAATATTTGTAAAGTAAAGAAGGGCTCTTTAAACATTAGCCATTAAAATTGAAAGCAAGTATGGAACAAAGAAAAATTGGATAAGATAAGCCTGTCCGGGTAAGAACCGGATAACGACATTAAAACACAAAATATGCCTTGGCCATCCAAAGACTTTAATTTTTGTGAAAGGCTTAACCGGACTCAAACCAGATAGAGTTACAAAAATGCCTTGGCCATCCAAGGACTTTAATAGTTCACAAAATAAAGAAAACACAAAAGATAGTTAAAAACCTCAGGGCTTATTCCTTTTGGATGTTCTTGCGTCACCTCTTTTCTTAGGGCCTTTGAGCTTAGCACTTGAACTCTCCCCTATTCCTTCTTCTTCATCGGTGGTAGAATCAATTCCACTAGAGTAGTTCTTTTTATCACCGTCTGCCATCGTATGGAACGTGATTTCTTCATACTACACATATTGCCACAAGGTACCAACAGTCCTCTTCAGAAACGTTTCGTGGAAAAGTAGTACCATGTCAGACTTCGCTTCAACATACATTATTTCAAAGTAATCTATCACCTTGTTGGTATATTTATCGATGCTGGCCTGAATTCTTTGTTCCTGCTCTTTCACCAAGTCTTCTTTCTCCTTGGTCGCCTTAGACACAGCCTCTTCAAGAGAAGTCTTTTAGCCGGACAAGGTCTGAATGGCACCATCTTTGGTCTTCAAGTCTTCCTTTAAGGTGGATAGATCTTTCTCCAAACCGGAGCACTTAGTTTAGAGGTCAGTGTTAGCTTTCTCCGAAGTGGCTAGCTTGGTTGACGGATCTTTCTTGTCCTTCTTCAACTCTTCAAGCTCTTTCTTCAATGCTTCAATGCTCTGGTTAGCGTTGAGGAGGTTAGTTGACAGAGTCTCATTGTCTGTGTTAAGGGTGTTGATAAGGGTGGACTGATTTTTCACCTGCCTCTCCAAATCGAGCACTAGTTGGATATGACCTAAAAGAGAATGGGCCACCGTGTCCTGGTCTTCGGAAATGGAAAAAGACTTACCATTGTAGGTTACCATGTTGAAAGAACCCGAAGGATGGAAAGGACCAACAAAGTCATCTTTCTCCGAATCGGTGAAGTATAGACCGATGTCCTGAAGGGTTCTGATGTCAAGCCCCCCTTCGGTGCCCTCTCTCAGTTGCAAGTCTGTTGGAATTTTCTCTGCCAAGGTAAGGTCAGCAGGAGCTGGTGGAAGAGGAAGCTACGAAGGGCAAATAGTTATTTCTCCCCCTAAGGTGACCTTTTTCTTCTTGGCAGCCCTTTCATCGCTACTGGCTCCTCGTTTTCAGTCATTCTTAGGAGGCTTTGATGGGTTTGGTTTTTCTCCTATCTCCTTGATAGTTTCATTTTCAACCACTTGGAGTAAGGAGGCCTCGATTCCTCCTTGGTTCTCCCCTCCTTGGTTCTCCGGACCGGTCTCTTCAGCAGCAACCCAAACTGCCTCTGTTGCAACCTTCTTCTTCTTTCCCTTCGTATTGGTAGGAGCTTTGGCTCTAGAGAGCAAGACCAGTTTACCATCTTTTTCCTCTGTTCGTTTGAGGATGACAGCTGGGGGAGGTGGTGTGGTCAATTCTTCCCACGTGAGATCTCTCCGGCCTGTGGTATTCCACAGATGAGATCTCACCAAATTGCCAGAAGTAAAAGAGTTGTGGAAAGTGTTCCCCCAACGTTCTGCGGCCCATGCATTTAACTTGGCACATGTAGTCTGCCCCTCCTCCAGGTATCCGGTGTACTCCTTCGGTAACACTGAAAAAGGAAGAAATTAATGATTTAGAAATGGAATATTTGTAAAATGAAAAAGAGAAAATGAGAAACGAGATTGAAGAACTTACTTGTACTCTTCCACCTACTAGTAAGCATGTTAGGGTTAGTCTTGGCCTTGATCTTTCTTCCATTCTCCCATTACCCACTGATGAATAACAACTGAGTTTTCCAGTTCTTCTCGGACTCCAACAAATCATCAACCACTTTGAAATTGTCTCCCATGCTGTGGTGATAGAATGGGATGTGATGATTTTTGCACAAACTTGCCACATCGAAAAATTGCTCTATAAGGAGAGGGATTTCGGACAGCCTCGATGCCATTATGTATGCAAGGAGGGAGTACCAAGTGTTTGGACTTAATTGACTTGGGCAAAGCTTAATCAGGTGAAAATATCTGACGATCTCTGGATCTAAGGGGAATCTGAGCCCCCAGTTGAACAGCTCGGTGTAGATGACCATTTCATCAAGTTTGCAGTCCATTGGAGTCTCCGGAGTAACAAGAATCTTCACCTTCATTGACTCTGGGATCCCCCACGTTGATCTTATGGAAGGAAGGTCCTACCTTGCCCTCCAAGCACTCCGGAAGATCCGGATAAGCCACTCCAACCTTCACTTTTCCTTTCCCTTTCCCATCAGAGGCAGTATCCCCAGTTTGCCCTGAGGCTTCAGTTTCGAAGGGGGCCTCTTTGATACTATCTTCCATCACTTCTTCTATCACTGTGGAAGGTTTATCAGTTGTTGTGGATGGAAGGGTGTCAGCTTCTGGCTCTATGGTCTGTCCAGATGGTTGAGCGCCAGGTTTTTCTAGAAACTTGGTGTCCGGTTGGGGCTCTGTTCTGGAGGACTTTTCCTGAGAAACTACTTTGGATGCCTCTGATCCAAAGGGCTTATCTCGTGGGGCTCTTATAAATATCTCTGATCCCGATGGATTTATCTTTGGATGCTGATTTAGAGGTATCCGATTTGGAGGGCTTTGATTGTGAGGCAATCGCTTGGGCCTTCACCAAACGAGTTGTCCGGTGTAGATTGGATTTATCTGGGGATTTTTCAATATCTTCTCCCATGGCTATGAAAGGGGAGAGTTTTCTAATGCTTGATACTTCTTTTTATTGGGTAGTAGAAGGTTGGGAATCCTGAACAGAGGAGCCTGATGGGCTTAGTGAAAGATTTGGTTTGAATAGCCGTTTTGGTTTTAGATATCAGGTAGAAGATGATCCTTGATCAGCTTCTTGGGATGGTTTATCAGACTTGTCACTTGGGCAGAATGGGAGACCAGCAGCAATACACCTCTCTCGTTCGACTTTCCTCGCTTTTTCCAACTCAGACAGATTCAACCAGCCACCTTTTACAAGAGTGTTTCTAGCCGTGAGCATAAAACTAACCAATAACGAATTTGAAAGAGAGGAAGGAAAGTTGTGAAGAAGATTTTTGAGTGATGAAGGTAATGAAACAGTAAAAAATGAGTTATATATTGGTAGAAAAAGGTAACTGATACCTAGGAGAAGACGAAGAGATTTGTGTAATGATTGAAGACGGCGCTGACGTGAGAGAAATTAAATACATAGGTTATGTTTTAGGTTTAGTGGGAGCGCCAATCTAGGTAAAAAACGTCTGATAGATCGAATCAGATTGTAACACGTCTCCCACGATCGAAAGAGAAACTCTTAGAATTCTGAGAAAAAGTCAGTCCGGCCAAACCTCAAGCCAGACACACAAATAGGTCGGAAAATGTCGTTACTGACTAAGTAAATTTTTTAGTCCTGCCAAAGATTTTTGACAAAGCCTGAAAAAAGGGCTACTGATGAGTCCGGATAAATCCACCACTGCTTACCGAGATATCCGGACAAGGGAAATTCAGACAAACACTGCCCATTGAACTATCCAGACAGGACAAAAGTATAAAAGAAACTAAACACCTTTTGACTAAGCTATGTGCTAATCAACTTATTAAGTAAATGGGTCCTTAAACTTGACCCGGTTTCATAATTCGACCAGAAAGCCCAAATCTCTCACTGCAAAACACCCAAACATTTAATACTCTAAAAATTTCCAAAACATTTGACAAAATTAACCTCAGCTTAAAATAAACCTCACCAATAACGACCAGATATTTTTGGTAGAATAACCAAATGGTCAGTATAGCTAGGAGATTTTGATATAAATTTTGCACATCGAACAACGATTAAAGCTCAACCTTTAGCTGATTTTGTGGTCGAATTTCATTCAAACCGATCAGATGAACAGACATGTACATAATTAATTCCAAAAGTTTCGACGTGGGTTCGAACTGATGGTAGTTCTAGTGTATTGGGATCTAGTGCAAGAGTTCAGTTAATTTATCCTAAGGGTGAAACTATGTACCAAGTTATTCGATTTGGTTTTTATGCTAAATAAGAGGTTGCATTATCTGGTTTAAGGCTTGAAAGTATTTCTGAAGCGACAACAGTTCATTTGGAGACAGATTCGGAGCGAGTGGCAAATCATATGACATGTATATCTAAGGCTAAGAAATATTAGTTAATTTGATATATACGCGAGCTTCGAAACTTAACTTTTTTGTTTGATAAAGTGATTGATGAGCATATTAACCAAGGAGATAATACAGTTGTTGATTATTTAGCAACAATTTTTTACACACAGGAATATCCATGGATATTGTTACAAGGAAGCCCTTCGATTTTAACACAATCAGAATAATATAAATATCTTGAGGAAGTATTTGTTACCCCAAACATAATTTAAAGTGATTGGAGGTCTGATATCCTCAATTTTGTTACTAAGAGGTACGTTACCTCAAGATACACAGCTGGCTAAAAGGTTACGATGCAAGGCTCATGGTTATGTTGTATTAGACGGAGTCTTATACAAAATATCTTCAAGTGGGAGCATTGTTGTGGTGTTTGGGTAATCAAGAATCTCATAAGATTTTATCTGAGTTGCATGATGGTGAATTTTCAACTCACTGTGCGTTTAAGTCTTTGTCACAAAGGGTTTTGTTGGCATATTATTATTGGCATTCGATTATGAATGGTGCTAAGGTTTTAGTTCAAGGCTTTGATACTTGTTAATGTTTTGCCAATTATATTCACAAACCAACAGTACCGCTTAATTCTATTTCCGAAGCTATTCGTTTTGATAGATGGGGAATAGACTTAACATGGCCTTTGCATATGGCCTCTCGAGGACGTCAAATGATTATTATGGCGGTGGATTAGTTTTTGAAGTGGGTTGAAGATGAATTATTATCTGGTGTGAAAGCCAATGATGCCATCAAATTCATCATGAATAATATTTTTTATGGCTTTGGAGTTCCTCAGAAAAATACCACAGATACCGGTCCTTAATTTAACAAAATAGAAATTGCTTCTTTTTGTGCTTCCAAGGTTATTATAAATTTTTTTAGTCAAGTGGAAGTAACTAATAGGTCTATTCTGGAAGGTTTAAAGAAAAATCTACAATGTGCTGCATGGAAATAGCCTAACTATTTGCAAGAGATGTTGTGGGCTTATCGTACGACTCCTAAAGAGGCTACTCAAAAAACTCATTTTGCCTTGGTATATGGTATGTATGTTGTAAGCCCTACAGAGTCTACTTTACCTTCTTATTGAATACTTCATTATTCCGAAGAGCTAAATGAAGAGGCAAGAAGAACAGGCCTAGATTTGATCGAGGAAAAAAAAGAGCACATTTGAATTCGACTCATTATAAAACTTTTGTGAGCAGTCGCTATAATTTGAAGGTGAGAATAAGGGAATTTAAAGTGGGTGATAAAGTTTTGAGGAAATTATTTCTCCATACAAAGGACAAGTGGCTTAGAATTATGGCCCCGAATTGGGAGGGTCCTTATGTGGTAGTGGAACGAATAAAGCCGGTAACATATCGCCTTCGTGATGAACATGGCACGTTACTTCAACATCCTTGGAATATAGAACATTTGAAATTATATTGGAAGCAATTTTTTTATTTTGAATTTTTTTGAACAATTGACATATTATTTCCTATCCTGTTGGCCTAAGAAGGTTTTAATGAGGTGTTATGTGTATATTCAAAGATATTAATCAAATTATTTCTTGGACAATGGTTATTTTAAATACAAGTATTTAAATTATCTTGGTAACTAGTCAAAGACTGATTATCTTTGAAGTTGTTGGTCAAGAGTAAATGTTTTTATTCGAAGTGTTATGCGTTTATTGAAAGCACTGTTCGAAAAACAACCATGTTCGAGGTGCTAACGTTTTTTAAACGCACTGGTTATATTTGAGGTGCTAACGTTTTTAAGAGCATACGTTCTTTTAAAGTAGTGTTTGGGGAGATACTGGTATTAGAGGTGCTTACACTCTTTAAACACACTATTTTTAAGATATGATAGGACTTGAAGTGTTAAGAACTTATTCATAAAATAACAATTATTCACAATAAAGTAAAAGTTGGCAAATAGTTGAGAAATAAAGAAGGTGTTTGATAATTGAAGCGCATTTTCTGATCTTACAAAATGATTTGAAATTCTAAATGGTTAAGCATTCATGAAGTATGAGTCATCAACAACAACTAATGGATTTACAACATAAAAATAAAAACAACAGCTATAAAAAGATGTCTTCTAGATTTTATTATTCTCCAGTGGGGGAATGGTATGAGCTTTCTAGTGTATAATTACCTTCTTGCCTAGAGGCATTGTCATTTTCTTCTAAGTCCGTCTCTTCGAAGGAGTCAACTGATATAGGTTTGAAGGCTTCACAGAGGAGATTCTCTATGAGGTCTAATTCCTAAAAGCATGTTAGAGTTTCTTTTGGAAATGCTGCATGAAATTGGCGGAGTAAAGTGACTGTTTTTTGCTCCTCGACATTTTTAACTGCATCGAGGGTGTCCAGTCCATATTTAGTTTTGGCAGCTTTCACAACAAGGTGTTTCTCTCTTTCGAATTATGTTTTAAGTGATGCCATTCTGTCAAACAAGTTGTTTTTTTCCTTATTCTTGTTTAGAGGTTCTTGAAAAGAAGAGTACTTTTTTTGTTCCTCAGATATTTCCCTGGCATGTTTGGCCTTAAGCTCATCTAGCTCAGCCTGATGGGAAGTCTTTCGTTTGATTATTTCTTGATTATGAACAACTTTTAGATGACAATTGAGATGAATTTATTTTATCATGAATTTAGATCTACCAGTTCGGAAACTTTGAAATTGATCAAAGAGTTGTCGACCAAATATTTTCTCATCTGTGTCTGTGCTGCAACATCATTTTTGTACTGAATCATGTCTGTAGCCATTGCCTCGAGTTTGTTTTGATGAGATATAATTTATGTTCTCAAAATATTTGTTGTTTTCTAAAGATTCAAGAATGGTCAAAGAATATTTAATACATCTTCATAACGATCCTCCATATGTAGAATAAGAGGAGTTGGAGGACCGAGAGGATTTCCATAAGGCCTAAGAAAATTTGGTATAACATGTTTTGGTATAACATGTATAAGGTCTAGAAAATTTGAATTCAGACATCTTAAGAGAAAGATTAGTATTTGACTTTACATTTCTTTTTTAAATAGTGTTATACATTTTCTTGTTGTTTTTGGTATAACAGGTACATGGTCTCCGAAGAAAAATTAAACGATGTTTTACTCAACCGAGCTAAGAACATTCTTCATTTGATTGTAAGCCATTAAATTGTTTTCTAACTCCGAATGTAGTATCGATTTTTTATTTTGGACAAAAAAACAATCGACCCCGAAAAATACAAAATCGATAACAAAAAAAGATTATCGAAACTCCAAAAGAAAATGAATCATATATGTATTTTTTTATATTATCTTTATCTTATATGATGTATGTTTGTAAAAAATATAGGTTTAGTATTTTGGCATGTCTTTTATTTTATATTACCCAGCAACCAAAGATAATTTATCTAATAATTTTATATAAGACATGTTCATTATTTATAAAATAGTTCTAATTCAGCTATATTATTAGAGTATTTATTCTAATATTATTTAAATCTTGTTAAGTCTAATCACGTAAATATCAAAATTTTAAATTTTTAAAAAATTACTAATGTTTTAATAAAACCTTTGGTGTTCAAAATGTTTCATGAATAAACTGTTGGGAATATGGGTATCGCATATTTTGTCTCCATATATAAGTAAGACAATCCGATCTCCACACTAGTATGATATTGTTCGCTTTGGGTCCGAAGACCCGCATGGCTTTTCTTTTGGTCCACTTCCAAAAGGCCTCAAACATCAAAGTATACTAACTCTAGATTTTCTTGTTTTCTAATGGACTTTTTAGAAAATGAATCTCTATGTTGCTTTTCTGCTAAACAATAGTCACATTGATAAATAATAATAGGTTTATCAATAGAAATAAGTGACTTACTTGCTAAAGTTTTCATTTTCTTGTCACTCATGCATCCTAGTCTTTGATGCCACAAATTAGGGAAATTCCTTTCCTCAACTGCATTCAGCAAACTAGAACATATACCAAAATATGTCTTATACAAAGAGCAACACAAATTACCTCGAGCAACTATCATTGAACCTTTGGAAAACTTCCACTTACCATCACCAAAAGTGTGACAGAAACCTTCTTGAACAAGTACATTTGCTGAAAATAAATTTAGACGTAGATCAGGAATATGGCGCATATCCTTTAGTGTAAGTATGTACTCAACACAAGTCCTCACACGAATATCATCCAACCCAACAATACTAGCAGAGCTCTGATTTCGCATCTTGATATTACCAAAATCGCCACTTTTGTAGTTCAAAAAGTATTCCGTATTCGGAACGAAACGATATGAAACACCTGTATCCACAAGCCATTTTGAATCTGAACCACCAACATGATAACACTCACCAATATCACAAATTAATGATGCATCATCATTACTAGTAGAAGCACAAGCTGTAATATTTTTATCATCACTTTGATTTCGTGAATCTAAATTGTTACTTTGTATTTCTTCCATTTGTAACAAAACATCTATATATGACCACGTTTGTCGCAATTATGGCATGTCCTATTGTTTCTCCAATCTCTGGACTTGGATCTTCCCTTAGAGTTACCACGAAATTTGGAACCTCTACTCTTGCTTCTTCATCTATTCTCAGTAACAAGAGCTTGTGAAATGTCAACTCCCATCTCTTTTCTTTTAGTCGCTTCGTTGAACATACTTTCTTTGATAAAGTTTAGAGATAGAACACCATATGGAGCAGAGTTTCTAATAGTCACAACCATAGTCTCCCAACTATCTGGTAAGTGGACCAAAAGCAAGGTTGTGACTAAAAGCAAAGCCATGCGGACCTTCGGGTCTAAAACAGACAATATCATACTAGTGTGGAGATAAAATCGGATTGTTCTTACTTATATACGGGAATATACGGTACCCATATTCCTGATATACACGAATATCTTAGATTCAACGTAAAAACATATGTGTGTTAATATTTAAATATGGGTATTATTTTAATATATGTATTGTGAATGAGTCGAATAGTGCCTTGACAGTGTATTATGTCCGACAATACATTTTTGTTTCTGTGATACTGTTATTGTGCCTTGACAATGTACTATGTTCGGCAGTACATATAAGTGTTGTGAAAGTATCATTGTTAGTCTTGTGGTATGATCCCATTAGGCCTATTATCTAGTAAGTTCTATTTATTCCATATAAATAGACTACTAGGACTACACAAAACACAATCTGAAATATGTAACCTTGTTCTATCATACTAAACCACTTTTCTCTGACGACGCACGTGAACGTAGAAAATTGTCGAACCACATTAAATCCTGTGTTCTTTTCTTTTCTGTCATTTATCCGTGTTCTGTTTTATTTGTGTTCTGTGCTAGAGCCATTTGTGATAAATTTCATAGTGATTTATAACAAAATTGGTATCAGAGCCACGTGGTGAAATTAAGGCTTTTGAAATTAGGGTTTTACAATGGGGTCTACAACAACAAAATACATGATTGAAATTTTTTATGGGGGATCCAGCTTTGCATTATGGAAGATTACTGAAATTTTCATTGGTACTACAAGAGTTGTGGAGAAAAGTTACCAGAATAGATGAAAGAAGAGGAGAAGAAAGATCTTCAAGAAAGAGCTTTGTGCTGGATTTTAACGAGTCTGGAAGAAAATGTGCTTCACGAGATTAGTGGTGATAAGACTGCTGCCTGTGCATAGAAGAAGCTATGAGATTTTTACTCAGATAAATCAGTAGTAAACAGATTATACTTGAAGAAACATTTGTAAGATTTTAGATTGAAAGAGGGTATGTCCGTAACAGAGCACTTAGATAATTTTAAATCAATTATAATGGACTTGGAGAACATAGATATCAATATTAAGGATGAGGATCAAGCTTTGTTTGTATTGAGATCGTTACCAGCTCCCTGTGAAAACTTCGTAGATATCATAATGTATGGTAAGGATAATTTATCGATAGCATATGTCAAAATGACACTGAAATCAAAGGACATGAGACAGTTGCAACCAGACAATCAAGATGAAGGGGACGGTCTGATGCTTTTGGGAAGATTTAGAAGTAAATCGAGTTATTTAAGAAGGAAGAACTAGAGGTCCAAATAAAAGGTAAAGAACTCAAACTGTTATGAATGTGGTAAGCAGGGTCATTATAGGAGAGATTACTCCGAAACTAAATGGTAAGAAGGGAAATCAAAAGGAAAATGCAGCAAACATTGTTGAAGGTGTGAACGATTTCGACGATAGTGAAAACAGTGGTAAATGAGATGTATTGTCCGTGAGTTTAGATTGTGGGAAAAAATCTTGGGTACTCGATACTGGTGCTACATATCACATGTGTTAGTTCAAGTAGTGGTTCGATACTTACAAGCCATTGCAGGAAACTGTCTATTTAGGAAACAATTTTTTGTTGACTGTTAGTGGTATCAGTAACGTCCGAATTGGAATGTTTGACGGGGTTGTTAGAATCTTGATGTGTTGGCATGTTCCTATGTTAAAAAGTAACCTAATTTATCTTGGGATACTAGACTCTCGGGATTACAAGTACTGTGCAGATAACGGTGTAATCAAAATGACAAAAGGCTCAATGGTGTGCATGAAAGGCAGTCTTCAGAAGGGTCTTTACATTCTCCAAAGGAGTGCTGTTATGAGAGATGCTGCAGTAGCATCATCCAGGAGTAATAGTCAAGGTAGGCAGGATCATAATCAGTTGTAGCATTGGCGTCTTGGTCACATGAGTGACAGAGGATTAGCTGTTTTGGGAAAGAGAGTGTTGAAAGGGTATAAAGGAGAATCATTGGGATTTTGTGAGCATTGTGTGTTTGGTAAACAAAATAGAGTCAAATTCAGAAAATCGGTTGTAAGAAAGACTAAAGGGACAGTGAACTACATTCACTCAGATTTTTGGGGTCCAAACAGAACTCTATCGAAGAGCAGAACCAGATACTACATGATTTTGATTGATGATTATTCAAGGATGGTGTGGGTTTACTTTCTGAAAACGAAATATGAGGCATATTCACCCTTTGGAAAATGGAAAACGATGATTGAGAAGCAAACATGAAGAAAAATCAAACGTATTAGGACATATAATTGGTTAGAATATTGCAGTCGTGAGTTCAACGAGTTCTGCGAAGCTGAGGAAATAATGTGCCATCGCACTTGTTCTTAGAACACCACAACAGAATGGAGTCGCATAAAGAATAAACAGAACGCTTTGTGAAAAGGAAAAAAATAGTCTCTCGCATTCCGGTGTGGGAAAGGATTTTTAGGCTGAAGCTATCAATACATCATGTTACTTGGTGAATCGGTCTCTATCAACAACTATTGATTGTAAAACTCATTTTGAGATTTGGTCTAGATACTCGGCTGGTTACGAATATTTGAGGGTGTTCAGTTGTCCTGCGTATGCTCACATCAGAGATGGTAAGCTTGAGTCGAGGGTAAAGAGGTACATATTTCAAGGATATGCTACTGGAGTGAAGGGATATATGTTATGGTGTACCTCTCAAAAGTCTCTAGGTTTTTTCATCAATAGGGACGTTACTTTTAACGAGTTTGCTTCAATAGACAGTCAGAAGGAAGTAGGAGAAATGATCAAATCATGATCGGTTATGAGTAAACAGGTGGAGCTTGAAGTAGAATCAGTTCCTAGCAGGTCCAATAATTCGAGTGGTTCTGAGGTGGATCCAGAATCAGGAGGTGAAGCGTCAGCATCAGATGATAGTGACGATGATGCGCCCGAACCAGACAACAACCTTATAGCTTAGAATTGGGCAGATAAAGAAGAGATATTAGACTTCCAAAAAGGTATGCGAATCTAGTTGCATATGCTCTATGAGTTACATAAGAAGTTGAGATACAGGAACCTAGTAGCTATAGAGAAGCTATAGCGAGTTCAAAGGCTGATCGATGGATTGGTGCTATGGGTGAAGAGATTGAATATTTTCATCAGAATCAAACATGGAAGCTTGTTGACTTGCCTAAAGGAAAGTAGGTAGTAGGTAGTAAATGGGTGTTCAAGAAAAAAGAAGGTAATCTAGGGGTTGAGGCATCTTGATTCAAGGCAAGACTGGTCGCTAAGGGTTTTACTCAAAGGGAATTAATCGACTTCAATGAAGTGTTTTCTCTAGTGGTAAAGCATAGTTCAATTCAAGTTTTGTTAGCCATGGTAGTTTTGCAATATTTAAAGCTTGAGCAGTTGGATGTGAAAACTGCATTTCTACATGGTGATTTGGAGGAGCGAATCTACATAAGTCAACCAGAGGGATTTATCGAACCTAATATGGAGAACAAAGTTTATCTGCTTAAACAGTCATTATATGGTTTGAAACAGTCACCTAGGAAATGGTACAAATGTTTTGATAGATTCATAGTGTCAAAAGGGTTCACGATGAGTCCATATGATAGTTGTGTGTATCATCCTAAGGTGTCAGCTGATTCTTATGTTTACTTGTTGTTGTATGTGGATGATATGCTTATTGCTGCTTGTAGTATGTCACACATTGTGTAGATAAAGAAGCAACTTAGTCTCTCCTGCTAGGGTCAGAGCCACGGTTTTTTTACCAGGAGTGCTTGGATTCATTGTCGTCATATTCTATAATTTACTTTTCTGTTAAACCTCTACATCTCAAATTTCATCAGTCTCATATATTGTATGAGGTAATCAAAGCTTCAGCTCTTTACTCTTTCAAACACAAATCGTATATTACGGGAAACGGACACCGTTTATATATATAAAAGAAGACTCTCTTAAATGTTGAACACTAACCATTCATATTTTGCTACAAAACACACGCTCATTACAAAATAAACTATGGATTTTAGAGTATCTCCAAGTGTTAATTTTCTACCTCTTTACACTCTCTTAAATCAAGACAAGCCGAACTTTCTCTCCCAAATTCTTCAAGTCATGCCTAATCACAAAATTTCAATATTTTCTTTCACTTTATATAGACAGAGGATGTGAAAATAGCACATCAGACTCGCATTAGCATTAGGCAAGTACATACTTTGCCCAACGAAATAAAGAAATGTCTCATCTTTAAATGTATGCTTTAAATTATTCTTCTTCATCTATATATTTTTCATCCAAGGGATAATTTTCTCATGCGAGTGAATGGGACATGGAAACATATCAAAAAAATCTTCGGCAAGACAATTGCTACACATTTGATACAACAGGAGATTAATATACACCTTCGGTTCCAGCAGAAAAAATAAAGTTGTCTTCGGCTATGCTCCACCTTTAGGTTCCAGAAAATTTAGGTTGAACTTCAAAACACATAAAGAGTCATAGCTAGTTAAGTTTCGAATTATCCATATTTTCGGCCTCTAAAGTCGGCCTGAATGGCACCAAATCACAACCATCGCCGTAAATTGCAGCATTTGGGATTCTGCTACTTTGGACCTATACTTAACGGCATATAATTTTAATATAGGATTAATAAGCGGTTATTCTTTAGTTGCGTTTCATATCCTTGACCCAAATAACTTAGGTTTCGTATCTTACCCCATAGTGTCCTAAATACGGAAAATTAGAGTTTTATTAAGAGACTACAACGTTGTGGTCCAAAAAACAATTACCATCTTCTGGGTAGAGAGATGATCACAATGTGCTTCTATAAATACAACTCATTGATACCACCAGCTTAATCTCCATATAGCTTTGCAAAATGGCTAAACTCTCTGTCGTCATTGTCTTTCTCGTTCTATCATTTACAACAAACGTTTCAACTACTCTTTCATGTCAGCCTTATTGCTTTCCGATCACGAATGCCACTGATGCAGACTTGATCAGATTCAACATGAATTTGGAATTTCTCGAAGCAGAGTTCTTTTTGCACAGTTCAGTTGGCCGAGGTCTCGATGCCTTTAACAAAACTCTTGCCAAAAATGGACCTCCACCGGTTGGTGCCACTAAAGCCAATCTTGATCCTCTTACTAATAAAATCATCGAAGAATTTGCTTACCAAGAGATTGGTCACCTCAGGTTTGTCTGTCGTAGTACTTACGTGATCATACTATATTGTTAACAGACAAAAACATTAGGCACATCGGTGTAGTTATATTCTTTTTTTAAAATTGAATGTAGGGCTATTGATGACATAGTGGGAGGTATACAAAGACCGTTGATCGATCTAACAGCTGAGAATTTTGCGAGGATAGTAGATACAGCAGTCGGACGGAAATCGTGGCCGATGTTCGATCCATATGCAAATTCACTCAACTTTCTCTTGGCCACCTATATCATTCCTTATGTTGGACTCACTGGTTATGTTGGGGCTATTCCTAATTTACGTAATTACACTTCTAAAAGGGTAAATACCTACTCTTCTAGCACACTTTCTATATATATATATATATATATAAATGAATAGGGTTTTTTATATATATACAACCTATATATTTGATTATTATATAACCAAGTAAGCCATTAACTATAACATGGGTCATACCAGTTGGTGGCAGGTCTAACCGGAGTGGAAGGACAGCAAGATGCCGTGGTTCGGACACTTCTTTACGAGAGAGCCAGTGAGACGGTAGAGGCTTATGGAGGAGCTACGGTGGCGGAACTAACGACCGATATCTCCATGCTAAGAAACACGTTAGGAAAGTGCGGGATCAAAGATGAAGGAATCATCGTACCACCAGAACTAGGAGCTGAAAACCGTACTTGCAGTAATATCATATCGGCGGACGCTTATTCTCTCACTTACTCCCGTACGCCGCCGGAAGTTTTAAGGATTGTTTATGGGACCGGCGATGAGCACGTGCCTGGTGGGTTTTTCCCATGTGGGGGCAATGGAAGGGTAGCTAAAGAATTTCTTAAGAAAATATGATTAGCACGCAGTCTTTATCGTTGGGCATGGAGTCTTGGAGTCATGGTCCCCGGTGATGATGGAGTTGTTCTCTTGGGATTATTGGTTTCATGAATAAATGTTTGTTTTACTATTATGGATTCATTTTACAATGATATAAAACTATACTAGTAATTCACGACAATTATAAAATCACATGGACACAAATAAGAAACTTTTGATAACCTGGTCTTGGATTTATTATATTATTGATTCTGATTTATTATTTTAATATAAATCACATAAAATCAAAAACACCCAAAGAAGTTCTTCCAAAAAAATTAAAAAAAATGCATGAGGCGAAGGAAAATAATAAAAATTTGAATAATTATTTATATTAAATGCGGTTAAAGTATTTATAGATAATAAATCAATTTTGTTACTACTACCTAATATCCAAGCCAGATACACCACAACCAGCTAACACAAGATTATCAGCTATACTCTTCATTTTACTTAGATAATCATTCATGGTAGAGGTACCTTTACGTGTCCTTTGAAATTCTGACTTGTAGTAGGTGATTCTGGCTCTTGTTTGTGAGCCAGAAAGTTTGCTGGCAGCATCCCATAACTCCTTAGAAGTACCTTCTTGCATAAGTTGAGTAGCCATATCAGAAGTCATAGTAGAATACAGCCATCCAAGTAGAAGCTGATCCTTAGCGATCCAGTCTTCATAGTCAGTGTTTTCAACCATGTTCCCTTCAGGATCATTAGTAAACTTAGGAGGACAGGGCTTGTCCCCTGTGATGAAGCCTCCTAGTTTGTTCCCTTTGACAATAGGTAGAACAATTGTTCTCCATAGAAGATAATTGTTTCTGTCAAGTCTAATTTGATTGTTGTTGTTGCTGATTGTTTGCAGGTGAACATTCTTGGTTGCAGTGGAGAGACAACCAGGAAGAACTGAGCCTAATGACTCATTGCTTAGCGTTGGTGAATCAGGATTCGCCATTGAAGGCCTTGAAGGCTCTGATACCAAGTAGAAGATTGAAGAAAAGATAAGATCTGAATTTTTGTGTAACTATCTTCTTAATTCAAATTGTAACTAGTAGTACATCTTTATAGTAGAGAAGGGAATCTAATTTGTTAGTCTGTTTTGCCAGGTAGGAGAATTTGCTGCATTCTGTTACACTCACTATTTTAATCAATTGGTGTTTTAATAAGAAAGACTAGTCCAACATAACATTAAGACGTGTGATGAAGTCCATGGTATGTTGGACTCAACATGGGCCTAAGTAAGCCAATCAGACCGACCCGATCCAAGGCCCAGAACCAAAAACTCCCTTGAGACCAACTCGACAACACTTGAGGGTTGTCTGAAGAAACCCTAAACACCCTTCTCTTCTCTCTTTCTCTTGTTCATACCAAACAACTCAGCAGCCATGAATTCACTGGCTTAAAAATTCTTCACATCCCCCCGCAAACGAAGGGGCGACTCTGTAAGCCCGAGTTTGTCCCGGAGGAAAGAAAACCGGTGGTGAGCTAATGGCTTCGTGAGGCAGTCAACAATTTGATCGTGGGAAGGGACAAATCGAACCTAAAGTGAGCCCTGCAGAACTTGATCACGGTCGAAGTGGATATCGAGTTTGATATGCTTCGTCCTCGCGTAGAAGACAGGGTTACATGCAAGCGAACTCACTCCCAAGTTGTCACACCAGATGACAGAAGGAGGTGTGCTTTCCAACTGATCGCACTCCCAGCTAGAGTAAATACATATCCTGTCAGAGATCTTCTTTTATCCATATCACCTGCAAAATTAGAATCAACAAAACCAACCAATGATCCTGCAACATCATTCAGCGATTCACCAATATCGATTTTGTTATAAGTTAAGCCAACGTTCACAGTATTCTTCAGATACCGAAGTATCCATTTCACTGCCTGCCAGTGTTCTTTCCCAGGACATCCCATGTACCTGCTAACTACACTAACTGCATGTGAAATATCAGGACGTGTGCATACCATAGCATACATGATACTACCAACTGCACTTGCATATGGAACGTTCGACATTTGTTCCAACTCAGCATTGTCCTTGGCCGCTTCTACTGCAGACAACTTGAAATGAGTAGCAAAAGGAATGTTAACTGCTTTAGCATCAAACATGTTGAATCGTTTTAACACTTTCTCAATATAGCTTCGTTGAGACAAGTGTAATTTTCCTAAATTTCTGTTCCTGATAATCTTCATACCAAGAATTTTCTTTACTCTACCCAGATCCTTCATCTCAAACTCGGCACTAAGTTGCTTCTTTAACTGCACAATGTGTGACATACTACAAGCAGCAATAAGCATATCATCCACATACAACAACAAGTAAACATAAGAATCATCTGACATCTTTTGATGATACACACAACTATCATATGGACTCCTCGTGAACCCTTTTGACACCATGAATGAATAAAAACATTTGTACCATTGCCTAGGTGACTGTTTCAAACCATACAGTGACTTTTTCAGCAGACAAACTTTGTCCTCCATATTAGGTTCGATAAATCCCTCTGGTTGTCTCATGTAGATTTGCTCCTCCAATTCACCATGTAGAAACGCAGTCTTCACATCCAACTGCTCAAGCTCTAAATCTTACAAAACTACTATGGCTAACAAAATTCAAATCGAACTATGCTTCACCACTGGAGAAAACACTTCATTGAAGTCGATTCCTTCCCTTTGAGTAAAACCCTTAGCGACCAGTCTTGCTTTGAATCGAGATGCCTCAACCCCTGGATTACCTTCCTCTTTCTTGAACACCCATTTACTGCCTACTATCTTCTGTCCTTTAGGCAAGTCAACAAGCTTCCATGTTTGATTCTTAAGAAGAGATTCAATCTCTTCTCCCATAGCACCAATCCATAGATCTGCCTCTGAACTTGCTATAGCTTCTTTGTAGCTACTAGGTTCCTGCATCTCAAATTCTTCTGCAACTGACAGAGCATATGCAACTAGATTCACATACCTTTTTGGAAGTCTAATATCTCTTCTTTCTCTGCCCAATGCTATACTATAAGGTTGTTGCTCTGGTTCGGGCACATCATCGTCACTATCATCCGATGCTGACACTTCACCTCCTGATTCTGGATCCACCTCAGAACCACTTGAATTATTGGACATGCTAGGAACTGATTCTACTTCAAGCTCCACCTGTTTACTCACAAACGATCCTGATTCGACCATTTCTCCTACTTCCTTCTGACTGTCTATCGAAGCAAACTCATTAAAAGTAACGTCCCTACTGATGAGAAAACCTGGAGACTTTGGAGAGGTACACCATAACCTATATCCCTTCACTCCAGTAGCATATCCTATAAATATGCATCTCTTTGCCCTCGACTCAAGCTTACCATCTCTCACATGAGCATACGCAGGACAACCGAACACCCTCAAATGTTCATAATCAGCCGACGATCCAGACCAAATCTCAAAAGGAGTTTTACAATCAATAGCCGTTGATGGAGACCGATTCACCAAGTAACACGTTGTATTGATAGCTTCAGCCCAAAAATCCTTTCCCACACCGGAATATGAGAGCATACTTTGTGCCTTGTCACAAAGCGTTCTGTTCATTCTTTCGGCGACTCCATTCTGTTGTGGTGTTCTAGAACAAGTGCGATGGCGCACTATTCCCTCAGCTTCGCATAACTCGTTGAACTCACGACTGCAATATTCTAACCCATTATTTGTCCTAAGACGTTTGATTTTTCTTCCTGTTTGCTTCTCAATCATCGTCTTCCATTTGACAAATGTTGAATATGCCTCATCTTTCGTTTTCAGAAAGTAAACCCACACCATCCTTGAATAATCATCAATCAAACTCATGTAGTATATGGCTCCGCTCTTGGATGGAATTCTGTTTGGACCCCAAAGATCTGAGTGAATGTAGTCCACTGTGCCTTTAGTCTTTCTTACAGCCGATTTGCTGAATTTGACTCTAGTTTGTTTACTAAACACACAGTGCTCACAAAATCCCAATGATTCTGCTTTATACCCTTTCAACAAATCTCTCTTTCCCAAAACAGCTAATCCTCCGTCACTCATGTGACCAAGACGCCAATGCAACAACTTATTTTGATCCTGCCTACTTTGGCTATTACTCCCTAATGATGCTACTGCAGCATCGCCCATAACAACACTCCCCTGGAGAATGTAAAGACCCTTCTGCAAACTACCTTTCATGCATACCATTGAGCCTTTTGTCACTTTGATTACACCATTTTCTGCATGGTACTTGTAACCCCGAGAGTCTAGAGTCCCAAGAGAAATCAGGTTTCTTTTTAACCCAGGAACATGCCAACACGTCAAGATTCTAACAACCCCGTCAAACATTCTGATTCTGACGTTACTAATACCACCAACAGTCAACGAATGATTGTTCCCTAAATAGACAGTTCCCTGCATTGGCTTGTACGTATCAAACCACTGCTTGAACTGACACATGTGATATGTAGCGCTAGTATCAAGTACCCAAGAGTTTTGCCCATAGTCTCAACTCACGGACAATACATCTCCTTTACCACTGTTTTCACTATCGTCGGAATCGTTCACACCTTCAATAATGTTTGCTGCATTTTCCTTTCGATTTCCCTTCTTACCATTCAGTTTCGGACAATCTCTCCTATAATGACCCTGCTCACCGCATTCATAACAGTTTGAGTGCTTCACCCTTCACTTGGACCTCAAGTTATTCCTTCTTAAAGAACTCGCTTTGCTTTTAGATCTTCCCCTAGTCATAAGACCTTCCCCTTCAGCTTGATTGTCTGGCTGCAACTGTCTCATCTCTTTTGATTTCAGTGCCCCTTTGATATCTGCTAGCGATAACTTATCCTTACCATACATAATGGTATCTACAAAGTTTTCATAGGGAGCTGGTAACGATCTCAATACAAACAAAGCTTGATCCTCATCCTCAATATTGATATCTATGTTCTCCAAGTCCATTATAATTGATTAAAAATTATCTAGGTGCTCTGTTATGGACATACCTTCTTTCAATCTGAAATCATACAAACGTTTCTTTAAATATAATCGGTTTACTAATGATTTCTCTGAGTAAAGATCTCCTAGCTTTCTCCATGCGCAGGCATCAGTCTTCTCACCACTAATCTCGTGAAGCACATTGTCTTTCACACTCATTAAAATCCAGCACAAAGCCATTTCTTGAAGATCTTGTTTCTCCTCTTCTTTCATCTCTTCTGGTAACTTATTCTCCACAGCCTTCCACAGCCCTTGCAGTACTAATGAAGATTTCAGTTTAATCTTCCACAACGCAAAGTTGGATCCCCCATCAAACTTTTCAATCATGTATTTTGTTGCTGTAGACGCCATTGTGAAACCCTAATTGCAAAAGCCCTAATTTCACCACGTGGCTCTGATACCAATTTTGTTATAAAATACTATGCAATTATCATAAAATGGCTCAAGCACAGAATATATGTGAATGAAAGATTTAAATGAAACACAGGATTTAACGTGGTTCGACAATTGTCTACGTCAACGGGCGCCGCTAGAGAAAAGAGTTTCACTATGATAGAAAAGGTTACAGATTTCAGATTATGTTTTGTGTCGCCCTAGTAATCTATATATAGGTAATTAATAGACTTACTAGACTATGGGCATAATGGGCTGATACCACAAGACTAACTCAAATGATTGGACAATATCACATCACAACAAAAAACTGTACTGCCGGACACAGTGGACACAGTACACTGTCAAGGCACTATTCGACTCATTCACAACATATCTCCATGCTAAGAAACACATTAGGAAAGTGCGGGATCAAAGATGAAAGAATCATCGTACCACCAGAACTAGGAGCTGAAAACCGTACTTGCAGTAATATTATATCGGCGGACGCTTATTCTCTCACTTACGCCCGTTCGCCGCCGGAAGTTTTAAGGATTGTATATGGGACCGGCGATGAACACCTGCCTGGTGGGTTTTTCCCATGTGGGGGCAATGGAAAGGGTAGCTAAAGAATTTCTTAAGAAAATATGATTAGTACTTGTCAGTCATGCAGTCTGATTTTCTTGTCATTTTCCCAAGCACCACTGATGTAGAGGAATTGGGTCCTCCAAGGCTTGTAAGCTTCTAGCAGGTCATCAACGACTTTATAATTATTTCCCATGTTGAAATAATAGAAAAGGTTATGATGATTCCGATGTAAACTGGCCATAGCAGCAAGTTGCTCCATGGGAATCGGAATTTTAGAAAGCCTTGAAGCTATGATGGTCGATAATAATATAACCAAGCATTGGGACTTAGCTGATTGGATATAACTTCACCAAATGGAAGGATCTCACAATCGCTGGGTCCAAAGGAAACCGAAGACCCCACTTGAGCACTTTGGTATATACCCGATTTACTATCCATCAGAGTCTCATCAGGGATACGAATCTTTACTTTAACAGACTTTGGAAAACCCCATTTTTTCCTGTTTCTGTCCAATTCAGTTATACGGGTATACACGTAGGAAATTTTTTAAAGTGTCAGTAGATACCTAATACAGACCTTGGAGAAGTTGGGCCCCACTCACCCCACGAGACACTCCGGAAGCGGTTTGGAGTCTGGTGGTCTGACCTTTTCTTTCTTTTCCAGAACTACACTAGGGTCACTGGTTTGACCGGATGTCTCAAATGGAGTGTCATCTCCGAGATCATCCATTTTTCATCCATTATTTGTGACGGGTTGTCAGTGGGTTTGCAACACTGGAGGATCTACCATTGTAAAACCTTAAGTGGGTTTTTTTGTATCCATGGTAGATGAGGTTACATTTTTGGCTTTAGAAATCCTGGTAATCCTTTGAGGTATGTTTTCTCCTACATCTGACCCCATAGAAATAAAAGGAGATGAAGTTGTGCGACTAGTAACGACTTTATTTTTTATGAAAGGATTTTCAATTAACTAAACAGGGGGGTTCAAGACTTGTTAAATATGAAGCAAGAGAAGTTTTCTGGAAACTACTAATAGTCTATGAGATGACGAACTTATGTCTGGTTGTGGTATCTCTTGTATGATCAGTCCACCATGAGAAACAGGTAATCCGGCAGCGATTCTAGCCTCTGTTTTTTTTCTCTAACTCAGACATGTTAAGCCAACCTCATTTAATTAAGGCAGTTCTTGCAGTGAACGTAAAAGTCTTGTATATTATATACCATGATTAGCTCTTCCAAAGATATTTCTAAAGAACTAAGGGGCTATATAATTAGATCGGATATAACAAGGGGTATTTCATAACGATTTTGATTTAATCTGAATGAAAATTCGGACAAAATGATCAACGTTTAATGACTAATAAACAACTTGAGTGGATCAATGACTCAGCTATGTGTCTAGTATCTCGAATCACGGGTTTGTGGGCTCATATAATGGTCCCAATAATAAGATCTGACCCGAAAGGGTATCTCAAAAGAGTATAAATACCCCAACCAACTTCTTTAAGAGGGTTGGACTTTTTCTAAAAATATTAAATACAAGGATACATCTCATTTTTCTCACTACTCTCTAAAAACATACTTAATATCAACCAATTGTCTTCCTTTTTAACCCTTAAACCAAATTTTTCCATTACCAAACCTAATTTTTGCAAATATTACTTAAACTCGTGTTCTCTTTCATAATGTTGTGATCATCTCTCGATCTCATACAACTAGCCATCTTGTATGACTTATTATATTTATGGTCCATTACCTCATATAATTAGGTCATAAATTTTAAGAGCCTAGTTCAGACTTCACTCAGTCATGATTATAGTAAACCACTCATGTAGCTAAGTGGTATTGATATAGATCAAAGTAGATATTAAATTTTAGTCTCAACCTAAATTTAAGATCAATCAATTAATCCAGTAGGAAATTAAAAACATTAGAATTAATATCAATAATAAAGAATAAAAAATTAAATTAATTTAAGAAAAAATATTATATTATAAATTGCATATATAGAGGTTTTATAACATCGTCGAAAAAGCATTTAGCTCTTATTGAGCATAATTCTAATAAAGAAATGGAAGAAAGAAAGAAAAGAAAAGATGAAGAAGTCCTAAACTACTGTATACAAGTAATATAACATCAATGATAAATATCATTTAGTCAACAGATCTGATCCAGGTGACACTAAGTTAATCTCAAAATGTGACATTTTTATCATATTGGGTTTCAAGAATTTCACCATCGAAACAAGGATAATCATTCTCATTGAATGTCATATCTTTTTTGGTCATACACGTTTTATAACCTGCTTCGAGGTACGATAAGTTTTAAACCTTTGATGTATTATGGATGCCCAATGAATAAACACTATGCTTTTGGTTACAATTTTTCATGTCTCATATTTACATTTAATGCAACCAAACAGTCTCAAATTTGAATAATCTGAAGGCTTCTCGTACCACATCTCTTGTGGAGGCTTCAAGTAAATCGCACTAGATGTAGATTTGTTTAAGATCTAACATCGAGTCATTGATGATTTATCCCAATACTATATCGGGAGCTTAGCAGTAACGAACATGCACCTCACTCTCTCAAGAATGGTTCTGTTCATGCTTTAAGAAATATCATTTTGTTGTGGAGTGTTCTTTACAGTTCGGTGCCTGAGCTATCACTCTTGTTTTCCAGTATTCAATAAACTAATTTGTATAGGTTTTAAAACCTTTTATATGTCTCAAACTTCTTTACTTCCTTACCAACTTATTTTTCAACCAAGATTCTCCATTGCTTGAACCTGTCAAAAGCTTTGCCATTCAATATTAATAGACAAATCCACAGATTTCTCCAGTAATCATCAATAATTAACATAAATTTTATATTACCGTCATGAGATTAAACCCTCACGTGACCTTAGAGATTAACATGTATGTAGTCAATGGTTCATATTGTTATATGTTTGGATCTTACAAATTTGAATCTATACGATTGATAAAATTCCAAGCCATTCAGCTTGTCTTTTCTGAACAAACATTGCTTTGGGAACTTCAATAATTCATTCTCACTCACATTCCCAAACCATCTATCAAAACTTTGGACAAACTAGAACTATGCCTTAACATTATCAGCGAACAATGAATAAAGGTAATTGGAAAGTTTTCCCTTCATTTTAGTCATGGCACATGTAACAATTTTCAAGTATTCATTTTCAACTTATATTAAACAACCTATGTTGTCCAACATGCCAAGGAAAATTAGATTTCTTGTCAAATCAGTAACGTGCCTTATATTCGTCAAATTTTTATTACAACCATCAAATATTCAAATTTTTACAAATCTAATACATTTATCTTGCAAGCCATGTTATCACTTAATACAATATATCTATTATTCTCTTAAAATAACTGAAACCAATCCTTGTGTGGACTAATATGGATTAAGCATCTAGAATCAAGAATTCACTCTCTCTAGCCTTCATCTGAAGAGTGCCCCATAACCTCTGCAGAGTCATATCCTTTTGAAGCAACAAAAATATTCCTATGGTCTAATCTACAATTATCTTACTTTCTCAATCATTCGGGATATTCTATCTTGAAATAACCCAAGTTCTTGCAATGGTGACATCTATTATTAGACTTAACAAACTTATTTTTTGACTTGGTTAAGACTCTCCTCTAGACTTTTTGGTATCATTTCTTTTTAAGTTGCCTCTAATATTCAAAGATTCATGCTTACTTCTCGAACTCTCAGCCCTTCAACATTGTATGAGTTCCAATGTCTTGGACGTTATTGTAGGTTATAACTCATTCGTCGATAATATTTATTTGTTATATCATATGGTATCATTCAATTGTCTATATGCAGAAGAAAATGAGTTCAACAAGATCACTTTTTCATCTGTATCAATGATTTCCTTACTAATGTTCTCCAAATCGATCACTATTTTAGAGAAGTCATCAAGATTCGTATCCTCCTGTACATTGAACTAAGAAACTTTACCTTCAAATAGATTAAATATTTCATGGACTTTGTGATATACATGCTCACCAGTTTGTTCCAGACTCCAGCTGTTGAATTTTCTTTTGAGACCTGACTTAACATATTATCTCTCACATATAGAATGATAATATTGTGTGTGCAGTTTCAAGTATTTCATGTTTCTCAACCTTAGAAATAGTTTTAGGCAATATAGTCTCCCCTATTATGGTTGGAATCAACTTCTATTGAACCAAAAGTGCATGCATTCGTTGTCTCCAGATTCTAAAATCTATTTTCCTGATACACCTCTACATCTCAAACTTTCTCAATCCCATCTTAGTTTAAAAATAACTACGTAACGAGGTTGTGATACCGATTGTGAGGCTAAAAACAAGCTATATTCAATCAATTCAGGTCTCAAACTAATCATTCCAAGAACTATGTTATTTGACGTGCAATAATTCTATTATTGAATATAACAAACCAATAACAGTGTAAGAGAAAGTATAACACAAAGGTTTTATAATGGTTGACAATTTTCCTACGTCCATTCTAACCCACAACGATTGTCATTTCCTTTGGTTTTTCAAGAGTATCAACAATATACAAGATTAAGATAACAGAAAAATACAATGCTTATATAAACTCAAAATTCCAGAGCTCACCCTATAGTCTTCCAAGATAAGTCTCTTTGTTTCTCTTATCAAATGATATTTATCATTGATTTTCTATTATTTTTATACTAATTTATATGTTACTTTAAATTAATAATATATAAAATACTCTCATTTGTTTATTTTTGTGCTTATTAAAAAATTAAGAGTTAAAAGAGCAAAAATATAAAAATAAATTTGAATAAAATAGTCAAGAGAGAAACATAAGAGAAACTATAAATCACATTTTAAATTTCAAACAATAGAATTAAAAGCTAAATAAATAAATTTGATTTTAATTATAAAAGCAGTCCTTACAAAGAAGTCAATGCTAATGTGGTTTATTTCTGTCTGAGTGTTTGTAAAGTATTTTGGATGTTTTGTGTAATTTAATGTTTAGAGTACTGATTGCTGAGATAATTAAGTTGTGTGCTAGTAATAAATTTTGATTAGCCTCATTACTGACCCATGGACTTATTGGGTCGGATCGTAAAATTGGGTCAAGTTTAAGGACCCATTAGTAATATAGTTTGAAGTGACCAGCAACTAGCTTAGTCAATATTTATTACATTTGTCCTGTTCGGAGTTTTATTATAGTGGTCATGGTCCGAACTACCTTTCGGATTAAGTCAAGACACAGTAGCTAAAATATTTGATCTCATCAAATTCAATATAATTTATAACTAATTAATTATAATTTTTGTTTTTATAATTAATTGTTAAATCACTTTGGCTATATATTCTCCCGATTGGAGAAGATAAAATTATCTTGGAAAGAGAAAAAACATTCTAAAAATTAACCAATCATCACAACTTGTTTTTACTTTTTTTATATTTTTCATTTATTTATTAATGTTATGAACATGATTAAAATGAGTTCATATTTCTTTGTTCCGTGTTTTCGAAAACCTCTCTAAATACAATTGATATATAATTTTTTTATTTTTTATTTTTAATCCTACTCTTTAGTATTGATAAAATTATTAATGTCTCGAATTATCTACAAGTTTAGTTGCTTGTTCATAGATTTATGACCGAGACCGAGAGGTAAATTCTATTTCTGGACTATACCAATGCTAGTGGGTTGAATGAGTAATGCGCTAGTGAAGTTTGAACGAGGTTATTTAACCTGGTGATTCCATTGTAGGAGGGAGGGAACTAGAGATATAACCAATCATACAAAAAGGTTAGTTGTCGATGATCGAGAGATAAAAACAACATCCTAAAAAAGAATGTGGCTTTAAAAAACATTTATATATTTTAATAAAATATAAAAATCATATAAATTGTTAATGTATGGGTAAATAAACTCAGAATATTTTATGAGATTAATATTTTCTATTTTTTAGTTATTTTATTTAAACCAAATCCCCTAATTTTGATCCTCTCGATCAATTTTTATTATTATTGAACTAATATAAATTTTTTATTATATTTTAGAATAAAATTTTAGATAATAAAAATGGATAATTGTTTTTTTGGGTAAGATGTCCGAGTCTACCAATTTTTTGCACACTTGTAATTTTTCGTTTATTTCCCAAGAAGAAATCTACTATTATTATCTTTCTTAATCTCTTTTGCCCACTTCACCAAAGTCTAGTACGCTTCTTCGAAGTCCAAAGAGAGCTATATACAATGTTTTATGTTAATATCTATTTACAATAGAATATAAAAAAACTCATAACATAAATAACCATTTATGTTGTAACAATGAGTAACTGATTCTTCTTCTAAGAAAACATAGATGTAACCATTGTAATTGGTGCCTTATACCAACACTCACACTTAAACATCTTAAGTCCATAGGGATAGTCACTTGGCGAGTGTATACTTTACCTTATTCGTTGTCCTTCAGGCCAACGTAGGTTTCTTCTTGTCTAATGGATCCAGGCTCATAACCTCACTCGACTCTACCAATGTCTTCCTAACTGAAACAACTAATGCCTTTGTTAGAGGCATCTTGGAAAATGATACTGCTTTGTTTGACCAATTACTTCCAAGTTTAAGCAGTCAATGCCACACATGATAATATTTTGATATAAGCTTTAACAAAGGATTTTAGGGCGAATCATAGAATACCTTAACTGAAGCAACTGATTTGTCAGTAATGCCTAGTAGTATACAGTCAATGCTTCGGCAATACCTGGACTAATACAGCCGATGTATTCGATCATTTATGCTTTGTTCACCAAGTCAGAACTATAATTTCACACCTACCGAGATATTGCATGAGGTAATCAGAGATTTAACGTAATTTAAATCATGAATAAATCATATATCTACGGGGAACGGACAATGATTTCATATATATGATATCAAAAGAAGACTCTCTCCAATATTAAACACTCCAACTGTTGTATCTCAGAGTATCTCCAAGTCTTGATCTTCTACCTATTTACACTCTCAAAAACTAAGACAACTCAAAATTTCTCTCTCTAGACAATTATTCGAGCTACGAGCATCCACAAAATTTCAATATTTTCTTTCACTTTATATAGACTCGAGGATATGGAGCATAACATACCAGAGTCACGTTAGCATTCGGAAAATACATACCTAGCATGTCCAAATAAAGATCTTATCCATACCTGGCTTTTAAAATTCGGCCCAATGAGACTAAATTACAACCATCCCTTTAAATCACACCATTCGAGATTCTACCACTTTTGGACCTATACTTAACGACGTACAATTTTAATATACGATTAATAAGTGGTTATTCTTTAGTTATGTCTCATATTCTTGACCTAAAAACTTAGGTTTCGTATCTTACATGTCATTCAATTGTATATATGCAGAAGCCAATTAGTTCAACAAGATCACATTTTGATCTTTATCAGTGATTTTATCACTAACTTCCTCCAAATCGATCACTATTTTGGCAAAGTTATCAAGGTTCTCACCAAAATTCTTATTCTCTTGCATCTTAAAACCAAAGAACTTTACTCCAGTTTTCTCCAAACTCCAACTGTTGAATTTTCTTTTGAGACTTGACTCAACATATTATCACTCATATATGGAATGATCATGTTTTATGCATTTTTGAGTATTTCATGCTTCTCAACCTCAATACATTTTTCAGGTAGCGTAGTCTCACCTGCTAGGGTCAGAGCCACTTTTTTTTAACCAGGAGTGCATGCATTCATTGTCGCCATACTCTAAAATTTACTTTCATGTTAAACATCTAAATCTTGAATTTCATCAGTCTCATATTTAGTTTCAAAAATCACATTGTAACGAGGTTGTGATACCGAGTGTGATACTAACAACAAGATCTATTCGATCAATTTAGTTCTCAAACCGATCATTCCAAAAACTACGTCATTGAACATGCAATGATTCTATTGTAGAATATAACAAAGCAACAAAAGAGTAAAAGAAAGTATAAAACAAAGTGGTTCGGAAATTTTCCTACATCCCTCTGAGCCACAAAATTGTAATTTTATTTGGTTGTCTAACATTAAAAATAATATACAGGATTAAGATAACATTAAAATACAATGGTTACATAAACTCCAAATTCCACAGCTCACGCGATAATCTTCCAATATAACTCTATTTGTTTCCCTCATTAGATAATACTCATCCTTGATTTTCTATTATTTTTATACTAATTTATATGTTAATTTTATTTAATAATGAATTTAATACTGTTAATTGTTTATTTTTGTGTTTATTAGAAGACTAAGAGTTAAAATGAAAAAATTGTAAAATATAGCTAAATTTGAAGAAAATAATTAAACGAAAATGATTAGAACCAAATACTTGAAAACAATAAGGGATAAATAAAAGATAAATTTAAAATCATATTTTGAATTTTAAAAGAGAATAAATGAAAAATAGATTAATTTGATTTTAAATTTTAAAATGAGATTAAGAAGAAAGAATTCAATTCAATATAATTTAAGCCATTAAGTATCACTTATTGTTTTTATAATAAATGAACAAGTCACTTTTGTAATATATTCTCGCACGAAACAATATATTAGTTAGCAAAAAACATTTTAAAAACCAACGAATCATAAAAAAAAATTGTTGTTTTTTAACTTTTTTTCTATTTATTAATATTATGGACATGATTAATATGAGTTAATATTTTTTTGTTCTGGTGTTATAAAACCTTTTTAACTACAATTGATATGTAAAATTTTATTTTTATTTATATTATGTATTCTTTAGTATTTGTAGTACTCTAATGTCTCCAATTGTGTAAATGTTCAATTGCTTGTTCATAGATTTATGATTGAGACCGAGAGGTAAAGTCTAATTCTGAACTGCACCAAGACTAATGGGTTGAATGAGTAGTGCGCTACAGTCATGACCCAGAAAATTCTGAACTAGATTCTTAGATGTGATAATCCAATTGTATGAGAAAGAGAACTAGAGATATAACGAGTGATACAAAAAAGTTAGTAGTCGATGATCGAGAAATAAAAGCAACATCTTAAAAAACAATCTAGTTTTAAATAATATATGTTTAATATAATTTATATAAAATATAAAAATCGTATAAATTGTTAGTATACGTTTCAATAACCTCAGAATATTTTATAAGATTAATATTTTCATTTATTTAATTATTTAATTGAAATTAAAAACCTTAATTTTGATCACGTGGATCAATGTTTTTATTATTAAACTAACATATTTGTATTATTATTATATTTTATATCAAAATTTTGGATAATAAAAGTGGATAATTGTTATTTTGGGTTCTATATCCGAGTCTCAATGCTCGTTATAACTACAATAAAAATTGTACAATTGCAATTTTTTTTATTTTCCGAGAAGAAATTTACTAGGTGTTTTCTCTCTTAATCTCTTCTACACACTCCACCAAAGTCTCGTCCACTTCTTCGATGTCCAATGCGAATTATTTATAATGTTTGGTGTCAGTATCTATCTAAAACAGAATATAAAAAACTTTTAACATAAATAGCCATTTATATTGTAATAATGAGTAACTGATTATGCCTCTCATAGAACATTGATGCAACCATTGTAGTTGATGTATATACCTATTGGTGGTGATAAAAACTAATCATATGGTAGTTTTGGAAGTTATTTAGGTAAAAGGTGGAGAGAGAATAAAGATGTTTATATTTATTATAGAGAAAAAAAAGTCCAGCCCATTTAATGTTGGTTGTTGAAATATTTATAGTATTTTTTTATCTGTGGGACATTCAGGTCGGGTCATATATTTTGGTTGGCCTCACGAGCCCCCAGACCCATAAGCGAATCAACTAGGCATCTAGTTGAGTCATTAACCATATTGCTTATTCATTTAATTTATCGGTGTGGGTCTCAACCGCCCCTCTAAGGGAAATTCGATCATTTTTACTGTTTTCCCCTATAATATAATCTGATCGCATCACCTATAAGCACACTAAAACATCTCAATTCCATATGGATAGCCACTTGCCTAATACAGACTTTACCTCATAAATTCTACTTCAAACCAAAATAGTTGTTGTCTTGTCTAAAGGCCCCGGGGTTCATAACCTTGCTCGACTTTACCAATATATTTCCAACCAAAATAGTTAACGCCTTTGTCGGAGGCTTCGTGGTAGATGGACCTGCTTTGTTTGACCAATGACTTCTAAGTCAAACCAATCAATGCCACATATGATAATATTCTGGTATAAGCTTCAAGAAAGTATTTTAGGCCGAAGCAGGCAAAACATTAACTGAAGCAACCGATGCGTCGGTAATGCCTAGACATATACAATCGATGATTTGGCAACACCTAGGCGGATAAAACCGATAATTTGATCAGTTATGATTTTCTCACCAAGTCATAACTATAATTTCACAACTACCGAGATATTGGACGAGGTAAACAAAGCTTCAGCTCTTTAATCTTTCAAGCACAACGTTAACATGAAGGAATAGAAAGTAAATCTCAAATACAAAATAAGAGATTTAACGTAATTCAGATCATGAATAAATCCTATATTTACGGGAAACAGACACTGCTTATATATATATATATATTTAACGTAATTCAGATCATGAATAAATCCTATATTGTGCGTATAACTGTATCAGTGATCAAGGAATAATTGTTAGTGGAAATTTTTCCCTTCATTATAGTCATGGCACCTCTAACAATTTTCAAGTAACCATTCTCAAATTTTATTTAAAATCTTAAGTTTTCCAACATAGCAAGGGAAATTGGATTTATTTTCCATGAGGAACGCGCTTTATATTTGTAAAAATTTGATTACAACCATCAAATATTCGAATATTCAAAGATCTAATCTAGTTATCTTGCAAGCCTTGTTATCAAGTAACACGATATCTCTATTATTATTTTCAAATGAGTGGAGCCAATCCTTGTGTGGACTAATACGGATTGAGCATCCAGAATCAAGAATTCACCATCTCTAGCCTTCATCCAAAAAATGCCCTATAACCTCTGCAAAATCATCCTTCAGAAGCAACATAAATATTCCCCTGATCTCATCGACAATTATCTTACTTTCTCATTCGTTTGGGATATTATTTTCTGAAATACCCCAAGTTCTTGCAATGGTGACATTTAATATTAGACTTATCAAACTTTTTTCTTGACTTTGATCTAGACTTCCTCTGACCTTGTTGGTATCCTTCTTTCTAAGGTGTCTCTAATGTTCAAAGCTTCATGCTTACTTTCCGAACTCTTAGCCTTTCGATAATATATGAGTTCCAACTCATTGGACCTTATTGTCGGTTCTAACTCATCCACTAACAATAATTATTTGTTATATCATATGGTATCATTCAATTGTCTATATGCATAAGATAATGAGGTCAAGAAGATCATTTCTCACTAATGTTCTCCAAATCGATCACTATTTTGAAGAATTCATTAAGATTCTTATCATCTTGCATCTTGAAACTAAGGAACTTGGCCTTCAAATATATTGCATATTGCAAGGACTTTGTCATGTATGTGCTCACCAATTTGTTCTAGACTCCAGGTGTTGATTTTTATTTTGACACTTGACTAAACACATTATCACTAAAATATAGAATGGTAGTGTTGTGTTCAGTTTCAAGTATTTTATGCTTCTCAACCTCCAAAAAAGTTAGGAAATATATTATCCTCTGCTAGGGTTGGAGCCACATTCATTTAAACCAGAAGTGCATGCATTCATTATTGCCAGTGTATAAAATTTAATTTCATGTTAAACCTCTACATCTTGAACTTCGTAAGTCTCATCTTAGTTTAAAAAATCACTAACGAGGATGTGAAACTGATTGTGACCCTAAGAACAAGATTTATTCGATCAAATTCAGGGCTTAAACTGATCATTCCAAGAACTACGTCATTAAACAAGTAGTGATTCTATTGCAAAATATAATAAAGCAATAATATAGTAAGAGAAAGTAAACATAAAAGCTGAGAAAGAAAAGCTTATTGCATCACATCAAGAGGAGATGGACAAACTCAAAGTTAAACATGTTGATGAACTAACTGCTGAAAAGGTCAAATCCGAAGGTCTCCAAACTTCTCTTTCTTCCAGCGAAGTAAAAATTAAATAATTGACTGATGAGATAGCTAAACTTAAGGGTGATTTTGAGAAAGAAGAAGTCGATGTTATTACTGATGTAGAAGCTGAATGTTCCAAAGACATGTTGGCTGTCATTAACATCGGCAAAGAAGAGACAGCCATCACTCTTCTTCAAGAGCTTCATGCAACTTATCCAAAAGTTAATCTCTCAAGTTTTTGGAACGACATTCCCATCAAACGGCGTCCTAGTGAAGCCTTTGATCCTGTCCCAAACTCATCATCATCAGAAGAGGAGTCGTCCGAGGAAGATTCATCCGAATAACTTTATTGTTCTTTGATTTTTGTTATCCTTTTTGTACTTGTGAAACTAGAACCCTGCTTATTGTACTTCATCGAATTAATCTAATTGACAAATGTTTGTTTATTTCTCATTTTTATCATCAATATGAATTATTCGATGTTAACAATCCTGAAATAACTACAATAATTTTTTAAACATAATTCTTTAAATATGATAATGCACTTCGGAATTCACAATACATTATTGCAAATAACATAATATAAATTTCAAATATACCACCTCGAATACCATAATGGATTTATTGAACGTTGCACTTCAAAAAACCACAATACGTTTGGTGAACGTTGCACTTGGAAAAAATCACAATGCATCTGTTGAGCGTTGCACTTCAAAAAATCATAGTGCATTTATTATACGCAGTACTTCGAAGATGGTTGTTTCTTTGAAAAATATAATAAACACTTCGGAACATTCTACTCTTAACCAACCTCAAAGATGATCAATATTTGATACGTTGTTAAGATAGTTTTCAATAAACACTTGTAAACAACCACTGGCTAAAAATAAATTTTATTGATAATATTGAATATGTACATAGCGCCTCGTTAAAACCTTCGTGGGCCAACAGGGTAGAAAAAAGTGTGTCATCCAATAGTAAAAAATCCAAAATCCAAAGACAAATCTATTCCCAATATAGTTTCAAATATTGTATATTCCACGGGTGTTGAAGTATCCTCCATTGAAAATCACAAAGCCTTATCCTCTCAACAACCATAAGGCCCTTCCCCCTTCGGAGCCATTTTTACAAGGCTCCTCTCCTTTGTATGCAAAAATACCTTTCTCAACACTTTATCGCCTTCTTTAAAATTCTCTTCTTTTCACCTTCGAATCATATATGTTCCCCATAAGATTCAGATAATGGATTACATTTAAATGAGCTCGAACTCTTTTCTCCTCAATCAAATCTAAATTCTCCCATTTATCTTCATCATTAGATGTTTCAGAATATTGATTTATTCTAAAATATGACATCGTAGATTCTATGGGGCTAACTGCATCCATTCCATATGTTAAGGCAAAATGAGTTTCTTTTGTAGCGTCCCTGGGAGTTGTCTGATAAGCCCAAAGCACCTCTTTTAAATAATTTGGTCATTTCCGTACTGCCCTGTCAATTTTTTCTTCAAGCCATTTAAAATTGTTCTATTTGTCACGTCAACTTGTCCATTGGCTCCAGGATGGAAAGGCGTCAAAAAACATTGCTGAATTCCTTTCGACGTACAAAATGAAGCCATTTCTTTATTATTAAAATGAGGTCCATTATCTGTTGTAATTCTTCGAGGAACTCCAAAACGACAACAAATACTATTCACAATAAACTTGATCACATTACTATTCACAATACTAGTGGTTCTCCCTTAGCCCATTTTGTAAAATAATCTACTGCTACCATTATCATTTGCCTTCCTCCAAAACCATCGGCAAAGGCCCCACCAAATCAATCCCCCATCTATCAAATGGTATAGCCTCGGTTATAGACATAAGTGGTATTACTAGGGGTGAGCAAAAACCGAAAAAAACCGAACCGACCAACCGAACCAAACCAAAATGGGTCGGTTTGGTCGGTTTTTTAAAACTAGATTTCGGTTTCGGTTTTAATTTCTTAAACCGAATTTAATTCGGTCGGTTTTTGGTTTGTACGGTTTAACCGACCGATTTGAACCGAACAGGCCGAATCTAGAGAATATATTGTAAATGTTAATATATAGATCGTATTTGATATAAACACTGTCTCCACCTTCGGCCTAGTCGTTGTACACTTACAACTTAAGATCTTTTATAATAGACGTCTAGGGTACGAATCCTAGAGGCTGTAACTTTTTTTTTCTTTTCTTTCGTTTCTGCTGCTCTTGAGTTAAGGTTTTTGATACACCGAGAAATATATTGGATCGAGTTTCTGATAATCGTTCTTTTTGTCTCTTATGGTGTTTTTGCATGTTATCTAGTTGAAGTATTTTTAAAGCCGTCATGTTTCTAAACTATCGGCTACATAGCTTCGAAGCAGTAGCAGGACTCTATAGTTCTTTTGGATTTTCATTTGCATATGCAAAAAAGATGATAAGTGTGATACTTATCAAATGTGGAGGAAGAGGATGATACTTAATAGTTGAACTCTGTAGCATAAACTAGCAATTTTTTTATATTAAAATTGTAGGAAGTTACACATTAATTATATATGGGAGCTCATATCGTTTTACCTAAGCTTTAATATTAGTTGCAGACAAAAAGAATGCTGAGCCACCAAATTTCTTAGTGTTCAATATCTTTCTCACTAGCATTTGCCATCTCATCTCCTCCTTCTTGCTCTGTATCTTACTCCTCTCCAAGAAATTCCTGCAACCACAATATCTTCCCATCACTTTTCCAAATTTGAGTTATAAAACTCGTAATGCTCAAACCAGATAACATGAAAAAGTGATAATGTCGATAGACATGAACAATAATAATTCAAAGAATATAACATTTGTGATAAAAACATAAAACTCATAATGTAAATAAACATGAAATTTAGAATAGATAACATTTAAAATAAATAAAATGGGTACTCGGTGTAAAATAATATTTCGAACCGCACCGACCGAACCGAAGCTCTATTAAAACCAAAAACCCACCAAAACCGAACAAACTGAAACCGAAAAAATCGATTTTTTATTACTAAATCGGTTTAATAATATACAAACCGAATTATTTCGGTTTTGTTTAAGAATTTTAAAAAACAACCGACCGAACCGACCGAATCTCACCCCTAGGTACTACCGGCCTATGAATAGCATTAGCAAATCTTTGACGAGTATCACAAGTTCGAACTAAAGTTTTAGCATCATTCATGATTGTAGGACAATAGAATCCTGCAGGTAAAACTCGTCGTGATAAAGCTTTAAAACCACAATCAGCTGACCTTTCTCCATCGTGTAATTATGATAACACCTCATGTGATTCTTGCTTGTCAAGACATCATAACAATGGCCTGCTTGTTGCCTTTTTATACAAAATTCCATCTAACACTATATATCCGAAGGCTTTATCTCTCAGCTTTTTGGCCAACCTCGTATCATCCGGTAATGTTCATTGAGTCATAATAGTCGTTCACCGATCTCCTCGGATTGCATCAGATGTGACAAAGAACTCCTCTATATATTCGCACTGACTGGACTGAGTAATGATCGAGGGATTTTCTTGTAGAAAAATCCAAGGATATTCCTCCTTATAACCAATATTTTCTAAAGAATCAGCCCCCATGTTACTTCATCGACCAATATATTCAACAATAACATTATCTAATAGCAGCATTAAATTCCGAAGTTCCCGAAGATTTAAAATCAAACGATCCTTTCTTGCCTCGGAAAATCCAGATACCTGATTTGCTAACGACTGAGAATCTGTTTCCAAGCGTACTGAAGTTCCTCCACATTTTTTTCCAAACTTAAACCTGCCAAAGAAGCTTTGTATTCAGCTTCATTATTCGAAGTGTGAAAACCAGATTTGATAGATTGAATCATTGTTTCTACAGTTGGAGCTATTAACTGAACCCCATCACTTCATCCTGAAACACTAGACCCTTCATCTGTTCGAACAATCCACCTCGAATTTACTAGTGCATTATCTTTACTTTCTTCCATATCTGATCTGCTGAAATGGAATTCAACGAAAAAATATGCCAATGCTTGGGATTTAATCGCAAATCGAGGTGTGAACAAAATATCATAATCCCCCAACTCCATTGACCACTTGATCATTCTCCCCGAAATATCAGGTCGTTGTAAAACATTTTTCAAAGGGAATGACATTCAGACTTCAATAGTGTGAGCTTGAAAATAGGGGCACATTTTCCTAGCAGCCATCACCAATGCTAACGCTAACTTTTCCAGTTTCAAATACCTCTTTTTTTGCTGTCACTAGAGTTTTATTGATATAGTACATTGGCTTCAGCATACCTGAATCTTCACTTATCAACACCGCACTTAGTGCAAAATCCGATACCGCAATGTACAAAAAGAGCTTTCCTCCACTTCGAGGTTTTAAAAATATTTCTGGTGATGATAACATTTTTTTTATATTTGTGAATGCTGCCTCACACTCTGATGTCCATTCAAACATGTTTGGTCCTCGTAAAACTTGAAAGAAAGGAAAGCATTTGTCAGAAAATCTAAAAATAAATCGGTTAAACGCTGCTAACCTTCCTGTCAGAATTTGCACTTCTTTAATAGATCGAGGCGAATTCATTGCTATTAGAGCTTTCAACTTTTCTGGACCAGCTTCTATTCCTTTTTCACTGATGACATAACCCAAAAACATCCATGACCGAACGCCGAAGGTGCACTTTTCAGGATTTAACTTTAACCTAATTGCCCTTAAATTTAAAAATGTTTCCTATAAATCCTCAAGATACACATCATCCTTCAAATTTTTTACCACCATATCGTTTTATATACACCTCCATATTTTTTCTGATTTGAGTAGCAAAAGCTTTATTCATCAATAATTGATAAGTGGCTCCAGCATTTTTTAATCCAAAGGGCATAACCATGTAGCAATGCAACCCTCTATCAGTTATGAATGTTGTACATTCTTGGTCTTTTGGATCCATTTGAATCTGATTGTATCATACAAAAGCGTTCGTGATTGTTAGTATTTTATTTCCCGAGGTAGAATCAAGTAGTTGATCTATTCGAGGAACGGGGAATAGATCTTTAGGACAGACTCGATTCAAGTCTGTAAAATCCACACGCGTTCTCCATTTTCTATTCTTTTTTAACCACTACCGGATTTTCCGTCCACAAAGGATATTGTGACTCCTTTATATGTCCGACCCTAGATAACCGGTCCACCTCAGAAACGATTCCTTCTGCCTTCTCTAAAAAGAATGCCCTTCTTTTCTGAATAACTGGTTTCATCTTCGGATCAATAGCCAAACTATGACAAATCACCTCGATTGGTACTCCTGTTACATCCTCTATTTTCCAAGCGAAAACGTCCAAGTTAAAAGATAAAAATTCCATCAATTGTTGATGTAAAAGTGGGGTCCGTAAGGTTCCAATTCGAAGCACTCTTCCTTTCGAAAAAGTAAACTCCTCTCCACTTATTGTTAAAGACCCTGAGGTTTCCCTCGGATCGTCAACTCTTTCTTCAACATCCGAGGTTAATCCCTCTGACTGTTATTCATACATCAAATCTCCACTGTTAGTTCCCCTAAATTCGAAACGCAGTGGCATAACATTTTCTAGCTACTTTTTGGTCGCTTCGAACGACCCCAAACTGATCCCCTATCACATACTTGAAACATTGGTGAACTGTTGACACAAAACCATACATTTTAGAAAGCTATGACCTTCCAAAAATAGCGTTGTAGCACGTGGGGTAGTCCACCACCAAAAAAGCATATGGTCCTTCCTCTTGAACGGTTATTTTCCCAAACTTATTTCTCCCTTGAATTCCCCAATCACGTGAGCTGTTACACCTGTAAATCCTATAATTGTTTGTTCTGATTGAGAAATTGGAGGTGGATTTTTCATTATATGATACATTGATTTAAAGATGGTATTTGCAAAGCTGCCAGTGTCAATAAGCACACGACGAATTTCGATGTCAGCCACCTCTGCACCGATAACCACCGCGTCTTCAATCGGCCCTGCTATTCCTCGTAAATCATCCTCATATAACAGGATGAAAGGAATGACCTTTTTTCTAGAGAAGTGTGTTGACATTTTTCCTTCAATTTGAGTTGTAAAATTGACAACATGCCTCTTCCTCGAACTATCAGAGTTGTCGGTCATTGAATCGCCTCCAAAAATGGCTAAGGACTCAAAAAATTGCAAAGATCTAGCACACGTCCCTTTTTTATTGGCTCTTCAACTGCCATCAAAATCAACATGTTCGGATCTTTATCCACATATTCGGAAGAAGCATCAAATTCTTCCGTCTTTTAATCTAAAGTCATTAAATTCTCAGCTGGAGCAACTGGATTAGCCTTCGAAGTTGTCGTTATATATTTTGAACCGCTCCTATGTGACTTCACATAAGTCAAGAACTTCCCATTTTCGATCAAGATCTGAACCTCCTTTTTCAACGCAATACAATCATTGGTATCATGTCTGATGTCTTCATGATACCTGCAGTATTTATTATTCTGCTCCTCCCTTGGCCTACTTATTGGAGCTGGCTTCCTAAAATTTACAAAGCTTTTTTTCTTGTCAAAGATTGCATCTACATTCTCTGTCAAATCAACATAATATTCTGGTCTAACCCATTGATTTGGCCTTGGCCTGTTATAGTTATAAGATGGAGCATGATTTGAATATCCACCAGTCGAAGGTGGAAAAATGTTTTTCTTCTATCGTGATTGTTGAATACCATTCGAGGGTTGCCCTTGGTTATTGGCCACCTGACTCGAATTCTTTGAAGTACTAACCGGTCCTCCTCGAGCCCTGGTTGATTCCTCAACCTTAATATGATCCTCTACTTGAGCCATCAATGCTCCAAATGTTAGATCTTTCCTCTTTGTAGTTTCATTGGCCAGATCCCTTGGCAATAGACCCTGGCGAAAAGTTTCCATCGCCACATATTTCTTCGCAATTGTCCAAACTTGTTTTCGATCAGTCTCAACATACTGATTTGAGGGGTTTCATTCACACCATGTAGAACGAGGAACTTTGTCTGTTTTATATTTATGTTCTTTTTTATGCTTCCTCGGTTGTTCTCTTTTCGGTTCCTCTTTCGAAGAACTCCTATATCTCTAAAATCCTGAAGCAGAGATTTTTACCTCTTCATCACTAGAGGTTACATACTTTTTCTTGTCTTTTTTCACTTTGCAAGAGGAATAACGCTTTTTAAGAGATTCAGAGCGCACTTTTTTATGTACATTTCTAACATGCCGACCAACACAAGATCGATCAGATTGATCTCCCATATCAGTTTTCTCCTTTTCTTGTCTCACCTCGGATTTGAGCTTCACCGAGTGAAATTTCTTGTTCTCTTTGTTCATATTTTTCGTTTAGTATATTTATTTTGTCTAAAAGTTGATTCATGCGCATCTCAATGTCTGATTGAGTTTGGATCGGAGTTGATCTATCCAGTCTGTTTTCATTTCTTTGCAAATCATCTTTTAATGTTTCCATTGCCGATCGAAGTGACAGATTATTTTTAGGATTAATTATATGGAATTCAAACGAAAAAACAAGAAGATTGTGATGAGTCCGAATACTGTTTCCTCTCCGGACAGGGACAGATCGGACGAAGACCACCAGACCGGACATGCCACTTCGAACACTTAGCCCATTGGACTGTTCGAACTATGGAAAAAGTACTAAAAAACCTAAACACTTCTTGACTAACCTGTTTGCTCTCCTACTAAGAGCTCATGGGTCTATAAACGTGACCCGGGTCCATTAAACATGACCCGAAAACCCATAAAGCCCAGATGTAAGGGTATAAATTCTCAACCACCTGCATTAAATATGGATAATGAAAATTAACTGCAACCAGGCTGCTTAATTCTCCCTCTACTCTCTACTCAAAATATTAAACACCCATAAACTTCAACAAAACTCTGAACAAATTACTCAATTACCCTCAGACATAAATGAACCACACCAAATTGGCGACCACAGTGGGAGCACGAAGGTGCCTGAATCGAGCATTCGAAACCAACAAGAAAAGTCAGTTTGAATGAATCTGAACGCCCTGGAGGTGCCACCAGCTTTGCTCGAAGTAGTGGGTGAAAACGATGAATACACTATCGAGGAACGCGATAGGCTAAAAGGCGAGATAGAAGCTCTGAGGGCAGAAAAGGCTAAGATGGGCATGAAAGAAAAATCGAAAGCGTCAGTTGCTCATCACACCGATAACCCCAGAGAGCATGAGCCTTCAAGGACTCATGTGAGTACCAAAATGAATCATGCTAGCTCTAAAAAGTCTCACCGGTCTAAGCCAGTGGAGAGTTCTGACTCGGGCTCAGAGTCTTCTGATAGCTCTTCGGATGGTGAGGGAGTTGAAGAATCCTTATCCTCTAGCAGCGATGAGGGTCGAACTAAAAAGAAGCAGAAGCAAATAAAAAAATACTCAAGGAAAAGGGATAGACATGGAAAGTTGAAGAAGAATATTGGCAAAGGGTCATCTCACAGCCGGAGGCATGTAGACCGGATGCTGATGGATCCTTTTGCTTTCCATGATGAACCAGGTATCTTTGCAACTCCCAATGAAGATACTGTGTTCAGTCGTGGCCGAAATTGGAGGCAATCTTCATTGTCTTCTAAAATTCTGTCCGAAAACCTCCCTAAGAGGTTTGATAGCACCAAAATGGAAAAGTACGATGGCAGTATTGATCCGGACAATCATTTGGAGCAATTTAAAAACTTTATGATGAACTTCGATGATGATGACAAGCTACTTTGTAGAGAATTCTCCCAATCATTTACGTGGAGTGCTCTAAAATGGTATAACAGCCTACCACAAGGCTGTATCAAGAATTTCGATACTTTTTTGGTGGCCTTTCGAAGGCAGTTCGTTGGGAGTAAAGAGTTAAAGGGCAACGGGGACACAATAATCCATTGTGCCCAGGAACCGAATGAATCCTTAAAAGAATATATAAGTCGTTTTGTGAACACCAAGAATGGGTTGGCTGATTGCTTCGAGCAAGTTGCAATAGCATCTTTGAGACAGGGCTTGAACCCTAGCAATTTGGCTGATCCGGTGACCAGAAAGAAGGCCATGACTTGGGGAGGGTTGCTGAATCAGGTTGGAAAACAGATTAACGTTGATGAAACAAAGAAAACGAAGGTGCACAGGCAGGTGAGGTCTACCCCGGTCGCACCAAACCCCAATCAGAATCAGTCCGGGAACAAGGCGAAGGAGACCGGACAGGGGCATGGCAGGGCTAAAGCTCAATCTCAGCCAGCTGCACCTGCTCAGAGTCAGCAATCCAGAAATAAGAGAGGGCCTTGGGTTCAACTAGAGTGGTTCGCAGAATTGAAAGAAAGTGTGGCCACCATATATGATAAAACAAAGGAAGAGGTGCACTATAGAAGACCGGCCACACTGCAATCCCCTAGAGAACACCGCAATAACTCTTTCTGCCAGTATCACAATGATACTGGCCATACCACCGATGATTGTATAGCTTTAAAACAAGGAGGTAATAGGCCTGACAATACTGACCACAGTGGTCCAAGTAATGCTGCTCCGGAGGGAGCCATGGTTATAATCGAAAGGTTTGATGTGGAATCTGAATACTTGGATCCTCATCCAACTCGAAATAGAGTGGGTACCATTGAGGAATGTTCTAGGACAGTCTCCGGGCTCATTAAATTTTTTGAGTCACTTACAATTTTCGGAGGGGATACTATGACAGCTCCTACTGCTTCTTCAAGGAAGAGGCACGTTCATACTTTAGCTAACCAGCTAGAAGGAGGCATGAATTTCTATCAATCGCAAATTCCATTCCCCTTCATTGTTTTTTATGAAGATGATCTAAGAGATATAGCTGGCCCTCATGAAGATATTGTTGTCATAGGAGCATCCATTGGGGGCAATAACATAAGACGAATTTTGGTGGATACAGGAAGCTCAGCCAATATCCTTTTCTTAACCACTTACAAGAGAATGAAAAATCCAGCTGTAATTCAGAGTTTGGATAAATCAATTGTGGGCTTTACTGGCAGCTCAGCAGAGGTGATCGGGGAGTTCGAAGAGGAAGTTTTGTTGGGCAGGGGCCCCTTCAAGAAGATGGTCAAGATACTTTTTATTGTGGTAGATTGTCCCACTTGCTATAATGCTATTTTGGGGAGGTCTTGGCTCTCTAGAATGCATGCAGTGGCCTCGACAGTCCACCAGTATTTGAAATATGTTGTTCAAGGACAAGTGGGAGTTGTCCGAACTAGTCAGAAGGTTGCAAGGGAATGTTATGCTACAGCCTTGGCGCCCCGGACGTTGGGGCAGTTCGTATCAACGAGCAATAGCAATTTGAGGGGCTTTTGAGGGGTGAGGGTGAAATTGATGACCCCAGAGAGGCCCCTGGAGTATTAATACCAGTCGAAGAGGTAGAAACACATTGTTTAGAAGAAGGGAAGAGTGTCAAAATAGGGTCCAGTATGCCACCCGATCTAAAGAGAGAGATGGTAAAGTTTTTGAAAAGCCATCAGCATGTTTTTGCTTGGTGCAATGCTGATGTTACCGGGGTACCAGCAGATGTGATATCACACTACCTATCTGTCCGGAAAGATATAGCACTAGTGGTTCAAAAGAGAAGGGCTTTTTCCAAAGAAAAGGCTGATGTTATTGTACAAGAGGTTGACAGGCTCACAAAGATGGGGCATATCAAGGAGTCTCAATATCCTTTATGGACTGCCAATCCGGTCATGGTAAAAAAGAAAAATGGAAAGTGGCGTATGTGCATTAACTTCACAGACCTCAATAGGGCTTGCCCAAAAGATCTGTATCCAGTTCCTCGGATTGACCAGCTAGTAGACTCCACTTCTGGGAATAAGCTGCTATCCTTTATGGATGCTTTCTCCGGATATAATCAGATCCAAGTATATACGAATGATCAAGAGCATACCACATTTTTCACTGACAGGGGTCTTCATTGCTACAAAGTAATGCCGTTTGGGTTGAAAAATGCTGGGCTATTTATCAGAGATTGGTAAACAAATCCTTTGCTGATCAGATTGGAAGGAATATGGAAGTATACATCGATGACATGATGGTGAAAAGCGTGGATGAGAAATTGCACTTGGCAGACCTCCAAGAAACCTTTACCAACTTGGTAAAGGTGAATTTGAAGTTTAATCCAGAAAAATGTGTGTTCGGAGTGCAATCCGGGAAGTTCCTAGGTTATATAATAAGTGAGCAAGGGATACAGCTCGATCCGGACCAGCTTAATGCTCTATTTCAAATGGAGCCTCCTCGGAATATTAAAGAAGTACAACGATTAACGGGGAGGTTAGCTGCTTTAAACAGATTTATCTCAAGGTCTTCGGACAGATGCGCCCCATTTTTTCAAACCTTGAAGGGTGCGAAGGGATTTGACTGGACCTCACAGTGTGATGAGGCTTTCAACGAAATAAAGAAGCATATGTCCTCTCCCAAAACCTTATTTAAACCAGTTGATGGAGAGACACTCTTCGTATATTTGGCAGTTTCAAGTTGTGCCATCAGTGCTGTGTTATTGAGAGAAGTAGATAATTACCCCCATCCAGTGTACTACATCATCAAAAGCCTAATAGATGCAGAAAGGCGTTATTTGAAACTTGAAAAATTAGCATTGGCCCTGGTGATAGCTGCAAGAAAGATGAGGCCTTATTTTCAGGCTCATCCTATTATCGTCCGAACGTCTTTTCCTTTGAAGAATGTTCTCCAAAAGGTAGACATTTCAAGTAGGATGACTAAGTGTTCGATAGAATTGGAGGATTTCGATATAGATTTTGCTCCCCGAACAGCAGTCAAAGCCCAAGCTGTGGCTGATTTTCTAGTTGAATTCCACTCTGATAGAGATTCGGAGCAGACTACTGAGAAGAAAGACAAAAAGGTCTGGGTCGTCCGGACGGCTGTTGGATCCAGCACTATGGGATGTGGTGCAGGGGTGTGCTTGACTTCTCCATATGGTGACAAAATGTACCAGGCTATATGTTTTGCTTTCAGGGCTTCCAATAATGAGTCTGAATACGAGGCAGCTATAGCCAGTTTGAAGTTAGCTTTTATTTGTGGGGCCAAGAGGGTCAATCTATTGAGTGACTCCCAGCTTCTTATCCACCATGCCCAAGGTCAATCTGAGGCTAAAAAGGAACAGCTAGTGAAGTATTTACTTCTTCTTAAAAATGAAGCACTCAAGTTTAAAAGCATTATTTATGAACATATACCTCAGACAGCAAATGAGTTAGTAGATTCATTGGCAACCATAGCATACACAGAGTCGTATCCATGGATCCATGTGCTGGAGAGCCCCTCCATTCAACTTGATGTGGGTAAAGAAGAAGAAATTTTTGAAGTACAAATGAAACAACCTCATGATTGGAGATTTCCTCTCCTGCAATACCTCTCCGACGGCATTGTGCCTCCGGATAAATCACTGGCAAGAAAACTGAAACACAAGGCTCGTGTTTTATCATACTGAGAGACGTTCTCTATAAATAATCTTACAGTAAACCTCTTCTGCGCTGTTTGGGGGATGATGAATCTCAAGTAGTCCTCTCTGAATTGCATGATGGCGAGGGATCAGCTCATTGTGGATTCAGGGCTCTAACAAGGAGAGTTTTACTGGCTGGCTACTATTGGCCATCTATCATGCAGGATGCTAAAGAGTTGGTAAGAAGGTGTGACCCATGCCAAAGATACAACAATGAAATTCATGTCCCAACCATTCTTTTAGAGTCAATTTCTGAGCCTATACCTTTTGCTCGATGGGGGTTGGATTTAGTGGGGCCTCTCCCTATGGCGTCCGGAGGGCGCAAAACTATAATTTTTGCAATCGATTACTTTTTGAAGTGGATTGAAGCAGCCCCTCTGGCAGGAACAACATCAAAAGCCGTTATAAAATTCATTATATCCAACATTTGTTGCAGATTTGGTGTTCCACAAAAGATAACAACAGATAATGGACCACAGTTCGACAGTAGGGAAATGGAGAGTTTATGTGCCTCAAGGGTTATACAACATTGTTTCTCTTCACCTTTCCACCCACAAGCAAATGGTCAGGTTGAAGTGGCTAACAGAACTATACTGTCCGGTTTAAAGAAGAATTTGGAAGGGGCTGCTGGGAAGTGGCCTAGCTATTTACAAGAAGTTTTGTGGGCCTACCGGACAACACCTGGGGCTGCAACACAGGATTCACCCTTTGCTTTAGTCTATGGGATGGATGCAATAGCTCCCATAGAAGCAACTCTCCCATCATTTCGTGTTCACAACTTCTTCGAATGCGCTAACGAAGTGGCAATCATAAGTCAGCTCGACCTAAAAGAAGAAAGACGAGTTAAAGCTCACCTTAGAGATGCACACTATCAGGGTTTAATGAGGAAAAAATTTGCTTCTAGAGTTAAAAGAAGAGATTTCCAACCGGGAGACAAGGTATTGAGGAAAGTCTTCTTACACACTAAAGAGAAGTTGCTCGGCAAATTGGCCCCGACTTGGGAAGGACCTTATATGGTTGTTGAAAGGCTTAAACCTGGAACATATTGGCTAGAAGACAAGGATGGAAGAGTTCTGACCCACCCTTGGAATATCGAGCATCTCCGGACGTACTTGGAGTAACATTTGTGTAAATATTTACTTGTTTAAACATCCATGTAAATATTTGGGGGCATACTATTTCCTACCCTGGTGGCGCGGGGAGGTTTTAATGAGGTGTCCGGGTTTTAAATAAAATTTGATGCCTTCTTAAAAATATTCCGAAGTATTCTTACTTTGTCTTTTGTCACACCATCCAAATTGAAATAAAAGAGTGATGACCACTTAAACATTTATCATCGGAGAATTTAAACACTCTCACTATGAAATGACTCAGGGCTATTTAAACACTAGCCATCAAAATTGGAACAGACTATGAAAGAATATGAGAATTGTGCAAAACAAGAATAGAAATAACTTAAGTGCCTTGGCCTTCCAAGGACTTTAGTTCAGATAATATGAAAAGTAAAAAAATTCGCAATTTAAGATTGAGCCTTTGAAGATGGCTCAGTTTCATCCATCTTCTTTTTCCCTTTGGGTTCATCTTTCTCTTCGTTTGGGCTCTCTCTGGTGTTCTCTTCGTCATCAGATGAGGATGCAGTGGAGAAGCCAAACCTGTCACCTTCGGCCATTGTGTGATATGGGAGGTCTTTAGGCTCTACGTGAAGCCATAAATCACCCAAGTTCCTCTTCGGGAACTTCTCATGGAAGAGCAGGACCATGTCTGATTTCACCTTGGCATAAATTTGCTCTTGAGTGTCTATCACGTTATTGGCATAAGCATCGATCTTGGCCTGGATTTTACCCTCCTGCTCCCTTAGCAAATCAGCTTTCTCCCATGCAGCTTGGGACACTGCGTTTTCAAGAGCAATCTTGTCGCTGGTCAGGTTGGTGATAATTTGGTCCTTTGCCTTGGTCTCCTCTTTTGATGAGGCAAGATCTTTCTCAAATCCGGACAGCTTCTCCCGAAGCTCTGTGATAGTGTTCTCTAGAGTGGCAACTTTTGTTGTACTCACCTCTTGGGTTTTCTTCAGCTCTTCGTTTCCCCCCTTTAGAATGACATCGTTTGAAGTGGCAGTAAGAAGGTCATCGGACAGCCTCTCTTTTTCACACTTGAGGTCTTTGATAATGTCTGCCTGATTTCGAACTTGCTTCTGCAACGCAAGCACCGGCTGAACATTTCTTAATAAAGAGTGGGCTATAACATCCCTTTCACTTGAAACAATAAAGGTCTTACCATTAAAGGTTACTGTGTTTGAAGTGCTCGGAGGGAGATAAGGCCCAGCAAAATCATCTATGGGGAGATTGATAAAGTACTCACCAAGCCCACCAAGAACAGTGATGTCTACCCCATCAATATTAAGATCTCCCCCTTCGACCTCATCAGTTTGGAAGTCACCAGGTATCTCCTCTGCTTGTGTTGGGTCCGCGGGGTCAGCTTGGGAAAGAGGCTCCAAAGGTCGGAGAGAGAGTTCGTCACCCTTAGAGGTCTTTTTCTTCTTGGCCTCCCTATCTTTGCTTTCAGCTCCCCATTTACGGTCTCTTTTGGAAGCCCTTGGAGGATTTGGGGAGTGAACCTCTTGCCTAACACTCTCCTGCTCTACCGCTGCCAAGAGAGCGGCATCAATCAGACTAGGGGTTGGCCCCTCCGGATGCGTTGGAACATCCTCCTCCACCACAGTAGGGTTAGCTCCACCCACCACTTTCTTGCCCTTCTTTTTTCCTTTCATCTTACTCGGGGCCTTGGCCCGGCCTGGCAAGTAAAGTGTCCCGTCCGGTTCATGCGTCCTTTTGAGCACTACATCCGGAGGAGGCTGGGTGGTGAGCTCTTCCCAAGTTAAGTCTCTCCGACCTGTGCTGTTCCACAGATGAGCCTTGCTAAGTTGCCCCCTGTGAAAATAGCATGGAACCGGTTCCCCCACTTCTCAGCATCCCAAGCGTTGATCTTGGTGCAAGTGGTCTGACCGGTTTTCAAGTGGTCACTGAAGTCCTTGGGCAGCATTACTAAGGCAAATATAAGATCAATTAGTTTAAACAGACTTGATTTAAAAAAAAAACAAGAATGTAAAGTAGGAGACTTACGGTCACTCCTCCATCTGCTTGTGAGAAGACTTGGGTTGACTCCGGACTTGATTTTCTTCCCATTCTATCAAGCACCACTTACAAACAGGAACTGGGTCCTCCAATTCCTCTCCAACTCTAGCAAGTCATCCACAGCTTTGAAGTTATCCCCCCTGTTGAAATGGCAGAAGGGGATGTGGTGGTTTCTGCAGAGACTGGCCACAGCAGCTTTGACCAGTCGGCCTTTTCTTCGGTCAACTAATGTTTGAGGAGAGTTTTCGGCGTCTGACCCCATAGCTAAGAAGGGGGAGGGTTTCTTAAAGCTGGTAACAGTTACACCTGGCTCAACAACACGTTCCGATTCTTGAACCGAAGAACCGGAGATAATGGGTGAGAGATTGGTTTGAAATAACCTTTTCGGTTTGATGCCTTTGAAGAAGAAGAATCCTGGTCTGACTCTGTGGCTGCAGTCACTGGTTTGTCGATAGGGGAGGTGGGTAAGCCTGCTGCAATGCGCCTTTCCCTTTCGACCTTTTTCGCATTTTCTAGTTCAGAGAGGTTGAGCCACCCGCCTTTGACCAAAGTGTTCCGAGCCGTGAACATAAACAAACTGGGTAAAAATTTGTTTTGGAGAGAAAAAAGCTTTGAGGATATGCAGAGTAAAAATGAGAGTGATGGTGAAACAGTAGAAAGTATTTCAATTTATAGTAAATTTGATAAAGAAGTTTGATTCCTAGGAGAATTCGAAAAGATTGGTAATGATTAAAAGACGGCGCTGATGTCACCCTATTTAATGAAGATGTTGCTTTTCAAAGAAGGTGGGTGCGAAATTCAAGGTGAAAAAACGACTGAAGAAACCAACCAAAAAGTGACACGTGTCCCATAAACTCTGGCAAAAAACTGTTTGGATTTTCAAAGCTTTATCAGTCCGGATAAAGCCACAACACAAACAGACCTGTCCGGATTAAAACATCGGACTGTTTTTCAGGTTGCTACATCTGACTGTTTTTCAGGTTTTTGGCAAAGGCATTTGAACAAACACCTAAAAAAGGGGCTCCTGATGAGTCCGAATACTTCTTCCTCTCCGGACAGGGACAGATCGGACCAAGACCACCAGACCGGACAGGCCACTTCGAACACTTAGCCCATTGGACTGTTCGAACTATGACAAAAGTACTAAAAACCTAAACACTTCTTGAGTAAGCTGCTTGCTCTCCTACTAAGAGCTCATGGGTCTATAAACGTGACCCGGGTCCATTAAACATGACCCGAAAACCCAGAAAGCCCAGATGTAAGGGTATAAATTGCCAACCACCTGCATTAAATATGGGTAATGAAAATTAACTGCAACCAGACTGCTTAATTCTCCCTGTACTCTTTACTCAAAATATTAAACACCCATTAACTTCCACAAAACTCTGAACAAATTACTCAATTACCCTCAGACACAAATTAACCACACCAGATTGTATTAAAATTCGAACATGAAAGTCACTGATTCTTAATCGTCCCCAGCGGAGTCTCCAATTCGCTGAGTTCAATTATTAAGAGTGTTGTCTTACGAAAAAGTAATACGTGAATTCTAGTGAGAGAGAGAGAGTTTTTGGAGAGAGAAAGTCAGAGCACAATTGAGTTAGATCAAAAAGTGTTCAACCTCTTTATAAGTTCAGTCTTGCCTTTTATATAGAGGCGCAATGACTCAGCTTCAAACTGGAAACGGTTACATAAAAGGCACAAATTACCCTTAGTCCTCAATAGAATTACATAGTCATAATTGTTCAACTAAAATTATATTATTTACACTTTAGTCCTTAAATTCCTACTTCCGTATCAATAAGAAGAATCTCTCAAATATTAAACACTCAATCACTTATCTTTTGTTACAAAGCATACACAAATTACAAAATAAATTGTGGATCTCAAAGTACCTCTTTACACTCTCTAAAGTCAACACCACCCGAACTTTATCTCTAGAAAACTCTTCAAGTAACCGTGCAACAACAAAATCTCAAAGTACCTCTTTATATAGACTCGAGGATGTAGAGCATAAAACATCAAACTCACATTACTATTCAACAAATACGTAGCTAGCCCATCCAAATAAAGAAATGTATCATCTTCAAATGCATGGTCAAAATAATCCTTGTAATCAACAACATACATTTTATGTCCAATTGAGAATCTTTCCATGCAAGTGATCTAATTTCTTTAATGGACATAGAAACATATATCTTTGGCTAGAGAGTAATTGCACATTCGGTGCAAAAGAAGATTAATTAAATAAATAAAAAAATACATTTTTCTTCGACTATATTCCACTATATTTAATTTTTAGGTTCCATAAGACTTTTCCGCGCCTAAATCTTGGGTTGAACCTTAGCTAGATAACTTATGGGTATATATTATGCGGTTATTCTTTAGTTATGTATCATATCCTTTAGCTTGATAACTTAGGTTTCGTACTTTACCCATAGTGTCCTAAATATTGAACATTAGAGTTTTATTAAGAGACCACAACATTGTGGTCCAAAAAAGAATTACCAATGCCACATATGATAATATTCTAGTATAGACTTTAAGAAATTATATTAGGTCGAAGCAGACAATACATTAACTGAAGCAACTGATGCGTCTGAAAAATTAGGCTATGCTCCACCTTCAGGTTCCAGAAAAATTAGGTCGAACGAATTAAAGCACATAAAGAGTCCTAGCTACTTAAGTTTTGAATTATCCATATTTTCGGCCTCTAAAGTCCGCCTGAATGGCACAAAATCACAACCATCGCCGTAAATCGCAGCATTTGGGATTCTGCCACTTTGGACCTATACTTAACGGCATATAATTTTAATATAGGATTAATAAGCGGTTATTCCCTAGTTGCGTTTCATATCCTTGACCCAAATAACTTAGGTTTCGTATTCTACCCCATAGTGTCCTAAATGCGGAAAATTAGAGTTTTATTAAGAGACTACAACGTTGTGGTCCAAAAAACAATTACCATCTTCTGGGGAGAGAGATGATCACAATGTGCTTCTTTAAATACAAATCGTTGATACCACCAGCTTAATCTCCATATAGCTTTGCAAAATGGCTAAACTCTCTGTCGTCATTGTCTTTCTCGCTCTATCAGTTACAACAAACGTTTCAACTACTCTTTCATGTCAGCCTTATTGCTCTCCGATCACCAATGCCACCGACGCAGACTTGATCAGATTCAACATGAATTTGGAATTTCTCGAAGCAGAGTTCTTTTTGCACAGTTCGGTTGGCCAAGGACTCGATGCCTTTAACAAAACTCTTGCCAAAAATGGACCTCCACCGGTTGGTGCCACTAAAGCCAATCTTGATCCTCTTACTAATAAAATCATCGAAGAATTTGCTTACCAAGAGATTGGTCACCTCAGGTTTGTCTGTGGTAGTACTTACGTGATCATACTATATTGTTAACAGACAAAAACATTAGGCACATCGGTGTAGTTATATTCTTTTCTTTAAATTGAATGTAGGGCTATTGATGACATAGTGGGAGGTATACAAAGACCGTTGATCGATCTAACAGCTGAGAATTTTGCGAGGATAGTAGATACAGCAGTCGGACGGAAATCGTGGCCGATGTTCGATCCATATGCAAATTCACTCAACTTTCTCTTGGCCACCTATATCATTCCTTATGTTGGACTCACTGGTTATGTTGGGGCTATTCCTAATTTACGTAATTACACTTCTAAAAGGGTAAATACCTACTCTTCTAGCACACTTTCTATATATATATAAATGACTAGGGTTTTTTATATATATAAAACCTAAATATTTGATTATTTTATAACCAAGTAAGCCATTAACTATAACATGGGTCATACCAGTTGGTGGCAGGTCTAACCGGAGTGGAAGGACAGCAAGATGCCGTGGTTCGGACACTTCTGTACGAGAGAGCCGGTGAGACGGTAGAGGCTTATGGAGGAGCTACGGTGGCGGAACTAACGACCGATATCTCCATGCTAAGAAACACGTTAGGAAAGTGCGGGATCAAAGATGAAGGAATCATCGTACCACCAGAACTAGGAGCTGAAAACCGTACGTGCAGTAATATCATATCGGCGGACGCTTATTCTCTCACTTACTCCCGTACGCCGCCGGAAGTTTTAAGGATTGTTTATGGGACCGGCGATGAACACGTGCCTGGTGGGTTTTTCCCATGTGGGGGCAATGGAAGGGTAGCTAAAGAATTTCTTAAGAAAATATGATTAGTACGTAGTCTTTATCACTGGGTATGGAGTTATGGTCCATGGTCCATGGTGATGGAGTTGTTCTCGTGGGATTATTGGTTTCATGAATAAAACTCTGTTTTCTATTATATATGGATTTACTTTGCAATGATATAAAACTATACTAGTAATTCACGAACAATTATAAAATCACATGGAGACGACAAGAAACTTTTGATAACCTGGTTTTCGATTTATTATATTATTGATTCTGATTTATTATTTTAATATAAATTAAATAAATCAAAAGACATTTTTTTTAATTCAACATTGGGTTGGATATTAATACACGCCGCAAGCAGCTTCGCGAACAAAACCCTAAAAACAAATCTATCTCCTCATTTCTCTTAAACCAAATTCGATCAGAAAGAAATTATCGCCCCTCTTTCCATTTCTTCAGATCCTAGACTCAATCAAAGGCCAAAACACGCTCAAAATCTCCAGAAAACTTTTGTCACACGAATTGTAGAGTAGAACAAACTCTTGAAACCAAAAAAACCCATTTCCATGCATGAGGAAGCAGAAATATGGACGATTGACAAAAACCCATGTAATACTCAACCTCAATTTTGACTGAATCGGATATATCCAACACCCAGTCCCTCCATAAAGGTGATAGCACGGAGTTTGTTAGGAATTTCAGTTCCTTCGAGGAGAAAATTCTTATTGAACTCTTTAGTGTGCTTCACCATGCAGTCCGCTAATGCATTCTGTTCTCTTAAAACATGGGTAATCCTCATGTTTGAGGAGATGAGTTTGTAACAGCAAGTAATCAGTGTTTTAAGAAACTAGAAAGTTTTGCTAGTTAGTAGCATTTGGGTCGGTATACTAGAGTCTGTTTCGACATCTAAACAGTTTATACCCTTTTCAGAGCACAGTAGGAGATCATTCAGCATTGCTCTGGTCTCCGCAATAATCGGGCTTCCCTTGCCATAGGTTGAGCCATAGCTGAACAAGACGGTACCTGTAGAATCCCTGACTAAACCACCATCAAAACATTCACCAGCCTCATCACAAGCCCCATCCGAATTGAGTTTATATCGTCCAAGCTTAGGACACACCCAACTAAGAGAGACAGGAGTGCTTGGCATATCCAATTGATTAAAACAACCAAACAACAAACCAGTTTCTCTATACTTGTCCTAGTGTTTTAGTTTTAACAATTTAGCTCTGTCCAGACTCGAGAGTATATAGAAAATGTGACTAATCATACTCTCAAAAGAAATTTCTTTATTCTCCATTTTTTTTTGTTCTTTGCGTTCTAGATTACCCAAGCAACAATAGTGGGTATAATGGTGCGCATGTGAACTCGTTTACCAGTAGACCAAAACCAATTTCTCACCATATGCGAGAGAGACATGTTTCTGATTATGTGAACATTGAAGTAAACTGAGAAATAAGACCACACCTCCAATGTTTTTTGACAATGAATTAAAACATTATTTATATTTTTTTTGTTGAAGCACTGCTGACATTTAGATACTAACTGAGTGTTTCTTTTTTGCAGCACAGAGTCAACGGGAAGCCAACCCTTTAACGATCTCCAGAGAAGGAACGAGTACTTACGGGGGGTGACGTTGTTCCACGGTCTGCTGTAAAGATAAGATTTATTACCTTTACCTTTATTTCATGATGTATTCTTATTGTTGAAGAGACCATCCTCACTAAGTTTCCAGATAATTAAATCATTGCATCCACTCTTAACCTTCATCTTGAGAACATTTTGAATCTGATTTTGGTCCAAAATGTTCTCAAGCATCGATAAATTCCACATACCAGAGTCCCAATAGTCCCTTACCATATTGCCATTGTATGAACTTCTATCTTCTTGCTCATAAAAAACCTTAAAAGCTTAAGTATTACACCACTTGTCAATCAACAAATAAACCTTACCAATATCAATCTGCCAGAAAATATGTTTTTCAGCCCTGTCCCTTACTCTCCAAACCCTTTTCCACGTAGATGAGCTTTTAGGATTTAGCAATACAGTGAGAGGATTACTATTGTTAAAATATATAGATTTCATCAAATTGGCCCAGATAGATTCCTTCTTCCTCAAGTTGTACTACAATTTGTAGGAAAAGACTTCAACCATGTCGTTTATTCTCCGTAAATTCAGTTCACCCTCCTTGTAGCTCTTGCAAAATCCAGACCACTTGCACCATATAGTTGTGGCCTTCTCAGCTTTAAATCTCCATTAAATTTTGTTATAAAGAGTCTTCAGCTTCTTTGTAATAGATTTAGGAATTTCAGTGTTTTGGGCCACAAAGATAGGATAACTAGTCAAAACGGACTGAACAAGAATCAGTCTGCCCCCAAAAGAAATATTTATGTGATCTCATTCATTCATTTTATTGATTGTTTTTGCAATGATATCCTCAAAATTTCTAACACTGTTTTTGTTACCAATGACAACACCCGGATACTTGAAGGGCAGTCTGCTCTGCTTGAATCCCAGAAGATTCTGCAAGTTTCTCACATAGCTCGTGGAGCTTCTAGTAGAGGTAATGACCATAGATTTCCTTTTGTTAACAATCTGACCAGAGACCTCCTCGTATTGACTAACCTTCTTCAATACTCTATTTACAGAGTTTAAAAACCCATTGCAGAACAACACTATATCATCAGCAAATCACAGGCTAGATAAGTGCACATTCCCTCTTGCTTTGTAGTTTATAGTAGGAAAAGCATAATAGATTTTCTTTAATTCTCTTATTAAATATTCTTGGCCAATTATGAATAGACTGGGTGACAATGGGTCACCTTGTCTAAGGCCTTTATCGAACCTAAAAAAACCCTTTAGAGACTTCATTAACTACCACTGAAAATTGGCAGTTAACCATATTTCTTTCAATAAGATTAAATCACCTCTAAACCTGAACTTAGCAATAACATTTAGGATAAAAGTATGATCAATCTGATCAAACACCTTGTCCATATCCATTTTTATCATGATGTTACCTCCCCTGACCTTGTTAGATAAGTCCACAGCCAATTCCTGAGCAATCATGATATTATCATGAATGCTTCTACCCTGGACAAACATCCCTTGCTAAGCTGAAATAAGCTTAGGGAGGATAGAAGAGAGCCTACTGTTGATAGTTTTTGAAATGATTCTACTTAGTAGAGTAGTCAAGCTGATAGGCCTGAAATCAGACCACCTTTTAGGAGCATCCATTTTAGGAATTAAGCAAAGCACCGTAGCATAGATTCCCATAGGAAGCTTGCCCTCAGAGTAGAATTCTCTAATAGCATTACATAGGTCTTCTTTAATGATAGTCCAACAGTACTTATAGAACTTACTATTAAACCCATCAGGGCCAGCAGCTACATTAGAATCCAGCCCTTTGACAACCTCATATATTTCATTGTCCATAGGTAAGGCCATTAGCATATCATTTTCTTCATTAGTTACCAACTTAAGGATATAGTCTTTAAGAATATTTAGATACCAAGGATTAGGACACTCAGAAATAAGATCCTTCAAATGAGACACAGAAGACTCACTAATAGAATCCTTATCCTCCAACCATCTGTCATCAGCCCAAATATGAGATATTCTTTATCTTTTTTGCTTTCTTTTCACATAATTGTGAAAAAAGGCAGAATTTCTATCCCCATCTTTAGACCAGTTTGTGTGAGACTTTTGTATCCAGAATTCTTATTCTCTTTGGAGAAGAACTAGATGATTTTCTTTAGATTTTTTTAATTCATCGTTATCCTTCATAGAATTAGACAGAAGGACCTTAGCTTCAAGGTTATTAATTTCCTCTTCCTGGCTCCTTATGGAGTCAAACACATTGCCAAAAACATTCATGTTCCAAACCTTTAGGATAGCCTTTACTTTAGTTTAAACCATAACTTAAACATATGGGATCCAGATTATTCCACAGCCCAGCTCTTCTTCACTAAATTGTAGAATTCGTCATGTAGACACCACATATTAAGAAACTTGAAATTAGACTTTATTTTAGGTGTTGAAATCTTCCATTCCAGCAGTAGCACTTGTAGTACAGTGAATCTGTTCCTTAGGTCTTACAATGGTATTGAAATCACCAAACAGAATCCAGTCCTTATCTTTAGTGTCAATATTTCTCAGCCCATCCCAGAGATGACCCCTTAAGCTTCTAGTATATTTTGCGTATATTACAGTTACCAGAAACTCTTTAGTATCAAGACAATGCCTAACTTTAAGATACACAAACTGATCTTCATTAACCAAGACTTCCACCATAAAATTATTGTTCCACATCACCCAAATCTTGTTTCTATAGTTACTTGTAAAACCATGAAACCGAAGCTTGACAGAGATAGAAATAAGATTAGAAGCACATACCATAGGTTCTTGTATAGCAAGAAATATTATTTTCTTGGCTCTATTAATTGATCTTGATCTGGCTTGAGTCTCATTGTTGCCAATGCCTCGAGCATTCCAACTTAGAATGACAATAATCATTTAGAGATTTTAGGGTTCTTTGCAACATATTTATGCTGCAAAGCTTTTGAGGAGAAGATCCCCTTCGTGTTTAGAATTCTGACTTTCTTATTCTTTTTCAACTCAACCTTCTTATCACTCATGTTTTTCTTTACAGGAGATTGTTGGAGGCTTCCTGTAGATTTATTTGTTGGGGAAACTCTTTCAAAAGACAATATAGGGACAAACTGTCAGAGGATTCTCCCTGGTTGTTTGGGTCAAAGTCAAGCAAATTGAGAGCCCCAATTATTTTGTCACTCTCCACACTAACTAGTGGATGATTTCCAGGTACTTCTTTGCTCAAATTGGCTTCATCAGTAACTTTTTTTTCATTAACTATTACTGATTTTATTTTATTTTTCTTTCATCTGAATTTGAAAAGGATGAGTCAAAGATTCAAGTAGTTGTATGTTGGAGGACCTGATCTTTTCAATAGACGCCCTTTGAACAATCTTCTTGCAGTCACTCAAAGAATGGCCCAGGTGAGAACATTTTGAACAATAGTTAGGATACTTGTTGCACACCAATTCTTGCCAGTAAGAGTAGGAACCAAAATTAATTTTTATCCTTTTAGGTAATACCTTTGAAACATCCAGAACTGCCCATATCCTGCTCTAGTTAGTCCTGGCTCTGTTTCTAGACGGAACTCAAACACTTAAGGGATTCCCTAATGTTTTGTCAATCTTCGTTATAGTTTCCTCACAATACATAAAATCTGGCATGCTAGGTAGATCAATGTACACCGGCGTAGCTGGATTTTCAATACTAGGGTTGAAATTGGGAGACCATTCCAGCAATCGCATCACATTTTCCCTGATTTTCCAAATGTTTATTTTTCATAAATTTAGGAGGTCTTCTTTAAGAGAAAGTTCAATGAATATATGTCTGAAATCCCAACTTGAGACATCGCATTCTCCCTGAAATCTGAATTTATCCAAATGTCATAACAATTGCATAGCTAGGTTTCCCTGTAGCGAACTTACCGACCAACGTGTATTTCGACCTTTGTTTTAATAGCCCCAGATCTTCTGGTTCAAATCTAATCTCAGCATTATCATTTTTAAGCTTTCTGATAACCTTTTTGTAGACTATCTTCTCGACATTGTTTTTAAATAAGTCAACATATGAGCTTTTGGTTGCTGACACATTTGTCTTGCTTATGGCAGGCTCAAAGATTGGGTTTTCCCTGATGTTTTGATGGTCTGATTGCTGGCGCAGCGCTGGGAAGCTCTCCTGGTAATCAGCAACTCGCTGATGTGAAGAAGAGCTCACAGCATTCATCGAGAGGTATCAAGAGAATCAAGAGGAAAAGTTTTTAGAGTAGGGCTTCAAATCTTGGAGCATTCTTGAATCTTGAATTTTGTGGATAAACTTAGTTCGTTCAACCAAATCAAAAGACACTTGAGGCGATAGTTTATTCTTGAAGGTTATTATCCATAAATATTTTTCCATTACCAATTTTAATATCTAAAATTGGTAACCTACGGTTAGGTTTTTAGACCAATGAAAAAGATATTAAACATTTCTTCTGTTTTTTAAAGTTTTTATTTTTTATTTTTTTTAAAGTCGTATTTATCAAATAGTAGTCAAAAAATAAAATCTGAAAGTACCATCAGTTTTGATTTTTAAGACGGGACAAAACTAGATCCATAGATGTTTTTTTTTTGTCTTTTATTTTTTATTTCGGTAATTCTGGTCTCGCATCTTTATCATCAAGTAGTACATATATCGCATCTCGCCACTTCCATCATGCATGGTCTCGTATGATTTGATAATGCTGGATCTCTGCATTTTACCATGTCTAGTCTTGCATGATTTGATGGTTTCTTCGTTTTATCATGTTTAGTCTCGCATCATTATCATCAAGTAGTACATCTTTCGCACCTCTCTTCAACATGCCCGGTCTCGCATCTCTTCAGTTTATCATATCGGGTATCGCATCTATCCATTTCATCATCTATGATCTCGCATCTCTCCACTTCATCATATTTGGTCTCTTATCTTTCCACTTCATCATGTTTGTCTCACGTCTATCTACTTTATCATGCCCGGTCTCGTATCTCTCTACTTCATCATGCATGGTCTTTTATCTCCCGACTTCATTATGTCTGATCTCGCATCTATCCACTTCATCATAATTGTTCTCGCATCACTCTATTACACTATGTGAGACCATACAAATTTAATGTGAGACTAGGCTTACTGGGTCTGGGAAAAATTAAATCAATTTTATTTTTAAATATCATATATGGATCAAGTTTTCTTCGTTTTGAAAAAACAAAGCCGATGGTACTTTCGATTTTTTTTAGCTTCTGTTTAAAAGATATAGACTTTTTAAAAATAAAAAAAAATCTTTGGTTTAAAGAGAGATAAGATGGTTAGAGTGGTGATGAAGCATGAATATTTAAGGTATATTAGAATATTGGATATTAAGTTGAATTTAAGTAAAAAAAATGGATATTAAATAGGTAATAATGGTAGATGAGGTATTAAATATTAGTTAAAATTAGTGTCGGATACCCTTACTTACATGTTCCTTCAAATAACATAAATTATTACATTCCTACTAACAATTAGACAAAAATAGAACAAATATATTCAAATCCGACAAGTTTAATTAAATCTAGCATGTAAGCATGAAAATATGAACTTACTTTTTATCTGACAACCTTAGCTATATATGCTAGCCTTCCAATCTGGCAGAAGACGAGGGTATCTACAAACTACAACAAGAAGATCAAAAGACCTGCACACAAGCAACCTCACCTACTGAGGTATCCTAATCCAAAACTAATGCTATATAACGATTTTTTTTATATATTATTCCATTAGTGAAGACCGTCGTTGGTAGCGTATTTAAATAAATTATTAGTTTTCACGATAAAATGTTCAAAAAGATATCGTTCGGGTGAAACGTCTTGGTCAGAGAAGATGATTTTTAATTGATTTACATTTATAATATTAACTTTATTCAATTTTTTTTTGTTTCCAATAAAAATTTAGAAGGTTAGCTGAGCTCGTTTCAGGTAATGCGAAGGTTGGAGACGGTTCATTCTTTGAAATATGGGTTTTTCAAATTTATTTATGTTTTTTTATGTTTTCTAATATTATTTCCATTTTTAGTTTTAGGCTAGAAGTAACTCGTCCATGGATATATTGATTTACGACTACGTGAATGTTGGATGTATCATGATATGTATTAGGCAAGAATTTTTGAAATTTTTTGAAGCTTGAGTTGTGACTTAGTTGCAGAGATGTGTGTTGATCCTAAATGATGAGACAAGTTATCAAAGAAAGGTGACCATTGTTCCAAAAGAAATATGTACAAAGCTTAAGTAGGCTGATCCGAAGAATGATGATCCAAAACAAGTTGATCTGAAGCGCCATTCTGATCTAAAGTGAGTTGGACTATAGCACGCAATTGGACCAAAGCGGAGCCTTCAATTTGCTAGATCTCTTATTTTTATCATGTTACATTAAATAGATTCTATATATTAATTAAGTATAATATACTAATTAGGATTTATTGTTTATAAGGTTTTATATATTAATATATTATGAGTTATTTCAGCCATTGATTAATTAGCTTTAATTTGGAATGTGTGAAAAATTAGGGTTTTCTATAAATCTATAAATAGAACAAGATATTGCTATGAAATGTGCGATGTAATTCGTGAGTAGTATATTTTCTAAGAAATAAAATATATTTAGTTTTCTGAGAGATAAGTGAGCTGAGAGATAAACACTAAACATAAGATTTTATGAATCAAAACATATTTTAGTAGAAAAATGGATGAGTCATTTGTGTTTGAGAGTCTCTTTGTAACCTGCTTATATATAAAAGAAGTGTTTGTTGCTGGTGGATGTAAGATTTCTTCAGAATTTGAACCACGTTATATATTATCTTGTGTGTTTGGTTTTATTACGTATTCTTTTATTTGTCACTCGTCTTGTACATAGAAATTAAATCATTCTTTGGCAGGTTCGTTTCATCGAATATCAGTTATTTCCTCGACCGACCAATGATGGTTTCCTCCAACAAGTGGTGCGGTGAGTGTGGAGTAACAATAGAAAAAGTAATTGGTCACAAATCTATGAGTTGGAGATGTAAATCTCACCATAAACTATAAAATCCATGGAAGATTAGTTCCATGAATGTTAGACTAAAAAACTTCTATGGATCTGATAGTTTTAACCTTTTGAGAATGAAGGTTAAGGATGCCCTTGTACAGAAGTGATTGGTTGTTGCTATCGACGATAAATCTACACATATTGATTCTTCGTATTGTCTAAAGCTCATAGTACCCTATTACTAGGCTATGAACATAAAGTGCTATGAGAGGTATCTGAAGAGCCTACAATGTTGGGGGATATGAAATCGGATGGAGAAGATTTATATGAAAATGTTATTGGCGAACATATTATATCTGAAGAAATAGCTTTATAGAATGTCGATGATTATTGGCACACAGATCTCACATCACCTAGATAATTACAATTGAATAGTACTCGACTTAAAGGGAGTTGGAGTGAAGATGGGGGGTCATGACTAAGCAATCATCTTTCTAAGTTATGTACAGAAAAAGTATGAACACTTCGTGGATACCATGCTCTATGGAAAAAGTTTCTTATAATTGTCAAAGTCAATAACACATTGAACTCCAAAGAGAACCAACTGAGTGTGAGAGGTAATTCAGGAAAGATATATTCAATTAAAAGGAGAGAAAACTCTCAATCAAAGTAAAAAAGGGCTCGGATTGGTACAAAGTTAATATGTTGGGTATGAAAGAAGAAAGAACATATCAGTAGGAACTATCCGAAGAAATAAAGTGACAACAACTATCATAAGAATGAAGTCAGAGATGTTACAATGGTGACTGATGATTGTGAGTGCGATGATGGGTTAATGACTTCTTATTGTTGTAGGTACAACGATAAATGTGTGCTAGATTTGGGTGCATCATTCCATATGAATTCCAATAAGCATTGGTTTAAATAGATGTGAATGTTTGATGGTGGAATTGTTATCCTCGGTAATAACGAATCATGCAGTGTTAAAAGAATTAGAAAGTTTGGCTCAAGTTGTCTACATGATTTGAAATAGTGATTATCAAAGTAAGGTATGTACCCAAAGTTAAATGTAACATTTTTTCTATTGGGATGTTAGATGAGGAAGGGTTTATCTATAGGGGGAGATAGTAAACTTAGGGTCTTTTAAGGCTCCCTTATTGTTATGAAAGCCAATAGGACTAACAGTGTGAGAGTTATCGAGGAATCTGTAATAGTAAGGGGATTGTCTAGTGTGGTAAAAGATTCTACCAGGTTGTGGTATCATCGCCTGGGGAATTTAAGTGAGAATGGACTTAATGAACTAAGAAAGAAAGGGTTGTCAGATAGTATCACATTTAGAAGCTGAGCTTTTCTGGCACTGAGTTTTAATTAGGAACCAATGGGAATTCCAACCGTTTTTTCTTCGAATATTGAGAACTTCCTAATGATTTTATGTTTTTTTACATAAGAATAAATACCCCTTAGGCCAATTCTTCTTGATCTCAATACCAAGTATCCGCTTAGCCTCTCTGATATTGTTTATCTCAAACTCTCATTTTATCCGAGTATTTACCACTTTAATTTTCCTCCTATATTTTCCAGCTATTATTATGTCATCAACTTACAACAATGATAGGGATTGTCCCTTACTATGTGTTTCCCCATTTTAATAGACACGGTTTTTATAGCAACCAACCGATATTTAATGGATCTTATAAAAGAACCAGATCTTTAATTCCACCGTCTTAGCGACTGTTTAAACCAATATATAGGTCTCTTTAGAAAATACACATAAACCTCATTCCATTCTTTAAACCCCTTTGGTTAAAACATGGAAATTTGTTTCTTCCAATTCATCATGCATGAATGCAGTAGTAACATCCATTTTTCAAGATCAAGACCAAATCTAGCGATAATTGACAGCAGAAGCGTGATGGAGGTGTGTTTCACAATCGGTGAAAATATCACATTGAAATTGTCACCATATTTCTGTGTAAAGCTCTTTGCCATGATCATAGCCTTATATATGGGTAACTAAACACCAATAATATATGGCTTCCTCTTCAACATACATTTACTCCCGACCAGCTTCTAACCCCTCGATTGCTTCACAAGAATCCACGTATTAATCTTCTTGAGAGATCTGAGTTCTTATTTCATGCTCGTAAGCTACTTTTTTTATTAATACTTTTGATAACATCGTGATATATTTTGGGTTCAAGAAAATATCCTTGCACTTTAATAGGATTAAGCATAATCAATTACATCAGTAAAATTATACCTCTGCAGTTGTTTGCTTGGTCTTCATGCTTTATCCCTCACCATCTCATAATTTTCAAAATTATGCTAGTCTACCATCTGATCATCTGAATCCCCAAAATATCAAAATTTCGGCCAAATTTATAATTATGTAGTGGTTGAATTCTTTTGTATGACCAAAAGAGGAACCAAGCCCAAAAACATTTCGGTAGAATCAACTCCAGCTTCACTTTGAAGATTAGATCCAGCATCAACTTCACATATCTTCTTGACAGTACTAGGTTGAGTCTCCAACGCCTTTTCCAATGGTATGTCATCTGCATTAAAAACCAAGTCCTTAATTAACAAAAGATTTTGACATCCAGGTTCAAGGCACCACAATTTGTACCCTTTTACTCATTCCCGAAAGCCGAGGAACAAAAATGTAAGTACTTTTGGCCTAAGTTTATCGTGCTTCACATGTGCAGATGCAATACATCAGAACACTCTCAAATTTTCCAACTAAGGTTTCTTCCTCTTTCACTCCTCTTGAGTATAAAGAAACTAAAGCCTCGAAAATAGACTCATATTGATGATATATACAACCATTGTCACGAATTTTACCCAAAACCTTCGAACAATTCTAGTTGTATGAAGCATGTATCTAACCGGTTTTAGCAAGCTTTGATTCATGCTCTCAATAACCCCATTTTGTTGGGGATTCATTTAAGGTTTAGTTTCTAGCAATGCCAAGATTTGTACAATAGCCAACGAACTTCTTGTTCATATATTCAAATCTATTATTAGTCTAAATCTTGTTAAGAATTTTCCCGATTTGATTCTCTACCAAAATCTACAAGTTCGCAAAAGCAACAAACGCTTCATCATTGGGTACATATCATATGTTATATCTCAAGTCCTGTAGATTTTATATACCACACAGTCGAAAGAAGGTTACATTTAACTTTGAGTACATATCATATGTTATATCTCAAGTCCTGTAGACAACTTAAGCCAAACCATTCCAACCATTTTCTCATCGTAGGATTTTTTGTTCTCAAGGATGATCATTTTATCCTCAAGCATTCAAAGTTCTTCAAACCAATACTTATTCAAAGTCATGTCAAACGATGCACCGAACCAAACACCCATTTATTGTTATATTTGCAAGAATAAAAATTCATGAAACCATTAATCTAATCACAATCATCAGACACTATTTCAGCATCTCCAGTTTCAGACTTCAAATAGTTGTTACCATTTCCTTCCTTTGGAATGTTCCGAGTGATATGTTTTTTCTTCTTGCATGTCCAATAGATTAATTTTGAACCCGTTCTAGCTTTTATACTTTGACATATATATTTTTTTCTATCACTTGAATCTCTCTTCCCTGATCGACCCCTCACAATCAGTATTTTCTCTTCAGAGTCACCCTTTAAAAGAAAATTCTAGTGTAGATCTTTGGAGTTCAAGGCACTCTCGACTTCGGCTATCAAAAGGCAGTTTTTCCTGTAGAGCATGGTGTCCATTAATTATTCATATTACTTCGGTAGAGAACATAGAAGGATGATTGATTAGTCTTCCTCATCCACATTCACACCAACTGAACTTGAGTCAAGTATGATTTGGTTGTAATCATCTGGGTGCCTTTAGACTTCTATGCTACTATCCATAGACAACGTATAAAGGTGATTCTTCAGATAGAACTGTTCACCAATAAATTTTTCATGTAAATCTCCTTCAATCGATTCTATCTCCCCACTATCGTAGGCTTTTCAAATACCTCTCGCAATGCTTCATCTCCCAACATTAATATAAGGGCTCTACGAGCTTTAGACAATACAACATCATTAACCTGTGTAGATTTAACATCAATAGTAGTAGTCAATCCCTTATAAAATAGGTAAGTGTTAACCTTAATTATCTAAAGGTTGATAACATTAGATCTCTCAAAATTTTCTAGTCTAAGATTTATGAAACTCATCTTTCTTGTATTTTAGTTTCCATGCGAGACCTACTTCTCTAACCTTCGGACATGGGATCGATCTACTTCTTAGATCGTTGCTTCACGCTCTCCGCATCACTTGTTAGGGTAAAATCACAGTTCGAACAATACAAAAAATGATGTATCAATTAACAAAAAATTGGAGACAATAATTAACCTTATTCAAGACGATTAACAAATAAAATAAATCGTAAATAAAACCAAACACACAGGACAAATTTATCGTGATTTGGATTGTGGAAATAATCCTACATCCATAGGTAACATACACTTTTTTATTAATAAATAAGTTACAAAAAATACTCTCAAACATAAAGGAGTTAATGACTCTTCGTAACAAATATGACATGATTCATAAAACCCTATATTCAGTGCTTATTTCACAAAAACTATAATTATTTCTCTTTTTTGGAAATACGTTGCTCATGAATTTACTCACCCATTGCGTAACAATTTCATCTTGTATTTATAGGAAGACTTCAATAACTTTAATACATTAATTAAGAAATCTCATCAAGAAACCTAATTAATATAATAGACCCAATTAATAGAAAATATAATTAATATGTAAGACTAAAAAATAGTATATCTAATTAATATAAAATACCAAATAAATATGAAATCTAATTAATATAGAAAACCCAATTAATAGGAAATATAATTAATATAGAAGAAAGTTTTTGTCTTGTTCATCTAACGCAAATCTTGAAATTGAATAAATATAATTGATTTTATATGCTATGATCTGCACACTACTATATAACCAAATTTGTACCACACAAAACATCTGTATAAAAATGTGTATTCAATATGTAAAAAAGTAGTCCGGAAAATTGAAAATAGTAAGATATTTAATTTTTAATTTTTTCAAATGTGTGAATACTCATAGCATCATGAGAACAGTTTATCTAGTAAGTTTATAGAAGACATGTTTATTGTAAAATATTATGACTCTGATTCTGTAATATGTGTGAATACTCGCATATCAATATTAGATATTATTTTTTATTGGTAGGATATTATCGAAAGAGATTTATAAAATTTTGTAGAATGCTAACACTCAAGCACACATGTCAGGCATCAGAGTTACGTAGCCATGCATGAAGACATTTCAGTTCTCATACAACCAACTTAAGCTCTCAGTTTGTTAACTGAACAAAGAAGAAAGAAGTAATTTAAGATTATCAAAATACCTAAATAATCGATGGCTGATTTTTTAGTATAAGCTTTAGCCTAAGATGTGTACCTACATATCGGTTGAGTTATTTAGTACTTTCATAAGTGAAGAAATACTACAAAGCTTATACATTTAGTTTTCATACACTCTATTTTATTAAGAACTTGAACACGGCGTCAGAGTGGGCTACGAATAGGAAAGTTATTAGTTCTTGAATTCTTGAAGGAGTTTTAACAGAATAGAGGATACTAATGATGTTTAGAATCAGACAAATTCAAAACAAGATTTGAACTATGGTAGTGAAACCGGTGTTCACAATAATAATAGTAAGATGGCAATCAATCATCACTCGAATAATCCAGGTATACCGATCACTAGCATAAAGCTGATTGAGAATAATTCCATTGTTTGGTGTTGAACCATTATGTTATCACTAGAAACCAAACATAAACTAAGTTTTATTTTTGTAAGATCAATAAAGTTCTTGTTGATTTTTGTCAAGTATGATCAGTTGAATCAAGTTAATAGTATGGTTTGTTCTTTGATTATCTATTCTATTTTTTATCCCTAAATGAACGATTTATGTTATTAGATAGTGCAAAAGAATTATAGGAAGAGATAGCTCAAAGATACGGGTGCCACAATGGACCTATGATCTATAAATTAAAAAAATGGAAATCAACATTTTATCTCAAGTAACCTTGAGTGTGCTCCATATTTATCGAACCTCAAACGCTTATGGGATGAAATAAATGCACTTATGACATTTCTGGTTTGCAAATGCCAAAATAAATTTGATTGTGGCATGTACTTAAAATTAACGAGAATAGATTAAGAAGACAAAATAATGAAATTTTTTATTGGTCTTAATGAAATCTTTGAGGGAGCCAAAGATCATATCCTCTTGATGAATCTCATGGCATATATCGATAAATTCTATGCTCTTGTACTTTCTGTTGAAAAGAAAATGATCTTGAACAATCAAAATACGGAATCATTTAATGTTAGTTTTTCAATGATGGTAAAATGATATCAAGTTGAAGAAAGAAACTTGGATAAAGGAAATAATGACTACTTGAAATGTATTTATGTCTTCATAAGGGACATACAAAAGATAATTGATTCAAGATAAAGGGATGCCTTGATTGTTGGGACAAAATAAATCTAAAAGGAAAGGTTATTATAAGAAAAACAATTTCTTATTATACTGGAAGTCATTTGGCATACCATCATGAAGGTGCAACAAAATGGCATGTATGGCTTGATGCATACCATCATGAAGGTGACACAAAATTTAGAAATAATTCTTTTACATGGAGGGAATCTAGGAGGTGGTGAAGGAGTTGCAAGTGTAAACTTTGCATATTTTGAAGACTTTTTATGTATACTATAATCCAATGATATTAAGAATGCAAGTAAGAAGGGTAGCTTCTGGATTGTTGACACAGGAGAATCAAATGATATGTGTTGTGATCATTTCTTTCCCTAACATTTATCCTCTTAAAAAATCTTCATCTATTACGTTAGCAAATAGTTCCATCAAAACAGTCTTTTTAAAAGGTCAATTAGAGTCCATAACAAACTAGTCCTATAAGACTCTCTATATGTACCGTAGTTCAAATTCAACTTTCTATCCTTGAGTAAATAAATAAGTACTTTATTTATATTTTCAAAATTCTTAAATGATCATTGTTTTTTTCAGGACCAACACTCTAAACAAGTTCTTGGATTTGGAAAACAATACAAATGGCTTTATCTTATTAATGATCAATCATTCAACCAAAGCTCGATTGAATCTGCTTGCTCTATTCATTTTTATTTTCCTAGTATTCCAAATGTAGTTGTTGAAATAAAACCAGATATATGACATCTTAGACTTGGTCATTATTCTAATAAAATTTTGGAGTTTTTGAATGTAATACATTCTATTGATGAGGATAAAATTTGTGGTGTTTACCTCTTGGCCAAGGAACAAAAAAATCATTTTCTTGAACACCTCTATTTATTTTAAGGATTTTGATTTGATTCAATTAAGTGCATGAGGACCCTATAGTGTACAAATTATTACTGGAAAGAAATATTTTTTACAATATTGGATGATTACACTAGATCTATTTGGACCTTCTGTCTTAGAATTAAAACGGAAACATTTTTCACCTTCAAACAATTTGTTTCGTTGTGTTAAACTCAATTTAATTCTAAGTTCAAGATCTTAAGATCTGATAATGGCACTGAGTTTCTCAATCAAAACATGTTTTTTTCTTCTGTCTAACCTTGGTATTATTCACAACGAACTTGTCTTTATACTCATCAACAAAACGTCATTGTTAAACAAAAGCATAAGCATTTTCTTGAAATTGCTATATCTTTCATGTTTCAATCTAATGTTTTAAAATCCTTATGAAAAGAATCAATCCTCACAGCTACTTATCTTATCAGCCGAATTCCATCTCATGTTCTATAATGGAAGTCACTTATTGAGATGTTCACAAGAATTCTACCTAATGTAACTAACCTAAGAGTCATTGATTGCCTACGTTTTGCCTCTATAATCCAAGGAACCATGATAAGTTTGCTCCTAGATATTATAAGGCTGTATTTGTAGGATATTCATTAACTCCTAATTACTATAGCTTATATAATTTACAAAGTCATAAGTTGTTAATATCTAGAGATGCACACTTTCAAGAAGACTTTATTCCTTTCAAAACTAATGTTGTTCATGATTTTGTTTTTACTCAGTTATTAATCATTATGATGAATAAAGCATTGTCCAATCTAAATCAACAATGCCACCCAATGAATAAAGCATTGTCCAACCTAAATCAACAATGCCACCCAGTGACACTTTATCCAGTGATCATAGTCCTACTAATAATATCTTTTATCCTTGTATTTTAGATGAAAATGTAACTCCATATATTTTTCATAATAATTTTATGCATAAACATATATCTATCAGGAGCAGTGGGGTTAAACAAAAACTAGCATGGCTCAAATATTTATATTTTAAACATTTGATGATAAATATGCACTTTCAAAACAACTTTCTTCTCCACATATTCCTCCAACTTTTCCTTATATAAACAATGTCCTTGATGCATCACACGTGAATTTTTGGCTAATGTGTCACTTGTCCAAGAACCTTAATCTTATTAACAAGCTAAATATCATCATAGATATATCCTAGCCATGGAAAATGAATTACAACCCTTAAACTCCAATAATACTTGGGAGCTGTCTGATCAACCCTCTAGCAAGAAAGCTACAGGATCTAGATGGATTTTTAAGGTTAAGCGAAAACCTGGTAGGACTATGGACAGATTAAGAATTGTAGCTAAACGAATAGTGCACACAAATAAAAGGAGAAGACTATAGTGATAGTTTTTCTCCAGTTGCAAAATCTGTGACTGTAAGAATTATCTTTGCTTTGGCCGCTTCCAAGAGATTTTCAATGCATCAACTATACATTAATAATGTGCTCTTGCATGGCACCTTAGAAGAAACTGTCTACATTAAACCATCGTCATGTCTGCTTTACAAATGAGATCATATAGTCTGCAAACTTATCAAATCAATTTATGGGTTGAAAGAGGCTTTAAGGCAATAGAATCATGTCTTAAAAAAAACTTATTGTTTTTGGCTTCATCTTATCGCTGGCAGACAATTACTTTTTTATTTTAAGATAATCTACATTGAGATATTCTTACTTGAATATGTATACTATATTTTACTAATCAACGATTCTTCTACACAACTTGGTAAGATCAAGATGTATTTGGACAATCTTTTCACTGTGAAAGATCTTGTTGTGGCTAAATTCTTCTTTGGTATTAAAGTTTACAATAAAAGGAAGATATATTTCATAAATCATTGTAAATAAGTTCTAGAAATGTCAACCGAAGTTGGACTCCTTGGATGCAAGCCTGCCAAGACCCCTGTGATTGCTGGTGTAAACTTGACTAAAATCGAATCTGATTTGATTCAGAATAAATGAGGATACAAAAGGATAATTGGAAAGCTTTTATACCTGAAATTCACTTGACCAGATGTTACATCTGTTGTTGAACAGCTTAGTCAATATGTTCATCAACCAAGGACCCTATATTGAAATTCCTTGATTCATATATTAAAATATTTGTAAGGATCTTCATCACAATAACTGGTTTTTTCTTCAGTATCTCCTTTGATCATCCATGACTATTGTAACACTAATTTGGGATCATGTACCCTAACAAAAAGGTCAATTACAGGCTTTGTGTCTTTTTAGGTTCTTCTTTAGTTTATAGAAAATAAAAAAACAGACCAGAGGTGAGTAAGGGCTCAGCTGAAGCCGAGTATCAGGTCATGGCTTCTACAGTTTGCAAGCTAAAATGGTTATTATATATCCTTAAATATTTACAAGTTTCAATGAAGGAACAAAACATCTAGATAAGGACGGCCACATTGTAAGAAACCAGTACCTTCAAGGCCTCATCAAACCTATCTGCGTGCTTACCAAGTTACAACTCTTTGATATCTTCACCAAAGCACTTTTCTTTTTTCAATCTTTTGTGTTCAAGATGAATCTTCGTAACTTTTTTAGATCTCATCTTGAAAGGAAATGTAAAATGATAATATTGAAGCACACATATCATGCATCAGAGTCTGATGGATTTTAATCCTCCTGTATTTGTGTGAATATAAGATTTTAATCCGTCTGTTTCTTTAGAATGTAGGATTGCGTTAAAAAATGAAACAGAGACAACAAAGTTTATGTGAAAGGGTTAATTCATTTCACTAACATAATATCTTATATATTACATTGTAGAATAACTGAAACATAAACGGAATAAAACGGCTTCAAACTGCTTGATCCTATCTATCAAGGCCGTGTTTGGTGTTTCTGTTTTTCCGAAATCCTGACTACATAATTTAATCTTACATTTCTCTCCCTCAATTTTGTAGTCACTCGATCATCCATCTTCATTTAACAGAAGTATCGAAGTTTATCTCCGCTGCAAGCAACGTAGCTTCTTCCTCCGCTTGCTGAATTAAGTGAATTTGTTTTTCTGTCTTGTACCCACAATTTACAGCAAAATGACCATATTTATGACAGTTGTAACATTTGACCTTTTTTATGTCAAAGGTGGAATCATGTTTCTTATGTCTCTCACCTTCCTTGCTGGAATTATTTTTGCCTCGACCCTTTTCCCTGTCTCGGCCTCCTCCATTTCCTGGGCCTCTTTCTCTGTTACTCGGACTGCCTTGATCCCTGTTTTGCATATCTGTCTTCGCGTACAAGATTTTTTCAACACCTTTCTTTTCTTCAAACTTTGTCATCTTATCTTCAAAGGCTTTTAAAGAGCCTATGATTTCTTCTAGAGACTTTGAGGAGATATCACCAAACTCTCCAATAGTTGTGGCCACTGACATAAATTTTGATGACACCGATCTTAGCAATTTTTCGATGACATAACCGTTGTCAACGTTTGATCCAAGAGACCTTATCTTACCGACTATCATGGTCATCTTTCTAGTATACTCATCAACAGATTCATTCTCAGCCATGTCCATGCTGTCTAGTTCTCTTCTTAAAGCTTGAGTTCTGACTTTAACAGCACGATCTGCTCCAATATGAGTCTCTTTCAACGCATCCCACACTCCTTTTGCGGTGTCTTTATCCAGAATTTGATATAACGTCTCTTCATTCAATCCTTGGTAGAGAACAGCCAGTGCAAGTTGGTATGTTTGTGTGTCAACCATTGACTCCACTGCTTCCCAAACTCCCTGGATGCGCATGAAAATTTTCATCTGCATAGCCCATACTTGGTAGTTTGTATCAGACAGTTTCGGGTACTGGAAGGATAGAGATTTTTCCCTCGAGACAGATCTACCTCCAGAAACTCCTGTCTGCATGCCTCCACTGCCCCTTACCACACTGGCGTAACTATCATCCCGTCCTGGCGTATGCGACATTGCGGCTCTGATACCAATTGATGGATTTTAATCCTCCTGTATTTGTGTGAATATAGGATTTTAATCCGTCTGTTTCTTTAGAGTGTAGGATTGCGTTAAAAAATGAAACAGAGACAACAAAGTTTATGTGAAAGGGTTAATTCATTTCACTAACATAATATCTTATATATTACATTGTAGAATAACTGAAACATAAACGGAATAAAACGGCTTCAAACTGCTTGATCCTATCTATCAAGGCCGTGTTTGGTGTTTCTGTTTTTTCGAAATCCTGACTACATAATTTAATCTTACAGAGTCTATTGGCCATGCATAGAGGCATTTGAGTTTTAATATAAAAAACTTAGGCTCTTTGTTTCTTAACTGAACCGGGAATAAAAAAGCAATTCAACATTATCAAACTATCTATTTAGTAGATGATTGAGTTTGTCAGTATAAACTTTTAGCCAAACATGTATACCTATTTATAAGTTAACTCATTCAGTACTTTCATAAGTGAAAAAGAAATGCAAAGCTTTTACGCTTTATTTGATACACATTTTTTACTACCAAATTATTGCATGTTTTGACACATCAAACCAAGAGGTTTAGCTGCAAAAACTTTCGGAGCGACTATGAAATTACAATTTCGTTTACAATATTTTAGATTCAACGAAAACGTATGTATGTTAATACTTAGATAAGTGTATTATTTTCATATATGATTGATACAAATATATATTATGCGGTTATTCTTTAGTTACGTTTCATATCCTTTAGCTAGATAACTTAGGTTTCGTATCTTACCCCATAGTATCCCCATAGTATCCTAAATATGGAAAAATTAGAGTTTTATTAAGAGACTACAACGTTGTGGTCCAAAAAACAATTACCATCTTCTGGGGAGAGAGATGATAACAATGTGCTTCTTTAAATACAAATCGTTGATACCACCAGCTTAATCTCCATATAGCTTTGCAAAATGGCTAAACTCTCTGTCGTCATTGTCTTTCTCGCTCTATCAGTTACAACAAACGTTTCAACTACTCTTTCATGTCAGCCTTATTGCTCTCCGATCACCAATGCCACCGACGCAGACTTGATCAGATTCAACATGAATTTGGAATTTCTCGAAGCAGAGTTCTTTTTGCACAGTTCGGTTGGCCAAGGACTCGATGCCTTTAACAAAACTCTTGCCAAAAATGGACCTCCACCGGTTGGTGCCACTAAAGCCAATCTTGATCCTCTTACTAATAAAATCATCGAAGAATTTGCTTACCAAGAGATTGGTCACCTCAGGTTTGTCTGTCGTAGTACTTACGTGATCATACTATATTGTTAACAGACAAAAACATTAGGCACATCGGTGTAGTTATATTCTTTTTTTAAATTGAATGTAGGGCTATTGATGATATAGTGGGAGGTATACAAAGACCGTTGATCGATCTAACAGCTGAGAATTTTGCGAGGATAGTAGATACAGCAGTCGGACGGAAATCGTGGCCGATGTTCGATCCATATGCAAATTCACTCAACTTTCTCTTGGCCACCTATATCATTCCTTATGTTGGACTCACTGGTTATGTTGGGGCTATTCCTAATTTACGTAATTACACTTCTAAAAGGGTAAATACCTACTCTTCTAGCACACTTTCTATATATATATAAATGACTAGGGTTTTTTTATATATATAAAACCTAAATATTTGATTATTTTATAACCAAGTAAGCCATTAACTATAACATGGGTCATACCAGTTGGTGGCAGGTCTAACCGGAGTGGAAGGACAGCAAGATGCCGTGGTTCGGACACTTCTGTACGAGAGAGCCGGTGAGACGGTAGAGGCTTATGGAGGAGCTACGGTGGCGGAACTAACGACCGATATCTCCATGCTAAGAAACACGTTAGGAAAGTGCGGGATCAAAGATGAAGGAATCATCGTACCACCAGAACTGGGAGCTGAAAACCGTACTTGCAGTAATATCATATCGGCGGACGCTTATTCTCTCACTTACTCCCGTTCGCCGCCGGAAGTTTTAAGGATTGTATATGGGACCGGCGATGAACACGTGCCTGGTGGGTTTTTCCCATGTGGGGGCAATGGAAGGGTAGCTAAAGAATTTCTTAAGAAAATATGATTAGTACGTAGTCTTTATCACTGGGTATGGAGCTATGGTCCATGGTCCATGGTGATGGAGTTGTTCTCGTGGGATTATTGGTTTAATGAATAAAACTCTGTTTTCTATTATGGATTGATTTTGCAATTATATAAAACTATACTAGTAATTCACCATAATTTTAAAATCACATGGACACAAATAAGAAACTTTTGATAGCCTGGTCTTGGATTTATTATATTATTGATTCTGATTTATTATTTTAATATAAATCTCATAAAATCAATAACACCAAAAGAAGTTCTTCCAAAAATAAAAAAAAATGCAGAAGGCGAAGGAAAATAATAAAAAATTCAATAATTATTTATATTCAATGCGGTTAAAGTATTTATAGATAATTAACCAATTCTTTTATTACCACCTAATACCCAAAGTTGATAAATTACTGTAAGATATATAGATCATTGAAAAAACAACCAATAACTATTTTTTTTTTCTGACAGTTTTTTTCTATTTTTAAAATTTTTGTATCTTTCCAACCGTAGTTAAAAAATTTATATCTTTCCAACCGTAGCTAAATATAAATTACCGTTAGATATTTTGAACAACGAGTAAATATTTGGGGCATACTCTTTCATACCCTGGTGGTGCGAGGAGGTTTTAATCAGGTGTCTGAAACGCAATCAATATACTGTCACTTGCAAAAAAATTTTAAAAAGTGGTGATTGGAAGGATTAAAGACTTATTAAACATCGGAAGGATTAAAGATTTATTAAACGTCAGAATGATTAAAGACTTACTAAACACATGATGGACTAAAACCTTATTAAACACCTCATGGATCAAACACCTTATGGATTGAAGATTTATTAAATACTTATTACCTTCAAATGGATCTTTGAATGGATCGGGTAAATGCAAGACGTATTAAGTGGTTGATTCATTTAAAGAAGATACTCATTAAATACCTTGATAGGATTTAATATATGCATATGGTTTTATCATGTTCAAATACGATCGGATGTTAATGGAAGTATAAAAAACAACAAGGAAAAGTACGAAATGAGTGAAAGTAAAGATGACATGAAATACAAATATGATCATTAAAAAGAATTCGATCAACATTACAAAATTGTCTTGTAAACCACAAAGACTTGTACGAATGATGTTTCTAAAAAATCCGATATGAAAACAATAAAATGCCTTGCATACTCTAAGGACTTTGATAAAAAATACTGACATTAAAAATAACTAACCTTAGGGCTAGTTCACTTTGGTTGTCTTTTCAACATTGCCTTCTTCTTTCTCCTTGTTGTCATCACCTGAATCCTCCTCAGCTTCGTCATCATATTCGGATTCATCCAAGGAGTGGTTGAGTTTATCACTTTGTGTCATAGTATGAAAGGGAATTTCTTTATAAAAGACAAAACCCTATAGCTTCCAAGAGACCGTTTGGGAAAAGCTTCATGGAACAATAGGATTATGTCCGATTTAACAAAATCTTATCTTCGTTCCGATGAGAGCTCCGTGGTTGAGCTTGTTCTCCATATATGGGCCATCACCATGTTTTCTGCAGTAAAACAATTGTGGAAACCAGTTCCCCTATTCTGTGTGGCCCATTGATTCAGCTTTGTAAAAGTGGTTCGTCATTTCTTCAAATGTTCTGAGAACATCTTTAAAAACACTAAAAAACAAATTTGATGTGAAATTTAATATTAACATCCGATGTACAATTTAATATCAATATATTATGTGAGGATTAATATCAATACACAGTAAAGAGAGTCGTAAAGTGTTTACCTGAGATTTTCCAGTATATGGTCACCAAACTTGGATTTTCCTTGGCTCTGATTTTCTTGTCATCTTCCCAAGCACCACTAATGTAGAGGAATTGGGTCCTCCAAGGCTTGTAAGCTTCTAGCAGGTCATCAACAAATTTATAATTATTCTTCATGTTGAAATAATAGAAAGGAATATGATGATTCTGATGTAAACTGGCCACAGAAGCAAATTGCTCCATGGCATCAAAATTTTAAAAAGCTTTGAAGCTGTGTTGGTGGATAGTAATGTATACCAAGCATTGGGACTTAGTTGATTGGACATAACTTCACCAAATGGAAGTATCTCACCATCTCTCGGTCCAAAGGGAACCAAAGACCCCACTTGAGCACTTCGGTATATACCATTAGTTCCCCGATTTTACTATCCATCGGAGTCTCATCAGGGATACGAATCCTTACTTTAACAGACTCTGGAAAACCCCATTTTTTCATGATTCCATCCAATTCAGTTGTACGGGTATACACGTAGGAAATTTTTTGAAGTGTCAGTAGATACCTAATATTGACCTTGGGGAAGTTGAGCCCCACTCACCCTACGAGACACTCCGGAAGTGGTTTGGAGTCTGGTAGTCTGACATTTTCTTTCTTTTCTAGAACTACACTAGTGTCCCCGGTTTGACCGGATGTCTCAAATGGAGTGTTCATCTCCGAGATCATCCATTTTTTCATCCATTATTTGTGACAGGTCGTCAGTGGGTTTGCAACACTGAAGGATCTACCATTGTAGAACCTTCAGTGGGTTTTTTTGTATCCATGGCAGATGCGGTTAAGTTTTGGCTTTAGAAATCCTAGTAATCTTTCGAGGTGTGTTTTCCTCTACATCTGACCCCATAGAAATAAAAGGAGATGAAGTTCTGCGACTAGTAACGGCTTTATTTTTTATGAAAGGATTTTCAGTTAACTAAAAAGGGGGTTCAAGACTTGGTAAAGATGGAGCAAGAGTAGTTTTTCTGGAAAATACTAATGGTCTATGAGATGACAAACTTATGTTTGGTTCTGGTATCTCTTGTATGATTAGTCTACCATGAGAAAGAGGTGGTCTGACATCGATTCTAGCCTCCCTTTTCTCTTTCTCTAACTCAGACAGGTTAAGACAGCCTCATTTAATTAAGGCAGTTCTTGTAGTGAACATAAAATTCTTGAGAAATATTAGAAAAGTTGAAAACTTAGGATGATTCAAGGTTTGTCTCTAGAATTAGAATTTGAAATGTTTCTTACTCTAGAAATAGAAACAGTAAAAAAATCACACTTATATAGTTGAAGGATCTACTTAATTTCTTTACTTAGGGGAGATGAATCAGTTAAATAATGATTAGAGACTGTTAATTATAGCCTCGTCAATTTTTTAAAGTTTAGGTGCAAGTACCTAGGAAAAAACTGCTAATGGGTCCGATTAGAAATTGAAACATGTAACTGAGAACTAAGTAAAAAGTCGCAACCTTTGAGTTGTTCGATTGACTCTTCATATTTACTTCGAATGCGGATTGTATATTATATACCATGATTAGCTCTTATTTGAAAGAACTAAGGGGCTATATAATTGGATCGGATATAGTTGGGGGTATTTCATAGCGATTCTGATTTAATTCAAATGGAAATTCAGACAAAATGATCAATATTTAATGACTAATAAACAACTTGAGTGGGTCAATGACTCAGCTATGTGTCTAGTATCTCAAAGCACGGGCTTGGGAGCTCATAATGGGATTGGGGGCTCATATAATGGACCCAATAATAAGATCTGACCTGAAAGGGTATCTCAAAAGAGTATAAATACCCCAACCAACTTCATTAAGAGGGTTGGACTTTTTCTAAAAATATTAAATACAAGGATACACCTCATTTCTCTCACTATTCTCTAAAATCATACTTAATATCAACCAATTGTCTTCCCTTTTTACCCTTAAACCAGATTTTTCCATCACTAAACCTAATTTTTGCAAATATTACTTAAACTCGTGTTCTCTTTCATAATATTGTGATCATCTCTAGATCTCATACAACTAACCATCTTGTATGACTTATTATATTTATACTCCATTACCTCATAGAATTAGGTCATAAATTCTAAGAGCCTAGTTCAGACTTCACTCGGTCATGATTATAGTAAACTACTCATTCAGCTAAGTGGTATTGATATAGTTCAAAGTATATATTAAATTTTAGTCTCATCCTAAATTTAAGATCAATCAATTAATCCAGTAGGAAATTAAAACATTAGAATTGATATCCCTCTTGTTTTCCAGTAATCAATAAACTAATTTGTATAGAGTTTAAAACCAATTATTTGTCTCAAACTTCTTTACTTCCTTACCAACTTATTTTTCAACCAAGATTCTTTATTGCTTGAACCTGTCAAAAGCTTCGCCCTTCAAAATTAATAGATAAATCCACAGATTTCTTGATTAATCATCAATAATTAACATAAATTGTATACTACCGTCATGAGATTGAACCCTCACAGGACCCTAGGGATTAACATGTATGTAGTCAATGGTTCATGTTGTTATATGTTTGGATCTTATAAATTTGAATCTATAGGATTGATAAAATTCCAAGGCATTCAATTTATTTTTTCTGAACAAACATTGCTTTGGGAACTTCAATAATTTATTCTCACTCACATTCTCAAACCATCTGTCAAAACTTTGGACAAGCTAGAACTATGCCTTAACAGTATCAGCGAACAACGAATAAAGGTAATTGTAAAGTTTTCCCTTCATTTTAGTCATGGCACCTGTAACAATTTTCAAGTATTCATTTTCAACTTGTATTAAACAACCTATGTTGTCCAAAATTCCAAGGAAAATTAGATTTCTTATCAAATCAAGAACGTGCCTTATATTCGTCAAATTTTGATTACAACCATCAAATATTCAAATTTTTACAAATCTAAAACAGTTATCTTGCTAGCAGTGTTATCAATTAACACAATATATCTATTATTCTCTTCAAATGAGTGAAACCAATCCTTGTGTGGACTAATATGGATTAAGCATCTAGAATCAAGAATTCACTCTCTCTAGCCTTCATCCGAAGAGTGCCCCATAACCTCTGCAGAGTCATATCCTTCAGAAGCAACAAAAATATTCCCATGATCTTATCTACAATTATCTTACTTTCTCAGTCATTTGGGATATTCTATCTTGAAATAACCCAAGTTCTTGCAATGGTGACATCTATTATTAGACTTATCAAACTTATTTTTTGACTTGATTAAGACTCTCCTCTGGCCTTTTTGGTATCTTTTCTTTTTAAGTTGCCTCTAATGTTCAAAACTTCATGCTTACTTCTCGAACTCTCAGCCCTTCAACATTGTATGAGTTCCAACGTCTTGGATTGTCTATATGCAGAAGAAAATGAGTTCAACAAGATCATTTTTTCATCTTTATCAATGATTTTCTCACTAATGTTCTCCAAATCTATCACCATTCTAGAGAAGTCATCAAGATTCGTATTCTCCTGTATATTGAAACTAAGGAACTTTGCCTTCAAATAGATTAAATATTTCATGGACTTTGTGATATACATGTTCACCAGTTTGTTCCAGACTCCAGCTGCTGAATTTTCTTTTGAGACCTGACTTAACATATTATCTCTCACATATATAATGATAATGTTGTGTGCAGTTTTAAGTATTTCTTGTTTCTCAACCTCAGAAATGTTTTTAGGCAATATAGTCTCCCCTGTTATGGTTGGAACCAACTTCTGTTGAACCAAAAGTGCATGCATTCGTTGTCTCCAGATTCTAAAATCTATTTTCCTGTTACACCTCTACATCTCAAAATTTGTCAATCTCATCTTAGTTTAAAATAACTACATAACAAGGTTGTGATACCGATTGTGAGGCTAAAAACAAGCTATATTCGATCAATTCAGGTCTCAAACTAATCATTCCAAGAACTACGTCATTAGACATACAATAATTCTATTATAGAATATAACAAAGCAATAACAGCGTAAGAGAAAGTATAACACAAAGGTTTTATAATGGTTCAACAATTTTCCTACGTCCATTCTAACCCACAACGATTTTTATTTCCTTTGGTTCTTCAACAGTAACAACAATATACAAGATTAAGATAACAGAAAAATACAATGCTTATATAAACTCCAAATTCCAGAGCTCACCCTATAGTCTTCCAAGATAACTCTATTTGTTTCTCTCAAAAATGATATTTATCATTAGTTTTTTATTATTTTTATACTAATTTATATGTTACTTTAAATTAATAATATATAAAATACTCTCATTTGTTTATTTTTGTGCTTATTTAAAAATTAAGAGTTAAAAGAGAAAAAATATAAAAATAAAACTAAATTTGAATAAAATAGTCAAGAGAGAAACATGAGAGAAACTATAAATCACGTTTTAAATTTCAAAAAAGAGAATTAAAAGATAAACAAATAGATTTGATTTTAATTATAAAAGCAGCCCTTAAAAAAAGAAATCAATGCTCATGTGGTTTATTTTTGTGTGAGTGTAATTTTGTAAAGTATTTTGTATGTTTTGTGTAATTTAATGTTTGGATTAGTGAGTAGTGAGATAATTAAGTTGTGTGCTATTAATAAATTCTGATTATCCTCATTAGTGAAAGTGGTTGGGGTATTTATACTTAATTACTGACCCATGGACTTATTGGGTCGGATCGTAAAATCGGGTCAAGTTTAAGGACCCATTAGTAATCAGGTTTGAAGTGACCAGCAACTAGCTTAGTCAATATTTATCACATGTGTCCTCTTCGGAGTTTTATTATAGTGGTCATGGTCCGAACTGCCCTTCGGATTAAATCAAGACATAATAGCTAAAATATATGATCTCATCAAATTCAATATAATTTATAACTAATTAATTATAACTTTTTGTTTTTATAATTAATTGTTAAATCACTTTTGCTATATATTCTCTCGATTGGAGAAGATAAAAGTATCTTGGAAAGAGAAAAAATATTCTAAAAATTAACCAATCATCACAACTTGTTTTTACTTTTTTATATTTTTCATTTATTTATTAATGTTATGAACATGATTAATATGAGTTTATATTTATTTGTTCAGTGTTTTAGAAAACCTCTCTAAATACAATTGATATGTAATTTTTTATTTTTTATTTTTTATTTTTTATTTTTATTCATACTCTTTAGTATTGATAAAATTATTAATGTCTCGAATTATCTACAAGTTTAATTGTTTTTTCATAGATTTATGACCAAGACCGAGAGGTAAATTCTATTTTTGAACTGTACCAATGCTAGTGGGTTGAATGAGTAGTACGCTAGTGAAGTTTGAACGAGGTTATTTAACCTGGTGATTCCATTATAGGAGGAAGGGAACTAGAGATATAATCAATCATACAAAAAGGTTAGTTGCCGATAATCAAGAGATGAAAACAACGTTCTCAATAAGAATTTAGCTTTAAAAACATTTTTTTTTATTTTAATAAAATATAAAAATCATATAAATTGTTAATGTTTGGATAAATAAACTTTAAAAATATTCTATGAGATTAATATTTTCTATTTTTTAGTTATTTTATTTAAACCAAATCCCTTAATTTTGATCCTCTCGATCAATTTTTTTTATTATTCAACTAATACAATTTTTTTATTATATTTTATAATAAAAATTTAGATAATAAAAATGGATAATTGTTTCTTTAGGTACGATGTCCGAGTCCACCAATTTTTTGCACACTTGTAATTTTTTGTTTATTTCCCAAGAAGAAATCTACTATGTATTCTTTTTCTTAATCTCTTTTGTACACTTCACCAAAGTCTAGTCACTTCTTCGAAGTCCAAAGAGAACTATATACAATGTTTTGTGTTAATATCTATTTACAATAGAATATAAAAAAACTCCTAACATAAATAACCATTTATGTTCTAACAATGAGTAACTGATTCTGTTTCTAAGAAAACATAGATGTAACCATTGTAATTGGTGCCTTATACCAACACTCACACTTAAACATCTTGAGTCCATAGGGATAGTCACTTGGCTAGTGCATACTTTACCTCATTCGTTGTCCTTCAGGCCAACGTAGGTTTCTTCTTGTCTAATGGCTCCACGCTCATAACCTCACTCGAATTTAGCAATGTCTTCCTAACTGAAACAACTAATTCCTTTGTCGGAGGCTTCTTGGAAGATGAACCTGCTTTGTTTGACCAATTACTTCCAAGTTTAAGTAGTCAATGTTCGACATGATAATATTTTGATATAAGCTTTAACAAATGTTTTGAGGGCGAATCATACAATACCTTAACTGAAGCAACTGATTCGTAGGCAATTCCTAGGAGTATATAGTCGATGCTTCGGCAATACCTGGACTAATACAACCGATGTATTTGATCAGTTATGCTTTGTTCACCAAGTCAGAAATATAATTTCACACCTACCGAGATATTGCATGAGGTAATCAGAGCTTCAGCTCTTTACTCTTGCAAACACAAAGTTAACATGAAAGGAATATAAACTAAATCTCAAACACGGAATAAGATATTTAACATAATTTAAATCATGAATAAATCCTATATCTACAGGGAACGGGCAATGATTTCATATATATGAGATTAGGAGAAGACTCTCTCTCCAATATTAAACACTCCAACTGTTGAGTCTCAGAGTATCTCCAAGTCAATCTTCTACCCCTTTACACTCTCAAAAACTAAGACAACCCAAACTTTCTCTCTCTAGATAATTCTTCAAGCTACGAGCAGCCACAAAATTTCAATATTTTCTTTCACTTTATATAGACTCGAGGATATGGAGCATAACATACCAGAGTCACATTAGCATTCGGCAAATACATACCTAACATATCCAAATAAAGATCTTATCCACACCTAGCTTTTAAAATTCGGCCCAACGATACTAAATTACAACCATCTCTCTAAATCACATCATTCGAGATTCTACCACTTTTGGACCTATACTTAATGGCGTACAAAATTTTAATATACGATTAATAAGCAGTTATTCTTTAGTTACGTCTCATATTCTTGACCTAAAAAACTTATCTTTCGTATCTTACATCTCATTCAATTGTATATATGCAGAAGCCAATGAGTTCAACAAGATCACATTTTGATCTTTATCAGTGATTTTCTCACTAATGTTTTCCAAATCGATCACTATTTTGGCAAAGTTATCAAAGTTCTCACCAAAATTCTTATTCTCTTGCATCCTAAAACCAAATAACTTTGGCTTTAAATATATTAGATTTTTTAGGAACGTTGTAATGTACATGCTCTCCAGTTTGCTCCAGACTCCAACTATTGAATTTTCTTTTGAGACCTGACTCAACACATTATCGCTCATATACAGAATGATCATGTTTTATGCATTTTTAAGTATTCCATGCTTCTCAACCTCAATACATTTTTCAGGTAGTGTAGTCTCTCCTACTAGGGTCAGAGCCACTTTCTTTTAACCAGGAGTGCATGCATTCATTGTCGCCATACTCTAAAATTTACTTTCATGTTAAACATCTACATCTCAAATTTCATCAGTCTCATATTTAGTTTCAAATTCACATCGTAACGAGGTTGTGATACCGATTATGATGCTAACAACACTGAACATGCAATGATTCTATTGTAGAATATAACAAAGCAACAAAAGAGTAAAAGAAAGTATAAAAGAAAGTGGTTCAGAAATTTTCCTACATCCTCTGAGCCACAAAATTGTAGTTTTCTTTGGTTCTTATACAATAAAAATAATATACAAGATTAAGATAACATAAAAAGACAGTGATTACATAAACTCCAAATTCCACAACTCACACAATAATCTTCCAATATAACTCTATTTGTTTCCCTCATTAGATAGTACTTATCCTTGATTTTCTACTATTTGTATACTAATTTATATGTTAATTTTATTTAATAATGAATTTGATACTTTCAATTTTTAATTTTTTTGTTTATTAGAAGACTTAGAATTAAAAGAGCAAAATTGTAAAATATAGCAAAATTTGAAGAAAATGATTAGAAAAAAATAATTAGAACTAAAGACTTGAAAACAATATGGGATAAATAAAAGAGAAATTTAAGATTATATTTTAAAATTTCAGAAGAGAATTAAAGAAAAATAGATTAATTTGATTTTAATATTTTAAAATCAGATTAAAAAAAGAAAGAATTCAATTCAATATAATTTAAGTCATTAATTATCACTTATTATTTTTATAATAAATGAATAAGTCACTTTTCTAATATACTCTCCGAGAGAAGGAAACAATATATTGGTTAGCAAAATGACATTTTAAAAACCAACCAATCATTAAAAAAAAATTGATTTCTTTTTACTCTTTTTTCTATTTATTAATATTATGGACATGATAAATATGAGTTAATATTTTTTTGTCTGCTGTTATAAAACCTTTTTAAATACAGCTGATATATAAAATTTTATTTTTATTTATTTTATGTATTCTTTAATATTTGTAGTATTATTAATGTCTTCAATTGTGTACATGTTCAATTGCTTGTTCGTAGATTTATGATTGAGACCGAGAGGTAAAGTCTAATTCTGAACTGCACCAATGCTAATGGGTTGAATGAGTAATGCGCTACAGTCATGATCCAAAAAAGTCTGAACTAGATTCTTAGAAGTGATAATCCAATTGTATGAGGAAGAGAACTAAAGATATAACGTGTCATACACAAAAGTTAGTTGTCGATGATCGAGAGATAAAAGCAACATCCTCAAAAAATATAGTTTTAAATAATATATGTTTAATATAATTTATATAATATATAAAAACCGTATAAATTGTTAGTATATGTTTAAAAAACCTTAGAATATTTTATAAGATTAATATTTTCATTTATTAAATTATTTAATTGAAATTAAAAACCTTAATTTTGATCATATGGATCAATGTTTTTATTATTAAACTAACATATTTGTATTATTATTATTATATTTTATATCAAAATTTTGGATAATAAAAGTGGATAATTGTTTCTTTGGGTTCGATATCCGAGTCTCAATGCTCGTTATAACTACAATAAAAATTGTACAATTGCAATTTTTCTTTTATTTTCTGAGAAGAAATTTACTATGTGCTTTCTCTCTTAATCTCTCCTGCACACTCCACCAAAGTTTCGTCGACTTCTTCGAAGTCCAGTGTGAATTATTTATAATGTTTGGTGTCAATATCTATCTAAAACAGAATATAAAAAAAACTCTTAACATAAATAACCATTTATATTGTAATAATGAGTAACTGATTCTGCCTCTCATAGAACATTGATGCAACTATTGTAGTTGATGTATATACCTATTGGTGGTGATAAAAACTAATCAGATGGTAGTTTTGGAAGTTATTTAGGTAAAAAGTGAAGAGAGAATGAAGATATTTATATTTATTATAGAGAGAAAAAAGTCCTACCCATTTAATGTTGGTTGTTGAAATATTTGTAGTATTTTTTTTATTTGTGGGCCATTTGGGTCGGGTCATATATTTTTGTTGGTCTCACGAGCCCCCAGACCCATAAGCGAATCAATTAAGCATCTAGCTGAGTCATTAACCATATTGCTTATTCATTTAATTATCGGTGTGGTCTGAACCGCCCCTCTAAGAGAAATCTGATACTTGTTACTGTTTTTCCCTATAATATAATCTGATCGCATCACCTATAGTCACACTAAAATATCTCAATTCCATAAGGTTAACCACTTGGCTAGTACAGACTTTAACTCATACGTTCTCCTTTAAACCAAATTAGTTTTCGTCTTGTCTGAAGGCCTCGGGGTTCATAACCTTGCTCGACTTTACCAATATCTTTCCAGCCAAAATAGTTAACGCCTTTGTCGGAGGCTTCGTGGTAGATGGACCTGCTTTGTTCGACCAATGACTTCTAAGACGAATAAATCAATGCCACATATGATAATATTCTGGTATAAGCTTTAAGAAAGTATTTTAGGCCAAAGTAGGCAATACATTAACTGAAGCAACCGATTTGTCGGCAATGCCTAAGCATATACAGTCGATACTTCGGCAACACCTAGGCGGATACAGCCGATAATTTGATCAGTTATGCTTTGCTCACCAAGTCATAACTATAATTTCACACCTACCGAGATATTGGATGAGGTAACCAAATATTTAGTTCTTTACTCTTTAAAGCACAAAGTTAACATGAAGGAATAGAAAGTAAATCTAAAATACAGAATAAGAGATTTAACGTAATTCAGATCATGAATAAATCCTATATTTACGGGAAACAGACACTACTTTTAAATATGTATATTTAATGTGATTCAGATCATGAATAAATCCTCTATTGTGCCTATAACTATATCAGTGATCGAGGAATAATTGTTAGTGGAAATATTTCCCTTCATTATAGTCATGGAACCTCTAACAATTTTTAAGTAACCATTCTCAAATTTTATTAAAAATCCTAAGTTTTCCATCATGGCAAGGGAAATTGGATTTATTGTCAATGAGGAACGTGCCTTATACTCGTAAAATTTTTATTACAACCATCAAATATTTGAATGTTCAAAGCTCTAATCCAGTTATCTTGCAAGCCTTGTTATCAAGTAACACGATATCTCTATTATTCTTTTCAAATTAGTAGAACCAATCGTTGTGTGGACCAATATAGATTAAGCATCCGGAATCAAGAATTCACCCTCTCTGGCCTTCATCCGAAGAATGCCCCATAAACTCTGCAGAGACATCCTTCCAAAGCAACAGAAATATTCCCCTGATCGGATCGAAAATTATCTTACTTTCTCAGTAATTCGGGATATTTTTTTCTGAAACACCCCAAGTTCTTGTAATGGTGACATCTAATATTAGACTTATCAAAACAAATTATTGACTTTCATCTAGACTTCCTTTGACCTTGTTGGTATCCTTTCTTTCTAAGCTGTCTCTAATGTTCAAAGCTTCATGCTTAATTCCCGAACTCTTAGCCCTTTGATGATATATGAGTTCCAACTCCTTGGACCTTATTGTAGGCTCTAACTCATCCACTAACAGTGATTATTTGTTATATCAGATTGTATCATTCAATTGCCTATATGCATAAGATAATAAGGTCAATAAGATCATTGCTTCACCTTTATCAATGATTTTCTCACTAATGTTCTCCAAATCGATCACTGTTTTGGAGAATTCATCAAGATTCTTATCCTCTTGTATCTTGAAACTAAGGAACTTGGCCTTCAAATATATTAGATTTTGCAAGGACTTCGTCATGTATGTGCTCACCAATTTGTTCCAGACTCCAGTTGTTGAATTTTATTTTGAGACCTGATTCAACATATTATCACTCAAATATAGAATGATAGTGCTGTGTTCAATTTCAAGTATTTTATGCTTCTCAACCTCCAAAAAAGTTAGGAAATATAGTATCCCCTACTAGGGTTGGAGCCACATTTTGTTAAACCAGAACTGCATGCATTCGTTATTGCCAATGTCTAAAATTTAATTTCATGTTAAACCTCTATATCTTGAACTTCGTCACTCTCATCTTAGTTTAAAAAATCACTAACGAGGATGTGAAATTGATTGTGGCGCTAAGAACAAGATTTATTCGATCAAATTAAAGGCTTAAGCTTATCGTTCCAAGAACTACGTCATTGAACATGTAATGATTATATTGCAGAATATAATAAAGAAATAATATAGTACGAGAAATTAAACATAAAAGTTGACTGCCTCACATCAAGAGGAGATGGACAAACTCAAAGTTAAACATGCTGATGAACTAACTGCTGAAAAGGTCAAATCCGAAGGTCTCCAAACTTCTCTTTCTTCCAGTGTAGTAAAAAATAAAGAATTGACTGATGAGATAGCCAAACTTAAGGGTGATTTTGAGAAAGAAAAAACTGCTACTATTGCTGCTGCATAAGCTGAATGTTCCAAAGACATGTTGGCTGCCATTAACAGTGGCAAAGAAGAGACAACCATCACTCTTTTTCGAGAGCTTCATACAACTTATCCAAAAGTTAATCTCTCAAGATTTTGGAACGACATTCCCATCGAACGACGTCCTAGTGAAGCCTTTAGTCATGTCCCAGACTCATCATCATCGGAAGAGGAGTCATCCGAGAAAGATTCATCTGAATAACTTTATTGTTCTTTGATTTTTGTTATCCTTTTTGTACTTGTCAAACTAGAACCCTACTTATTGTACTTCATCGAATTAATCTAATTGACAAATGTTTGTTTATTTCTCATTTTTATCATCAATATGAATTATTCGATGTTAACAATCTTGAAATAACTATAATAATTTTTTAAACATAATTCCTTAAATATGATAATGCACTTTGGAATTCACAATACATTATTGCAATTAACTTAATATAAATTTCAAATATACCACCTCGAATACCATAGTGCATTTATTGAACGTTGCACTTCAAAAAATCACAGTACGTTTGGTGCACGTTGCACTTGGAAAAAATCACAATGCATCTGTTGAGCATTGCACTTCAAAAAATCATAGTGCATTTATTATACGCAGTTCTTCGAAGATGGTTGTTTCTTCGAAAAGTGTAATAAACACTTCGGAACATTCTACTCTTAACCAACCTCAAAGATAATCAATCAATGATAAGTTGTTAAGATAGTTTTCAATAAACACTTGTAAACAACCATTGGCCAAAAATGAATTTTATTGATAATATTGAATATGTACATAGCGCCTCGTTAAAACCTTCGTGGGCCAACAGGGCAGGAAAGAGTGTGCCATCCAATAGTAAAAAATCCAAAATATTGTATATTCCACGGGTGTTGAAGCATCCTCTCTTGAAAATCACAAAGGCTTATCCTCTCAACAACCATAAGGCCCTTCCCAATTCAGAACCATTTTTCCAAGGCTCTTCTCCTTTGTATGCAAAAATATCTTTCTCAACACTTTATCGCCTTCTTTAAATTATTTTCTTTTCACCTTCGAATCATATATGTTCCTCATAAGAGTCAGATAATGGATTACAATTAAATGAGCTCAAACTCTTTTCTCCTCAATCAAATCTAAATTCTCCCATTTATCTTCATCATTAGATGTTTCAGAATATTGATTTATTCTAAAAGATGACATCGTAGATTCTATGGGGCTAACTGCATCTATTCCACATGCTAAAGCAAAAGGAGTTTCTTTTGTAGCCTCCCTGGGAGTTGTCTGATAAGCCCAAAGCACCTCTTGTAAATAATTTGGCCATTTCCATGATGCCCCTGTCATTTTTTCTTCAAGCCATCTAAAATTGTTCTGTTTGTCACCTCAACTTGTCCATTGGCTTGAGGATGAAAAGGCGTCAAAAAACATTGCTGAATTCCTTTCGACGTACAAAATGAAGCCATTTATTTATTATTAATATAAGGTTCATTATTTGTTGTAATTCTTCTAGGAACTCCAAAACGACAACAAATATTATTCACAATCAACTTGATCACATCCTTGATCACACTACTATTCACAATACTAGTGGTTCTGCCTTAGCCCATTTTGTAAAATAATCCACTGCTAAAATTATCATTTTCCTTCCTCCAAAAGCCATCGGAAAAGGCCCCACCAGATCAATTCCCCATCTATCAAATGGTATAGCCTCGGTTATATATATATAAGTGGTACTGTCGGCCCATGAATAGCATTAACAAATCTTTGAAAAGTATCACAACTTCGAACTAAATTTTTAGCATCATTCATGATTATAGGCCAATAGAATCCTGCAAGTAAAACTCGTCGTGATAAAGCTTTAAAACCACAATGAGCTGACCTTTCTCCATCATGTAATTCTAATAACACCTCTTGTGATTTTTTCTTGTCTAGACATCGTAACAATAGCCTGCTTAATGCCTTTTTATACTGATGAGTCCGAATTCAGCATGCTCCCCGGAAGGGCAAATCAGCCTAAGTCTCTCCGAATACCGGACAGGCTACAAGGACATAAATCGGATAGATCATTCGGACCGGACAGATCACTTTGAACACTGTAGACTTAAGGCTGTTCGAACTATGACTAAAGTACTAAAAAACCTAAACACTTCTTGACTAAGCTACCTGCCCTCCTGCTTAGAACTCATGGGTCTTTAAACATGACCCGGGTCCATTAAACATGACCCGAAAGCCCATAAGGGCCCAAACATCACACTATAAATACCCAACCACCAGCATTAACTATGGGTAATGAAAATTAACTGCTACCAAGCTGCTTAATTATCTCTACCTTTAAACACCCTTACACTACCGTTAAACACCTTTACACCACTGTTAAACACCCTTACACCACCTTGAAACTCCACTTAAAATTACTGGCCTACCCTCAGGCAATTATTATCCACACCAAATTGGCGACCACAGTGGGAGGAGAGAGATACCTGAATCAAGTATTCAAAACCTGCCAAGAAATTCTGTCCGTATGAATCCGGACAATCCAGAAGTGCCACCAGCTTTGCTCGAAGTGGTAGGAGAGAATGACGAGTACACTATCGAAGAGCGTGACAGGCTGAGGACTAAAATAGAAGCTCTGAGGGCTAAGAAGGCCAAGATGGGCGTGAAAGAAAAATCCAAAGCATCAGTTGCTCATCATACCGACAACCCTAGAGAGCATGAGGCTTCGAAAACTCATGTGAGTACCAAAAAGACGCATGCCAGTTCTAAAAAGTCTCACCGGTCCAAGCCTGTGGAGAGCTCTGACTCAAGCTCAGAATCTTCAGGCAGCTTTTCGGACAGTGAGGGAAATGAAAAATCCTTATCCTCTAGCAGCGATGAGGGTTGAACCAAGAAAAAGCAAAAGCAGGTTAAGAAATATTCAAGAAAAAGAGATCACCATGGAAGAATGAAAAGGCATATTGGAAAGGGGTCATCTCACCACCGAAGGTATATGGACAAGATGCTGATGGATCCCTTTGCTTTCCACGATGAGCCAGGTATCTTTGCAACTCCCAATGAGGATACTGTGTTCAGTCGTGGAAGGAATTGGAGGCAGTCCCCACTGTCTTCTAAAATCCTGTCCGGAAACCTCCCCAAGAGGTTTGACAGTACTAAGATGGAGAAGTACGATGACAGTACTGATCCGGACAATCATTTGGAGCAATTCAAGAACTTCATGATGAACTTTGATGAAGATGATAAACTACTGTGTAGGGCATTCTCCCAATCTTTTACGGGGAGTGCTCTGAAATGGTACAACAGCCTGCCTCAAGGTTGTATTAAAGATTTTGATACGTTTTGGGTGGCCTTTCGAAGGCAGTTTGTAGGGAGTAAGGAGTTGAAGGGCAATGGAGACACAATAATCCATTGTGCCCATGAGCCAAATGAATCCTTGAAGGAGTACATAAGTCGTTTCGTAAACACAAAGAATGGGTTGGCTGATTGCTTCGAACAGGTGGCGATAGCATCCCTAAGGCAAGGTTTGAACCTAGGCAATCTGGCTGATTCGGTGACTAGAAAGAAGGCCATGACTTGGGGGGGATTGCTAAATCAGGTTGGAAAGCAAATAAACGTTGATGAAACAAAGAAAACCAGGGTGCACAGACAGGTGAGATCCACCCCGGTGGCACCAACTCCAAATCAAAACCAGTCCGGGAACAAAGCCAGAGAAACCGGACAGAGGCATGGTAGGGCAAAAGCTCAGTCTCAGCCAGCTGCTCCTGCTCAAAGTCAACAATCTAGAAACAAAAGAGGACCATGGGTCCAACCGGAGTGGTTCACAGAGCTCAAAGAAAGCGTGGCCACCATTTTCGATAAAACAAAAGATGAGGTGCACTACCGGAGACCAGCAACCTTGCAGTCTTCCAGAGAGCATCGTAACAACTCCTTTTGCCAATACCACAACGATATTGGACATACCACTGATGATTGCATAGCGTTGAAACAAGAGGTTCAAAACTTGATTGAAAGGGGAAAGTTGGGTGCATACGTTAAAAGAAGAGGAGGTAACAGGCCTGACAACACTCACCGGGTTGGTCCAAGTAATGCTGCCCCAGAGGGGGCCATGTTAATAGTTGAAAGGTTTGATGTGGAATCTGAATACTTGGATCCTGATCCAACACGAAATAGGGTGGGTACTATAGAGGAGTGTTTTAGGACGGTCTCCGGGCTCATTAAATTCTTCGAGTCACTGACGATTTTCGGAGGGGACACTATGACAGCTCCTACTGCTTCTTCAAGAAAGAGGCATGTTCATAATTTAGCCTCCCAGCTAGAAGGAGGCATGACATCTTATCAATCACCAAACTCATTCCCATCCATAGTCTTCGATGAGGATGATTTGAGAGATATTGCTGGCCCTCATGAGGATGTTGTTGTCATAGGAGCATCTGTAGGGGGCAATGAGATAAGGCGAATTCTGGTGGATACTGGAAGCTCTGCCAATATCCTTTTCCTAACCACTTACAAGAAAATGAAAAATCCAGCTGTGATTCAGAAGTCTGATAGATCGATCATGGGCTTCACAGGCAGCTCAGCCGATGTGATCGGGGAGTTTGAAGAAGAAGTGTTATTGGGCAGGGGCCCTTTCAAGAAAATGGTTAGAATACTCTTCATCGTGGTGGATTGTCCCACTTGTTATAATGCTATTCTAGGGAGATCTTGGCTCTCTAGGATGCATGCAGTGGCTTCAACAGTCCATCAGTGTTTAAAGTATGCTGTTCAGGGACAGGTTGGGGTTGTCCGGAGCAGCCAAAAGGTTGCAAGAGAATGCTATGCCACTGCCTTGGCTCCACGAACGCTGGGGGCAGTCCGAATAAATGATCAATAGCAGTTTGAGGGTCTTTCTGGGGTGAGGGTGAGATTGATGACCCCAGGGAGACCTCCAGAGTGTTGATCCCAATTGAAGAGGTTGAAACACACTGTTTGGAAGAAGGAAAAAGTGTCAAGATAGGGTCCAAGATGCCACCAATATTGAAACAAGAGATGTTGAAATTTTTGAAAGACCATCAGCACGTTTTTGCTTGGTGCAATGCTGATGTTACTGGAGTTCCATCAGAGGTGATATCCCATCACCTATCTGTCCGGAGAGATGTGGCACCAGTGGTTCAAAAGAGAAGAGCTTTCTCGAAAGAAAAGGCCGATGTCATAGTACAAGAGGTTGACAGACTCACAAAGATGGGGCATATTAAAGAATCTCAATACCCTTTGTGGACTGCCAATCCTGTCCTGGTAAAAAAGAAAAATGGAAAATGGCGCATGTGCATTGACTTCACAGATCTTAATAGAGCTTGCCCAAAAGATTTGTATCCGGTTCCCCGGATAGATCAGTTAGTAGACTCTACTTCTGGCAACAAGCTGCTCTCCTTCATGGATGCCTTCTCCGGGTACAATCAGATCCAAGTAGATCCAAAAGATCAAGAGCATACCACTTTTGTCACTGATAGGGGTCTACATTGCTACAAGGCGATGCCTTTTGGCTTGAAAAATGCTGGGGCTACTTATCAAAGGTTAGTCAACAAGGCATTTGCAGATCAAATTGGAAGAAATATGGAGGTTTACATTGACGATATGATGGTAAAAAGCGTGGATGAGCAGTTGCACTTGTCCGATCTCCAAGAAACTTTTGCCAACTTGGCAAAAGTGAATTCAAAACTAAACTCTGAAAATTGTGTGTTCGGAGTGCAGTCCGGGAAGTTCTTAGGGTATATCATAAGTGAGCATGGAATACAGCCCGACCCGGACCAACTCAATGCCTTATTCCAGATGGAGCCCCCTCGAAACATTAAAGAAGTACAACAATTAACGGGGAGATTATCTGGCTTGAACAGATTCATCTCCAGGTCTTCGGACAGGTGTGCTCCATTCTTTCAAACTTTGAAGGGTGCAAAAGGGTTCGAATGGACCCCGCAGTATGGTGAGGCATTCAATGAAATCAAGAAACATCTCTCCTCTCCCAAAACTTTGTTCAAACCAGTTGACGGGGAGACTCTTATTGTGTATCTGGCTGTTTCAAGTTGTGCCATTAGTGCTGTGTTGGTAAGAGAGGTCGATGGTTGTCCCTACCCAGTGTACTACATCAGCAAAAGCTTGATTGATGCTGAGAGGCGTTACTTGAAACTCAAAAAACTGGCATTAGCTCTGGTGCTGCAAGAAAAATGAGGCCTTACTTCCAGGCTCATCCTATCGTCGTCCGGACATCTTTCCCTTTAAAGAATGTCCTTCAAAAAGCAGACATTTCAAGCAGAATGACGAAGTGGTCAGTGGAGTTGGGGGACTTCGACATAGACTTTGCTCCCCGAACAGCAGTAAAAGCCCAAGCTGTGGCTGATTTTCTGGTTGAATTCCACTCCGATAGGGATTCAGAGCAACCTACTGATTCAAAAGACAAGAAAGTGTGGATTGTCCGGACAGACGAAGGGTCTAGCATCATGGGATGTGGGGCAGGAATATGTCTCACTTCCCCATATGGGGACATCATATACCAAGCTATTTGTTTTGCTTTCAGGGCGTCCAATAACGAGTCCGAATACGAAGCAGCTATAGCTGGGTTAAAGTTGGCCCACATCTGTGGGGCTAAAAGGGTCAAGCTTCTAAGTGACTCCCAGTTACTTGTCCACCATGCCTTAGGCCAATCTGAGGCTAGAAAGGAACAGTTGGTAAAATATTTACTCCTCCTCAAAAATGAAGCGCTAAAGTTTAAAAGCTGTTGTCTATGAGCACATTCCCCGGGCAGAAAATGAGCTAGCAGACTCATTGGCAACAATAGCATATACGGAGTCTTACCCATGGATCCATGTGCTTGAAAGCCCTTCTATTCAACTTAGTGAGGGTGGAAAAGAGGAATTTTTTGAAATACAAGTGAGCCGGCCTCAAGACTGGAGATCTCCTCTCATACAATATCTGTCCGATGGTATTATGCCCTCGGATAAGTCACAAGCCAGAACATTGAAACACAAGGCTCGTGGTTTCATTATGTTGAGAGAAGTGTTGTACAAAAAATCCTATAGTAAACCTCTCCTACGTTGTTTAGGGGATCATGAGTCACAAATGGTCCTCTCCGAATTGCATGATGGTGAGGGATCAGCCCATTGTGGATTCAGAGCTTTAACAAGAAGAGTATTACTCTCCGGATACTATTGGCCGTCAATCATGAAAGATGCTAAGGAGCTGGTAAGAAGGTGTGACCCATGCCAGAGGTACAGCAATGAAATTCATGTACCAGCCATTCCTTTGGAGTCAATTTCTGAGCCCATCCCTTTTGCTCGATGGGGATTGGACTTGGTTGGGCCTCTCCCCGTGGCGTCCGGAGGGCGTAAAACTATAATTGTGGCCATTGACTACTTCTCAAAGTGGATAGAAGCAGCTCCCCTGGCAGGGACAACATCGAAAGCTGTCATAAAATTCATTATGTCCAACATATGTTGCAGATTCGGTGTCCCACAGAAGATAACAACAGACAATGGGCCACAGTTTGACAATAGAGAAATGGAAAGCTTTTGTGCCTCAAGGGGTATACAGCACTGCTTTTCTTCACCTTTCCACCCACAAGCCAATGGGCAGGTTGAAGTGGCTAACAGAACTATACTGTCCGGTTTAAGGAAGAATCTAGAAGGGGCTGCTGGGAAATGGCCTAGTTATCTACAAGAGGTCTTGTGGGCCTACCGGACAACACCTGGGGCTGCAACACAAGAGTCTCCCTTTGCCTTGGTCTATGGAATGGATGCAGTAGCTCCCATAGAGAAAACACTCCCTTCCTTTCGTATTCACAACTTCTCCGGACACGCTAATGAAATGGCAATTAGAAATCAACTTGATTTGATAGAAGAAAGGCGGGTTAAAGCTCATCTTAGAGTGGCACACTATCAGGGCTTGATGAGAAGCAGGTTTGCTTCTAAGGTTAAAAGAAGAGATTTCCAACCAGGGGACAAAGTATTAAGGAAGGTCTTCTTGCATACTAAGGAAAAGCTCTTCGGGAAGCTGGCCCCAACCTGGGAGGGTCCATATACTGTAATTGAAAGAATCAAGCCTGGGACTTATTGGTTGGAAGACAAAGATGGCAGGGTTTTAACTCACCCTTGGAATATTGAGCACCTTCGAATGTACTTGGAATAACACTTGTGTAAATATTTACTTGTTTAAACATCCATGTAAATATTTGGGGGCATACCTTCCCTCTTCGGTGGAACAGAGAGCTTTCAATGAAATTTGATACCTTCTTCAAAATTTTCTAAGTATTTTCAAAATTCTATCTCTTGTCATACTACCCGGACTAAAAGGTCTAAGGGCTATTTAAACTCTAGCCGGAGAATCTTAAACACTCTCACAATGCAATAACTCAGAGCTACTTAAATTCCAGCTATCTAAACTAAAACAAATAATAAAAGAAGAGGATGGTTGAGCAAAATAGAAACATTCATTCAACAACTTAAAATTGCCTTGGCCTTCCAAGGACTTTTTTGAACAAGTTTGGGCACAGTACAAAAAATCTGTCCGAATAATATTGGACACCACAACAAAAATAGTGCCTTGGCCTTCCAAGGACTTTAGTTTGAGTAAAGGATAAGTAAAGTACACAATAAATTAAGCTTGAGCCTTTGAAGATGGCTCACCCTCATCTACTTTCTTGCCTTTGATGTCGCTCCCCCCTTCGACTACTTTTTTGCCCTTGGGATCATTCTCCTCTTCACCTGGGCTCTCTCCGGTTTTCTCTTCATTATCAGAAGAGGACTCACCGGAAAATCCCTCATCAACCATAGTATAATATGGAAGGTCATCATCATCCACATAGAGCCATAAGTCCCCCAGTCTCCTCTTCGGGAATTTTTCGTGAAAAAGAAGAACCATATCAGACTTCACCCTTTGGATCATTAGCTCTTCGCTTTGTGTCATCTCCCTGGCATAGGCGTTGATCTTGGCCTTGATTGTGGCCTCTTGGTCCCTTACCAAAGCAGCCTTCTATTCAGCAGCCTGAGTCACTGCATTCTCCAAAGCAATCTTGTCAGTGGTCAGGTTGGTGATGAGCTTCTCCTTTGCAGTGGTCTCTCCCCGTGAGACCGTGAGATCTTTCTCCATACCAGACAACTTCTCCTGGAGATCTTTTATGGTCTGCTCTAGGGTGGAAACTTTTGTGTTGCTCTCATCATGACTCCTCTTCAGCTCCTCGTGTGCTTCCTTGAGTAAATCAGCATTGGTAGTAGCAATGCGGAGGTCTTCGAACAGCTTATCCTTCTCAGACTTGAGGTCTTTGATGGTGTCTGCTTGACTTCGGACTTGTCTTTCCAGTGTAAGAACTGGCTGCACATTACTAAGCAGGGAATGGGAAATAGTGTCCTTCTCACTAGAAACCATGAAAGTCTTACCGTTAAAGTTGACTGTATTTGAGCTGCTCGGAGGGATGTAGGGCACTGCGAACTCGTCTCTGGGCAGACCAAGGAAATATTCACCAAGCCCGCCCAGACCGGTGATGTCCACTTCATCCAAGTTGAGCTCTCCTCCCTCGACTTCATCAGTGTGAAACTCTCTGGGGATCTCTTCGACCAGCGTTGGGTCTGAAGGGCCAGTGGGGAAAGAGGGCTCCGGATCCCGGAGAGCGAGCTCATCCCCTTGTGAAGTCTTTTTCTTCTTAACTACCCGGTCAGCGCTTTCACTTGCTTGTTTGCGAGTCCTCTTGGGAGCCCTTGGAGGTTTTGGAAGGTCTACTTCCTGCCTCTCGGTCTCCTGCTCCACCACCTGCAAGAGGGTTGCATCAATTTAAACTTGGGCTGGCCCCTCTGGCTCTATTGGGGCATCCTTCTCAGCATCACCTGCCACCTTCTTGCCTTTTCTTTTGCCCTTCATTTTTCTTGGGGCTTTGGCCCGGGCAGGCAGGTAGAGTGTCCCATCCAGCTCGTGGGACCTTCTCAGCACAATGTCTTCGTTAGGCGGGGTGGTGAACTCCTCCCAAGTTAGGTCTTTTCAGCCTGTGGTGTTCCACAGGTGAGACCTTGCTAGATTCCCAGGGGTGAAGGCCTTATGGAATCGATTCTCCCAATTCTCTGCGGCCCAAGCATTGATTTTGCCACAGGTAGTCTGTCCGGCCTTCAGGTAGTCCCCGAACTCCTTTGGCAGCTCTGATAGAACAGAAGAGAAATTGGTTAATATAAACTTAACTTAAAATAAAAAAAGGGGAGAAAAACGGACAGAGACTCAAGTTGAGAAACTTACGGTCACTCCTCCACCTACTCCTGAGGAGGCTTGGGTTCTCTCCGGCCTTGATTTTCTTGCCGTTTTCCCAGGCACCACTAACGAACAAGAATTGGCTTCTCCACTTACTCTCCGATTCCAGGAGATCATCAACAGCCTTGAGATCGTTCCCCATGTTGAAATGGTAGAAGGGGAACTGATGATGCTTGCACAGGTTGGCCAATGCTGCGAACTCTTCCATAGGAAGAGGGATCCCAGATAACCTAGACGCCATGATACATGACATCAAGGTGAACCAACCATTGGGGCTTAGCTGTGTTGGGCAGAGCTTGACCAGGTGGAAGTAGCGCACGATCTCCGGGTCTAGTGGGAACCTGAGCCCCCAATTAAACAGCTTCGTAAAGAAGACTATCTCGTTTCTTTACAGTCCATTGGGGTCTCCGGATCAATGGGGATCCTAATCTTCATGTTTTCAGGGATCCCCCATTTGGTGCGCATTCTACCCAGATCAGAGATATGGATGAATGCATACTTGGTCTTATGCAAGGCCAAGAGGTACTTAAACTCGACGTTGTGGAAGCACGGCCCCAGTCTCCCCTCAAGGCACTCCGGAAGGTCCGGACGCCTTAGGTACAAATTTTATTTCCCCTTTTTGGCAGCAACAGCAGTGGTTTCAGCCTGTCCGGAGGACTCGGACTCAAAGGGGACCTCTTCAGTAGAGTCCTCCATTCTCTCCTCCATAATTGTTGGAGGGACTTCTGTGGAAGTGGTTCGGGGAGGATTGAAGCTTGGCATAGCCTGCCCTCCGGACTGTTGACTGCCCGTATTCATCTGGCTTCTCACCTCAAGTTGGGTTTCTGAGGCAGAAGATTCTCTAGGGGGTACTGGGTTGCTGGCCTCCGGACCAGAAAGCCTCTCCCGGGGAGCTCTAAAGGGCACTCAAGACCCAGAGTCACTATTTTTGCCCGCGATTTCGAGGGAGTATTCTTCGAGGTTAGTCCTTTGACTAACCGGCTAGGCCTCTTAATGACTAACTTCTCCGAGGAGTGGTCAGAATCAGACCCCATGGCTATAAAAGGTGAGGTTTTCCTAACACTTGTAGCAGTGACTCCTGGTTCAACAGCAGGTCTTGACTCCTGAACTGAGGATCCAGATACAATGGGAGAAAGGGTGGATTGAAAGAGCTTTTTGGGCTTGGTACCTTTGGAGGAGGATGAGCCTCGATCTGATTCTGTAACAGAAGCAATCGGTCTGTCAACTGGTGATGATGGTAGCCCTGCTGCTATTCGCCTTTCTTTTTCGACCTTCTGCGCTTTCTCCAACTCTGAAAGGTTAAGCCATCCACCTTTAATCAACGCTGTTCTTTCTGTAAACATAAAACAGCCAAGAAATTTTTTGTTCTAGAGAGAGAAAGCTCTGAGTAAAATTGCAGAGTAAGATTTAAGAGAGATAGTAAAACAGTGAAAAATGAATGTGAATTTATAGTAGATTTGAGAAAAAAGAGTTGATTCCTAGGAGAATCCGAAAAGTTGGGTAATAATTAAAAGACGGCGCTGATGTCACTATTGGCAATTAAAGAGGTTACTTGTGAAAGAAGGTGGTGCGAAATTCAAGGTAAAAAAACGGCTGGAGTGGCCAATCAGAAAGCGACACGTGTCCCACTAACTCTGGCAAAAACCGTTTGGAATTCGTAACGTTTAATCTGTCCGGGTATACCCACAGCTCTGTCCGGATTAAGAACCACTTCATTCATCGGACTGTTTTTCAGTTCTTTGACAAGGACACTTGCTCAAACACCTAAAAAAGGGGCTCCTGATGAGTCCGAATTCAGCATGCTCCCCGGAAAGGCAAATCAGCCTAAGTCTCTCCGAATACCGGACAGGCTACAAGGACATAAATCGGACAGATCATTCAGACCGGACAGATCACTTTGAACACTGTAGACTTAAGGCTGTTCGAACTATGACTAAAGTACTAAAAAACCTAAACACTTCTTGACTAAGCTACCTGCCCTCCTGCTTAGAACTCATGGGTCTTTAAACATGACCCGGGTCCATTAAACATGACCCGAAAGCCCATAAGGGCCCAAACATCACACTATAAATACCCAACCACCAGCATTAACTATGGGTAATGAAAATTAACTTCTACCAAGCTGCTTAATTATCTCTCTACCTTTAAACACCCTTACACTACCGTTAAACACCTTTACACCACTGTTAAACACCCTTACACCACCTTGAAACTCCACTTAAAATTACTGGCCTACCCTCAGGCAATTATTATCCACACCATATACAAAATTCCATCTAACACTATATATCTGAAGGCTTTACCTCTCAACTTTTTAGCCAACCTCATATCATCTGGTAATGTTCCTTGAGTCAAAAAACTTAATAATATTCGTTCGTCGATCTCCTCGGATTGCATCAGATGTGACAAAGAACTCCTCAATATATTCGCACAGACTGGATTGAGTAATAATCGAGGGATTTTATTATCGCAAAATCCAAGGATATTCCTTCTTATAAGCAATATTTTCTAACGAATCATCAACCATGTTACTTCATCGACCAATATATTCAACAACAACATTATCTAATAGCAAAATTAAATTCCGAAGTTCCCGAAGATATAAAATCAAATGATCCTTTCTTGCCTCGGAAAATCCAGATACCTGATTTGCTAACAACTAAGAATCTGTTTCCAAGCGTACTGAAGTTGCTCCACATATTTTTTCCAATCTTAAACCTGCCAAAGCAGCTTCGTATTCAGCCTCATTATTCGTAGCGTGAAAACCAAATTTCATAGATTGAATCATTGTTTCTTCAGTTGGAGCTATTAAATGAACTACATCACTGCATCCTGAAACACTAGACCCTCCATTTGTTCGAACAATCCACCTCGAATTTACTGGTGCATTATCTTTACTTTCTTACAAATTTGATATGCTCGAATAGAATTCAACAAAAAAATATGCCAATGCTTGGGATTTAATCGCAGTTCGAGGTGTGAAAAAAATATAATAATCCCTAACTCCACTGACCACTTGATCATTCTCCCCGAAATATCAGGTTGTTGTAAAACATTTTTCAAAGGGAATGAAGTTCAGACTTCAATAGTGTGGGCTTGAAACTAGGGGCGCATATTCCTAGCAACAATCACCAATGCTAACACTAACTTTTCCAGTTTCAAATACCTCTTTTCTGCTACCACTAGACTTTTATTGATATAGTACATTGGCTTCGGAATACCTAAATCTTCACTTATCAACACCGCACTTAGTGCAAAATTTGATACCGCAATGTACAAAAAGAGCTTTTCTCCACTTCGAGGTTTTGACAATATTTCTGGTGATGATAACAAATTTTTTATATTTGTGAATGCTGCATCACACTCCGATGTCCATTCAAACCTATTTAGTCCTCGTAAAACTTGAAAGAAAGGAAAGTATTTGTCAGAAAATCTAAAAATAAATCGATTAAGCGTTGCTAACCTTCCTGTCAGAAATTGCACTTCTTTAATCAAATCGAGGCAAATTCATTGCTATTAGAGCTTTCAACTGTTCTGGATCAGCTTATATTCCTTTTTCAATGATGACATAACCCAAAAACTTCCCTGACCGAACGCCGAAGGTGTACTTTTCAGGATTTAGCTTTAACCTAATTGCCCTTAAATTCAAAAATATTTCCTCTAAATCCTCAAGATGCACATCATCCTTCAAACTTTTTACCACCATATCATTTATATATACCTCCATATTTTTTCCGATCTGAGTGGAAAAAGCTTTATTCATCAATCTTTGATAAGTGGCTCCAGTATTTTTGAAACCAAATGGCATAACCTTGTAGCAATGCAACCATCTATTAGTTATGAAGATCGTACATTCTTGGTCTTTTGGATCCATCTGAATTTGATTGTATCCTACAAAAGCGTTCGTGATTGTTAGTATTTTATTTCCCGAGGTAGAAACAATCAGTTGATCTATTCGAGGAACAGGAAATGGATCTTTAGGACAGGCTCGATTCAAGTCTGTAAAATCCGCACTCATTCTCCACTTCTCATTCTTCTTTTTTACCACTACCGGATTTGCCGTCCACAAAGGATATTGTGACTCCTTTATGTATCTGACCTTGGATAACCGGTCCACCTCAGAAACGATTGCTTCTGCCTTCTCCGAAGAGAATGCTCTTAAACAATAGCCAAACTATGACGAATCACCTCGATTGGTACTCCTGTTACATCCTCCGTTTTCCAAGCGAAAACGTCCAAGTTAAAAGATAAAAATTCCAGCGATTGTTGACGTAAAAGTGGGGTCAATAAGGTTCCGATTCGAAGCACTCTTCCTTTCGAAAAAGTGAACTCCTCTATTTCTTCACTTACTGTTAAAGACCATGGGGTTTCCCTCGGATCGTCAACTCTTTCTTCAAATCTGAAGGTTAATCCCTCTGACTGCTATTCATCCATCAAATCTCCACTGTTCGTTCCCCGAATTCAAAACGCAATGGCATAACATTCTCTAACTACTTTTTGGTCTCTTCGAACGATCCAAACCGATCCCCTATCACATACTTGAAACATTGGTGAACTGTTGACACAACCCCATACATTCTAGAAAGCCATGACTGTTAGTCATTTTCTCACGCAAGTTTACGTTGTCAAATAGTAGCTAGTAATAAGTAAGAAAGATCGTTCCCACGAAGACTAGATGTATAAGACAAGAATTCACTTATGCAACAACGTATGATTATTAAACTAATGCTTGAACGAGTAATAAAGTATGAATATAACTAAGCAAATTAACTAACGAGATTGACTAACGAGTTTTACTTATGCGAGAGAGAACATGGAACCCTAACTTCATTGTTTATTTTACTCAGAGTATTAATAATCAATATGTATGATAACTACGATTACTAATCAGATAACACGAAATCAGTATACGCTACCTTTCAGTACACGCAAACCAAACCACTTAAACAACCACAAAATAGATAGCAGTTAAGCAGACACCACTTGCATGACAATCCTACATGTCTATACGAATTGAGGTACAATTGGTTTTAAGCACAAGTTATCTATTTCGATTACATAGGGTAATATGATATGGTTAGTGACATATTACGAATCATGAACAATCACAATACGAATTATTCAAGAACCTATGCTAGCATGGCAAGTTCTAAACCCTTAAATCCACTTTCGCATTCATTAAAGATTAACAAACTAGATGTTCGCGACGCATCTAACGATAAGCACAACCATACTAGGTAACCGATAAACGTATCTCAAAAATCAATTAAGAAATAAAACCCTAAGTATTAATCAAAGAAATCCGCTAGAGTTCTATGACAACGATTAGTTCATAATCAAACGAATCATCATCATGGACTCAAAAGTTAACATAAATTTAAGACGAATGTAAATAAACGAATAAGAGTTTAGAGAACGTCAAACCGAACAATAACCACTGAGTATCGCCTGACAGAAACAATCCGTAAACTATCGGTCGAAAACGCCGTAGCTGCTACCTCAACTGCCAATCAAAAACGGCAGTAGCTGTCAACTGCTGCCTCTCGAAAACCACTGAAACAACTGCCTGCCTCCTGTCGAAAGAAAACCCAAAAAATAGTGTCACCTGCCGTTTGATTATATGTTACCGATCGGAATATCAGTAGATAGCCAAGTGCCGCTTGTCCTCTTTTTTTCTACCGGTTAAAACCTACAAAGGTAGACAATTCTCTTTTGTCTTCTTTGTTGTATATTCTGCCGATAGAAAAATCAGTGGCCAATCGCGGTTTTTTTTTGTTTTGTCTCACTTTGTATTATGCAGGATCGAAAAGGTAGCCGATCTCGTTTTCGGCTCTTTGTTCAATGTTTTGACGAAAGTGAACCCAAACAGCCGTACACCTCCCTTCTCCGAAAGAAAATCCAAAACGGTTGTAAAACCAAAAGCAACACTCTCTCTTCTCCTTTTTCGGTTATTTATATATTATGCCCATAAACTCTAAAAAATTAAATTACGAATCGTAAAATATTTATGCTAAATAAAATAATATTTTAAACAATATAGCTAAATAAAATTTTAGTATTAGTCTAATATTTTTTTTCTTAATTCAATATTAATTTCTTTTTTACTTTGTTTTAATATATTTTTTAATTTAATATTTGAAACAATATCTGAGGAAATATATTTTTCGTTTTTCAACATTAATATATTTTTTCAAGCATTAATATATTTTTCTTTGGAAAAGCATTGGTCATAATATATATTTTTTTAGCATTAATATATATTTTTTTCAACTGTTCCAAAATTTCCTTTAAGTACATTAATTTTCCAGTTTCTTCAATTTCAACCCTAAATTTATTAATATTATCACAATTTACCCGCGGCACAAGCGCCTTTAAGAATACTGGAAAAACACGTTAAAACACAACGAATACTTGAGAACCGGCGATAATTTTAAGAATAATGGAAGCATAATAAGTGACAAGAAATGCACTTATCAATGACCTTCCAAAAATAGCGTTGTAGCTCGTTGGGTAGTCCACCACCACAAAAAAACATATGGACCTTCTTCTTGAACGGTCATTTTCCCAAACTCACTTCTCCCTTGAATTCCTCAATCACGCGAGTTGTTACACCCGTAAATCCTATAATTGTTCATTCTGATTGAGAAATTGGAGGTGGATTTGTCATTCTATGATGCGTTGATTTAAAGAGGGTATTTGCAGAGCTACCAGTGTCAATAAGCATAGGCCGGATTTCGATGCCAGCCACCTCTACACCGATAACCAACGCGTCTTCATGCGGCCCTGCTGTTCCCCGTAAATCATCCTTATAGAACAGGATGAAAGGAATGACCTTTTTTCCATACAAGTCTGTTGACAATTTTTCCTTCAATTTAAGTTGTCAAATTGACAACATACCTCTTCATCAAACTATCAGAGTTGTCGGTCATTAAATCGCCTCCAAAAATGGCTAAAGACTCAAAAAATTTGCCTAGATCTCGCACACACCCCTTTTTTATTGTTTATTCAACTACCATTGAAATCAACATGTTTAGATCTTTATCCACATATTCCGAAGAAGCATCAAATTCTTCCGTCTTTGAATCTAAAATCATTAAATTCTCAGCTGGAGCAGCTGGATTAGCCTTTGAAGTTGCCGCTATATTTTTTGAACCGCTTCCTTATGACTTTACATAAGTCAAGAGCTTCCCATTTTTGATCAAGATCTGAACCTCCTTTTTCAACCCAATGCAATCATTGGTATCATGTCCGATATCTTAATGATACCTGCAGTATTTGTTATTCTGCTCCTCCCTGGCCTACTTATTGGAGCCGGCTTCCTAAAATTTACAAAGCTTTTATTTTTGTCAAAGATTGCAGCTACATTCTCTGTCAAATTAACATAATATTCTGGCCTAACCCATTGATTTGGCCTTGGCCTGTTATAGTTATAGGATGGAGTATGATTTGAATATCCACCAGTCCAAGGTGGCAAATTGTTGTTCTTCTGTCGTGATTGCTAATTACCATTCGAGGGTTACCTTTGGTTATTGGCCACCTGACTCGAATTCTTTGAAGTACTAACCGGTCCTCCTCGAGCCTCGGTTGACTCTGGTGAGGATAAAAGTAGCCTGAGGGTAGGCTGGTAATTTCAAGTGGAGTTTTAAGGCGGCGTGAGGGTGTTTCAGGGTGGTGTGAAGGTGTTTCAAGATATTTCAAGGTGGAGAGAGAATTGAGCAGCTTGGCAGCAGTAAAATGTTTGTTACCCATAGTTAATGCTGGTGGTTGGGTATTTATAGTATGTAGTTTGGGCCCTTATGGGCTTTCGGGTCAAGTTTAATGGACCCGAGTCATGTTTAAAGACCCATGAGTTTTAAGTAGATGAGCAGGTAGCTTAGTCAGATAGTGTTTAGGTATTTTAGTACTTTAGTCATAGTTCGAACTGCTTTAGATTTGCAGTATTCGAAGTCATCTGTCCGATTCAAAAGTCCTGTCCGAATTAAGCTCTTGGAGTCTGTCCGGTTTACGGAGAGATTTACCTTGGGATGCCCTTCCGGGGAGCACTCCGAATTCGGACTCATCAGGAGCCCCTTTTTTAGGTATTTGAACAAGTATCCTTGTCAAAGAACTGAAAAACAGTCCGATTCAGGAAGTGGTTTATCAATTCGGAGAGAGTTGAGAACAGAACCGGGCAGAGCAAACGTTACGAATTCCAAATGGTTCTTGTCAGAGTTAATGGGACACGTGTCACTCTCTGGTTGGTCTCTTTAGCCGTTTTTTCTCCTTGAAAGTTGCACCACTTTCTCGAACAAGTTACCTCTTTAAATGCTATTAATGACATCAGCGCCGTCTTTTAATCATTGCCCAACTTTTCGGATTCTCCTAGGAATCAAACCCCTTTTTTACATTTACTATAAATTCTTTTCACCTTTCACAGTCTCACTATCTCTTTCACTTTGCCATTTCACCCAAAGCTTTATCTCTCTAAAACCTCAAAATTTCCTTAGTTGTTTATGTTCACAGCAAGAACAGCACTGATCAAGGGCGGTTGGCTTAATCTCTCAGAATTGGAGAAAGCTCAAAGGGTTGAAAAAGAGAAAAGACTTGCAGCAGGGCTTCCAGCGTCGCCTGTCGAGAAACCAGCCCATTCAATCGAAGAATCTGACAGAGGTTCATCTTCTTCTAAAGGTACAAAACCTAGAAAACTCTTTCAATCAACGCTCTCCCCCATAGTATCTGGCTCTTCAGTCCAAGAGTCGATCCCTATTGTTGAACCGGGGGTCACTGTCACAAGTGTTAGGAAAAAATCCACTTTAATTGCTATGGGGTCCGACTCCGACCATTCTCCAGATAAACTAATCATGAAAAGACCAAGTAGATTGGTTAAAGGGCTTCCTTCTAAAAGTACACCCTCAAAATCGGGGGCAAAAAATAGTGAATCAGGGTCCGGGGCAACTATTAGGACTCTCCGGGAAAGGCCGGTTGGTCCGGAGGCTAGCAGCCCACTACCTCCCAAAGAAACTTCGACCTCAGAAACTCAGACTGAGGTGAGAACTCAAAAACATACAAAGAGCCAACAGTCCGGAGGATCAGCTGTGCCAAGCTTCATCCCTCCCCGGGCTGTTTCTGCAGAAGCTCCCCCAACAATAATGGAGGAGAGGATGGAAGACTCCACTGAGGAGGTTAGGTTTGAGTCCGAGTCTTCCGGACAAACTGAAACTGCTATAGTTGTTGCTAAGAAGGGCAAAGAGGACTTGTATCTGAGGCGTCCGGACCTGCCGGAGAGCCTCGAAGGGAGAGTAGGGCCCTGCTTTCACAAGGTAGAGTTCAAATATCTTTTATCTCTGTTAAAGACCAAGTATGCGTTCATTCATACTAGAGATCTGGGACGACTGCGTACTAAGTGGGGGATCCTTGAGAATGTAAAGATTCGAATTCCCATCGATCCAGAGACCCCGATGGACTGCAAAAGAAATGAGATAGTCTTCTTTACGGAGCTATCCAACTGGGGACTTAGGTTCCCACTGGACCCAGAGATAGTGCGCTATTTTCATTTGGTCAAGCTATGTCCAACACAGCTAAGCCCCAACGATTGGTACACCTTGATGTCATGTATTATGGCGTCTAGGCTATCCGGAATTCCTCTTCCTATGGAAGAGTTTGCAGCTGTGGCTAACTTGTGCAAACACCATCAGTTCCCATTTTACCATTTCAACATGGGGAACGATCTTAAAGCTGTTGACGATCTCCTGGAGTCGGAGAGCAAGTGGAGGAGCCAGTTCCTGTTCGTCAGTGGCTCATGGGAGAATGGCAAGAAAATTAAAACCGAGGAGAATCCTAGCCTACTTCGAAGTAGATGGAGGAGCGATCGTAAGTTTTTATTCTAAGTCTCTGTTCGAACCTCTCTTTCCTTTAAGTTTATACTAATTAGTTTTTCTTTTGTTTTGTCAGAGCTGCCAAAGGAGTTCGGGGACTATCTGAAGGCCGGACAGGTCACCTGTGGCAAGCTCAACGCTTGGGCCGCAGAGAACTGGGAGAACCGGTTTCATAAAGCCTTCACTCCTGGAAACCTAGCGAGGTCTCACCTGTGGAACACCACAGGTCGAAGAGACTTAACCTGGGAGGAGTTCTCCACCCCACCTGGTGAAGATGTCGTGCTGAGAAGGTCTCATGAACTGGATGGGAACCTCTTCCTTCCTGCCCGGGCCAAAGCCCCAAGTAAAATGAAGGGCAAGAAGATGAAAGGCAGGAAAGCGGTAGAGGATACTGAGAAAGAGGCCCTAATGGATTCAGAGGTGCCAGCCCAGGCTCAAGTTGATGCAAACCTTCTACAAGTGGTAGAACAGGAGAGCGAGAAACAAGGAGTGAAGCCCCCAAAACCGTCAAGGGCCTCTAAACGGGCTCGTAAGCAAGCAAGTGACAGTGCTGACAGGGAAGTCAAAAAGAAAAAGACTTCCCAAGGAGAAGAGCTCGCTCTCCGGGATCCGGAGCCCACTTTCCCAACCGACCCGACGTTAGCCGAAGAGATCCCAGGGAATCTTAATGAAGGGATTCCAATGGAATTCCATACTGATGAGGTCGAAAGGGGAGAGATTAACATGGATGAAGTGGACGTCACCGGTCTTGGTGAACTAGGTGATTATTTCCTTGGCCTGTCCAGAGACGAATTCGCAGGACCATATGTCCCCCCAAGTAGTTCCAACACAGTGAACTTCAATGGTAAGACTTTTATGGTTTCCAGTGAGAGAGACATCATAGCCCACTCTCTCCTTAGCAACGTGCAGCCAGTACTTACCTTGGAAAGGCAAGTCCGGAGTCAGGCAACCACCATCAAAGACCTCAAGTCTGAGAAGGAGAAGCTGTCCGATGACCTCAGGACTGCTGCCACTAAGGTTGATTTACTTAAGGAATCGAACGAACAGCTAAAGAAGAATCACAATGAAAGCAACACAAAAGTTGCTTCTTTAGAAGAGACCGTAAAAGATCTCCGGGCTAAGCTGTCCGGACTGGAGAAGGATTTGACAGCCTCAAGGGAAGAAACTGCAGCAAAGGAGAAGCTTGTCACCAATCTGACCACTGACAAACTTGCTTTAGAGAATGCAGTAAACCGGGCTGTTGAAGAGAAAGATGCTTTGGTGAAGGATCAAGAGGCCATGATAAAGGCCAAAATCAACGCTTATGCCAGGGAGATGTTACGGAGTGAAGAATTAATGATTGAAAAGGTGAAGTCCGATATGGTCCTCCTGTTTCACGAGAAGTTCCCGAAGAGGAGACTAGGGGACTTATGGCGCTATGTGGATGACGATGATCTCCCATACTGGACCATGGTTGATGAAGGGTACACCGATGTGTCCTCGTCTGGTGACGAAGAGGAAACCGGGGAGAGCCCAGGTGAGGAGGAGATTGACCCCAAAGGTAAGAAGATTGTCGAGGATAAGAGCGACATCAAAGGCAAGAAAGCAGATGAGGGTGAGCCATCTTCAAAGGCTCAACCTTAATTTATAATTTGTTTTGTTTATCTTTTGTTTTGAACTAAAGTCCTTGGAAGGCCAAGGCACCTTTGTTGTGATGGTGTCCGTATTATTCGGACAGATTTTTGTACTGTACCCAAACATGTTCAAAAAGTCCTTGGAAGGCCAAGGCAACTTTAAGTTGTTGAATGAATGCTTTTATTTTACTCAACCATCTTCTTCTTTTATTATTTGTCTCACTTTAGACAGCTAGAATTTAAGTAGCTTTAAGTTATTGTATTGTGAGAGTGTTTAGTTTCTCTGGCTAGTATTTAAGTAGCCTTTAGTCCTTTCAGTCCGGGTAGTATGACAAACAACAGAATTTTGCAAAAACTTAGAAAATTATTGAAGAAAGCATCAAGTTTTATTGAAAGCTCTCCGTGGCGCCGAAGAGAGGAAGCGGTATGCCCCCAAATATTTACATGAATGTTTAAACAAGTAAATATTTACATAAGCTTTACTCCAAGTACATTCGAAGGTGTTCAATATTCCAAGGGTGAGTTAAAACCCTGCCATCTCTGTCTTCCAACCAGTATGTCCCAGGCTTGATTCTTTCAACCACAGTATACGGACCCTCCCAAGTTGGGGCCAGCTTTCCGAAGAGCTTTTCCTTGGTGTGCAAGAAAACTTTTCTCAATACTTTATCTCCTGGTTGAAAATCCCTTCTTTTAACTTTAGAAGCAAACCTGCTTCTCATCAAGCCTTGATAATGTGTCATTCTAAGATGAGCTTTTACCCGCCTTTCTTCAATTAAATCAAGTTGATTTCTAATTGTCATCTCATTAGCCTGTCCGGAGAAGTTATGAACACGAAAGGAGGGGAGTGTCTTCTCTATGGGAGCTACTGCATCCATCCCATAGACCAAGGCAAAGGGGGATTCTTGTGTTGCAGCCCCAGGTGTTGTCCGGTAGGCCCACAGGACTTCTTGTAGATAACTAGGCCACTTTCCAGCAGCCCCTTCTAAGTTTTTCTTTAAGCCGGACAGTATTGTTCTATTAGCCACCTCAACTTCCCCATTGGCCTGTGGGTGGAAAGGTGAAGAAAAGCAATACTGAATACCCCTTGAGGCACAGAAGCTCTCCATCTCTCTATTATCAAACTGCGGCCCATTGTCTGTTGTTATTTTCTGGGGGACACCAAATCTGCAACATATGTTGGACATAATGAATTTTATAACAGCTTTTGATGTTGTCCCTGCCAAAGGGGCTGCTTCTATCCACTTCGAGAAGTAGTCAATGGCTACTATTATGGTTTTACGCCCTCCGGACGCCACAGGGAGAGGCCCAACTAAGTCGAATCCCCATCGAGCAAAAGGGATGGGCTCAGAAATTGATTCCAAAGGAATGGCTGGTACATGAATTTCATTGTTGTACCTCTGACATGGGTCACACCTCCTTACCAGCTCCTTAGCATCTTTCATAATTGCTGGCCAATAATATCCGGAGAGAAGCACTCTTCTTGTCAAAGCTCTAAATCCACAATGGGCTGATCCCTCACCATCATGCAATTCAGAGAGAACCATTTGTGACTCATGATCCCCTAAACAGCGTAGGAGAGGTTTGCTATAGGACTTTTTGTACAAGACTTCTCTAATCATAATGAAACCACGAGCCCTGTATTTCAATGTTTTGGCTTGTGATTTATCCAAGGGCACGATGCCATCGGACAGATATTGCATTAGAGGAGACCTCCAGTCTTGAGGCCGGTTTACTTATATTTCAAAGACTTCCTCTTTTTCACCTTCTTCAAGTTGAATCGAAGGGCTTTCAAGCACATGGATCCATGGGTAGGACTCCGTATATGCTATCGTTGCCAATGAGTCTGCTAATTCATTCTCTGCCTGGGGGATGTGCTCATAGACAACAGCTTTAAACTTTGACGCTTCATTTTTAAGGAGGAGCAAGTATTTGATCAATTTCTCCTTTCTGGCCTCTGATAGGCCTAGAGCATGGTGGACAAGAAATTTGGAGTCACTTAGTAGCTTGACCCTTTTTGCTCCACATATGTACGCCAATTTTAACCCAGCTATAGCTGCTTCGTATTCGGACTCATTATTGGACGCCCTGAAAGCAAAACAAATAGCTTGGAACATGTTGTCCCTATAGGGGGAAGTGAGACATATTCCTGCCCCAGATCCCATGGTACTGGACCCTCCGTCTGTTCGGAAAATCCACACTTTTTTGTCTTTTGAATCAGCAGGTTGTTCTGAATCCCTATCAGAATGGAATTCGACCAGAAAATCAGCCACATCTTGAGCTTTTACTGCTTTCCGAGGAGCAAAGTCTATGTCGAAGTCCCCCAACTCTACTGACCACTTTGTCATTCTGCTCGAGATGTCTGCTTTTTAAAGGACATTCTTTAAAGGGAAAGATGTCCGGACAATGATAGGATGAGCCTGGAAGTAGGGTCTCATTTTTCTTGCAGCTATTACCAAAGCCAAAGCTAGTTTTTCAAGTTTCAAGTAACGCCTCTCAGCATCAATCAAGCTTTTGCTGATGTAATACACTGGGTGAGGATACCCATCAACCTCTCTTACTAACACAGCACTGATGGCACAACTTGAAACAGCCAGATATACAAAAAGAGTCTCCCCATCGACTGGTTTAAACAAGGTCTTGGGAGAGGACAGATGCTTCTTGATTTCATTGAATGCCTCATCACACTGTGGTGTCCATTCAAACCCCTTTGCACCCTTCAAGGTTTGAAAGAAAGGAGCACATCTGTCCGAAGACCTGGAGATGAATCTGTTCAAAGCTGCCAACCTCCCCGTTAATCGCTGTACTTCTTTAATGTTTCGAGGAGGCTCCATTTGGAACAAAGCATTGAGTTGGTCCGGGTCGGGTTGTATTCCATGCTCACTTATGATATACCCTAAGAACTTCCCGGACTGCACTCTGAACACACACTTTTCAGGGTTTAACTTTAAATTCACTTTGGCCAAGTTGGCAAAAGTCTCTTGGAGGTCGGACAAGTGCAACTGCTCATCCACGCTTTTCACCATCATATCGTCAATGTAAACCTCCATATTTCTTCCAATTTGATCAGCAAATGCCTTATTGACCAACCTTTGATAAGTAGCCCCAGCATTTTTAGAACCAAAGGGCATCACCTTGTAACAGTGTAAACCTCTATCAGTAACAAAAGTGGTATGCTCTTGATCTTTTGGATCCACTTGGATCTGATTGTACCCAGAGAATGCATCCATGAAGGAGAGTAGCTTGTTCCCTGAAGTAGAGTCTACTAACTGGTCTATCCGGGGAACCGGATACAAGTCTTTTGGACAAGCTCGATTGAGGTCTGTGAAGTCAATGCATATACGCCATTTACCATTCTTCTTTTTTACCAAGACAGGATTGGCAGTCCACAACGGGTACTGAGATTCTTTAATGTGCCCCATCTTTGTGAGTCTGTCAACCTCTTGTACAATGACATCAGCCTTTTCTTTTGAGAAAGCTCTCCTTTTTTGTACCACTGGTGCCACATCTCTCCGGACTGATAGGTGATGGGAAATCACCTCTGATGGAACTCCAGTAACATCAGCATTGCACCAAGCAAAAACATGCTGATGGTCTTTCAAGAATTTCAACATTCCTTCTTTCAACATTGGTGGCATTTTGGACCCTATCTTGACATTTTTTCCTTCTTCTAAACAGTGTGTTTCAACCTCCTCAACTGGGATCAACACTCCGGGGGTCTCTCTGGGGTCATCAATTTCACCCTCACCCCCAGAAAGGCCCTCAAACTGCTATTGGTCACTTATACGGACTGCCCCCAGCGTTCGTGGAGCCAAGGCTGTGGCATAACATTCTCTTGCAACTTTTTGGCTGCTCCGGACAACCCCAACCTGCCCCTGAACAGCATATTTCAGACACTGATGGACTGTCGAAGCCACTGCATGCATCCTAGAGAGCCATGATCTCCCTAGAATAGCATTGTAACAGGTGGGACAATCCACCACAATGAAGAGTATTCTAACCATTTTCTTGAAAGGGCCCCTGCCCAACAACACTTCTTCTTCAAACTCCCCGATCACATCGGCTGAGCTGCCCGTGAAGCCCACGATTGATCTGTCCGACTTTTGTATCACAGCTGGATTTCTCATTTTCTTGTAAGTGTTTAGAAAAAGGATATTGGCAGAGCTTCCAGTATCCACCAAAATTCGCCTTATCTCATTGCCCCCTATAGACGCTCCTATGACAACAGCATCCTCATGAGGGCCAGCAATATCTCTCAAATCATCCTCATCGAAAACTATGAATGGGAATGAGTTTGGAGATTGATAGGATGTCATGCCTCCTTCTAGCTGGGAGGCCAAATTATGAACATGTCTTTTTCTTGAAGAGGTGGTAGGAGCTGTCATAGTGTCCCCTCCGAAGATTGTCAGTGACTCGAAGAATTTAATGAGCCCGGAGACTGATCTAGAACGATCCTCAATAGAACCCACTCTGTTTCTGGTTGGATCAGGATCCAAATACTCGGACTCCACGTCAAACCTTTCAACTATTACCATAGCCCCCTCCGGGGCAGCGTTGCTTGGACCAACCCTATGAGTGTTGTCAGGCCTGTTGCCTCCTCTTCTTTTAACGTATGCACCCAACTTTCCTCTTTCAATCAAGTTCTGTACCTCTTGCTTCAGCGCTATGCAATCATCGGTGGTATGGCCAATATCATTATGGTATTGGCAAAAGGAATTATTTCGATGTTCTCTGGGAGACTGCAAAGTTGCCGGTCTCCGGTAGTGTACTTCATCTTTTGTTTTCTCGAAAATGGTTGCCACACTTTCTTTGAGCTCTGCAAACCACTCCGGTTGGACCCACGGCCCTCTTTTGTTTCTAGACTGTTGACTTTGTGCAGGAGCAGCTGGTTGAGACTGAGCCTTTCCCCTTCCATGCCCCTGTCCGGTTTCTCTTGCTTTGTTCCCGGACTGGTTTTGATTTGGTGTTGGTGCCACCGGGGTGGATCTCACTTGTCTGTGCACCCTGGTCTTTTTCGTTTCATCAACATTTATTTGCTTGCCAACTTGGTTCAGCAATCCTCCCCAGGTCATGGCTTTCTTTCTGGTCACCGAATCGGCCAGGTTGCCTGGGTTCAAACCTTGTCTCAGGGATGCTATTGCTACCTGTTCAAAGCAATCAGCCAAACCATTCTTTGTGTTTACAAAACGACTTATGTACTCCTTTAACGACTCATTTGGCTCTTGGGCACAATGGATTATTGTGTCTCCATTGCCTTTCAGCTCCTTACTTCCCACAAACTGCCTTCGAAAGGCCACCCAAAAGTATCAAAGTCTTTAATACAACCCTAAGGCAGGCTGTTGTACCATTTTAGAGCACTCCCCGTAAATGATTGGGAGAATGCCCTGCAGAGTAGTTTATCATCATCATCAAAGTTCATCCTGAAGTTCTTGAATTGCTCCAGATGATTGTCCGGATCAGTACTGCCATCATACTTCTCCATCTTGGTGCTATCAAACCTCTTGGGGAGGTTTCCGGATAAGATTTTAGAAGACAGTGGAGACTGCCTCCAATTCCTTCCACGACTGAACACGGTATCCTCATTAGGAGTTGCAAAGATACCTGGCTCATCATGGAAGGCAAAAGGATCCATCAGCATCTTGTCTGTATACCTCCGGTGGTGAGATGACCCTTTTCCTATATGCCTCTTCATTCTTCCATGGTGATCTCTTTTTCTGGAATACTTCTTAACTTGCTTTTGTTTCTTCTTGGTTCGTCCCTCATCACTGCTAGAGGACAAGGACTTTTCATTCCCATCACTGTCCGAAGAGCTGTCCGAAGACTCTGAACTCGAGTCAGAACTCTCCACAGGCTTGGACCGGTGAGATTTTTTAGAGCTGGCATGCGTCTTCTTAGTGCTCTCATGAGTTTTGGAAACCCCATGCTCTTTTGGGTTATCGGTGTGGTGAGCAGCTGATGCTTTGGATTTCTCTTTCACGCCCATCTTGGCTTTTTCAGCCCTCAGAGCTTCTATCTCAAATTTTAACCTGTCGCGCTCTTGGACAGTATACTCATCATTCTCTTCCACCACTTCGAGCAAAGCTGGTGGAAGCTCTGGATTATCCGGATTCATTCGGACAGAATTTCTTTACTTGGTTTTGAATACTGGATTCAGGCACCGTCGCCTCCCACTGTGGTCGCCAATTTGGTGAGGATAAAAGTAGCCTGAGGGTAGGCTGGTAATTTCAAGTGGAGTTTTAAGGCGGCGTGAGGGTGTTTCAGGGTGGTGTGAAGGTGTTTCAAGATATTTCAAGGTGGAGAGAGAATTGAGCAGCTTGGCAGCAGTAAAATGTTTGTTACCCATAGTTAATGCTGGTGGTTGGGTATTTATAGTATGTAGTTTGGGCCCTTATGGGCTTTCGGGTCAAGTTTAATGGACCCGGGTCATGTTTAAAGACCCATGAGTTTTAAGTAGATGAGCAGGTAGCTTAGTCAGATAGTGTTTAGGTATTTTAGTACTTTAGTCATAGTTCGAACTGCTTTAGATTTGCAGTATTCGAAGTCATCTGTCCGATTCAAAAGTCCTGTCCGAATTAAGCTCTTGGAGTCTGTCCGGTTTACGGAGAGATTTACCTTGGGATGCCCTTCCGGGGAGCACTCCGAATTCGGACTCATCAGACTCCTCAACCTTAATTTGATCCTCTACTTGAGCCATCAATGCTCTAAAAGTTAGAGGTATCCTATTTTTACTTTCATTGGTCAGATCCCCTGGAAATAGACCCTGATGAAAAGCTGTCATCGCTACATTTTCTTTGAAATTGTCCAAACTTGCTTTAGTCAAAACGAAACTCTTCGTATAATCCTTTAATTTCTCTCAAGCTGCCTGCTTGCACTAGATAATTGTATCCAGACTCGATCTCATTTACTTACGCCCCACAAACTGCCTTCGAAAAACAGTGTAAAAATCCCTGAAGTTTGAGATGGATCCCCTTGGAATCCGGTTATACCACTTTAAATCTGTTCCTTTAAAAGTCTGTGAAAATGCACGACACACCAGCCGGTCGTCATCTTCAAAATTCATCATGTAGTTCTTAAATTGTTCGATATGGTCATCGGGATCTTGCATCCCATCGAACTTCTCCACCTTAGCAATATCAAAACGGTTCAGAAGTGTTATAGATCGAATCTCACTTGTCAACGGAGAGTTCCTCCAATCGACACCTTACACAAATTGATCATCAGTTCCCATTACTACATACAAATTTCGATCAGTCTCAGCATACTGATTCGAGGTGTTTCATTCACACCACGTAGAACGAGGAACGTTGTCCATTTTATATTTATGTTCTTTTTTATGCTCCCTCGGTTGTTCTCTTTCTGGTTCCTCTTTCGAAGAACTCATATATCTCTTAAAGCCTGAAGCAGAGCTTTCTACCTCTTCATCACTAGAGGTTACATACTTTTGCTTGTCTTTTTTCACTTTGCGAGAGGAATAGCGTTTTTTAGGAGATTCGAATCCCGTTTTTTTATGTTCACTTCTAACATGCCGACCAGCACAAGATCGATCAGATTGATCTCCCATATCAGCTTTCTCGTTTTCTTGTCTCACCTCAGATTTGAGCTTCGCCGAGTGAATTTCTTATTCTCTTTTTTCATATTTTTCGTTTAGCATATTTATTTTGTCTAAAAGTTGATTTATGCGCATCTCAATGTCTGATTGAGTTTGGATCAGCGTTGATCCATCCAGCCTGTTTTCATTTCTTTGCAAATCATCTTTTAATGTTTCCATCGCTGATCGAAGTGATGGATTGTTTTCGGGATTCATTATATGGAATTCAAACGAAAAAACAAAAAGATTGTATTAAAATTCGAACAGGAAATTCATTGATTCTTAATCGTCCCCAGCGGAGTCGCCAATTTGCTGAGTTCAATTATTAAGAGTGTTGTCTTACAAAAAAGTAATACGTGATTTCTAAAGAGAGAGAGTTTTTGGAGAGAGAAAGTTAGAGCACAATTGAGTTAGATCAAAAAGTGTTCAACCACTTTATTAGTTCAGTCTTTCCCTTTATATAGAGGCGCTATGACTCAGCTTCAAACTGGAAACGGTTACATAAAAAGGACAAATTACCCTTAGTCCTCAATAGAATTACATAGTCATAATTGTTCAACTAAAATTATAATATTTACACTTTAGTCCTTAAATTCCTACTTCCATATCAATAGGAAGACTCTCTCAAATATTAAACACTCAACCACTCATCTTTTGTTACAAAGCATACACAAATTACAAAAATAAATTATGGATCTCAAAGTACCTCTTTACACTCTCTAAAGTCAACACAACCCGAACTTTATCTCTAGAAAACTCTTCAAGTAACCGTGCAGCAACAAAATCTCAAAATACCTCTTTAATAGACTCGAAGATGTGGAGCATAACACATCAAACTCACATTATTATTCGACAAATACATAGCTAGCCCATCCAAATAAAGAAATGTACCATCTTCAAATGTATGGTCAAAATAATCCTTTTAATCAACAACATATATCTTATGTCCAATTGAGAATATTATAATGCAAGTGATCTAATTTCTTTCATGGACATAGAAACACAACCAGGTATCTTTGACTAGAGAGTTATTGCACATTAGGTACAAAAGAAGATTAATTAAATAGTAAAAAAATACACTTGTCTTCGACTATATTCCACTATATTTAATTTTTAGGTTCCATAAGATTTTTCCGCGCCTAAATCATCGGTTGAACCTTAGCTAGATAACTTATGGGTATATATTATGCAGGTATTCTTTAGTTATGTATCATATCATTTAGCTTGATAACTTTGGTTTTGTATTCTACCCCATAGTATCTTAAATATTGAACATTATAGATTTCTTAAGAGACTACAACATTGTGGTCCAAAAAACAATTACCAATGCCACATATGATAATATTCTAGTATACGCTTTAAGAAATTATTTTAGGCCCAAGCAGACAATATATTAATTGAAGCAATCGATGCTTCGGCAATGTCTAAGCATATACAATTAATACTTCGGCAACACCGGGATGGATACAACCGATGCATTTGTTCAGTTATGCTTTGCTCACCAAGTCATAATTATAATTTCACACCTACCGATATTTTGTATGAGGTAATCAAAGCTTCAGCTCTTTACTCTTTCAAGCACAAATCTTATATTTACGGAAAACGGACACCATTTATTTATATATATATTAAAAAGAAGACTCTTAAATGTTGAACACTAACCATTCATATTTTACTACAAAACACACGTTGATTACAAAATAAACTATGGATTTCAGCGTATCTCCAAGTGTTAATTTTCTACCTCTCTACGCTCTCTAAAATCAAGACAAGACGAACTTCCTCTCTACAAAATTCATGTCCAACCACAAAATTTCAATATTTTCTTGAGGAAAGTACCCCTAAATACCCACTCAACTATGAAATACCAAAATAGTACCCGTTTTTGGACTAGTTTCATAAAATACCTAGAGACATATTTGGGACAATTATACCCTCTAGGGTATAAAAGGGGTTGTTTGGTTGAAACCCACTCTTTTTACACCTTCTAATCAGACTTTTAGGTTCCAATTCCCCACTTTCTCATTTCTAAATTTGAGGAGAGAGAAACGGAAAAACACGATACAGAACCAAATCTCAAACACTAACCCTAACAGAAGAACTCCAGCCATTAGTGAACCTTCAGAACTCCAGCGACTGAACCGTGTGTCATTAGTACTCCGGCCACCGAAACAAACGTTGATAGCTAGAATTCCGGCCACCGTACCATCGTCCGCCTCCGTCACCGTCGGAAAGGTACGTTTTTGGTCTTCTTCTTCAGACTGTCTGTGTTTTTCAGCGTAACTAACCAGTGACGGTTAGTGTAGATTTCGTAGACGTTGCCGGAGTTGTGAACGTCGATAGAGTTAGGTTTTGAAGAGTTGTCCTCAGTGCGGCGAGATTTTATCGTCTCTTTTAAGGTAATGATTTAGTGTTAATGATTTGTGTTGAAATGTTGTTGTAGGACGTGGCTGTCGACCTTCGGTAGAACTTGTTTAGTGTGGAACTGGTATGAACTTGTTTTGTGTAGAACTAGTTTTGTGTATGAACTTGTTTTGTGTGGAACTAGTTGTAGATTTAGTGTTAATATTTCAGTTGAACTTGTTTTGTATATTTTGCCTTATCTATCATAGCCGTTGCTGTCGACCTTCAATAGATGTTGTTTTGTGTGGTAGTGGTTTATCGTGGCCTTATCTATCATTATGAACTGTATATGTTGCCTTATCTATCGTAGTTGTGGCTGTCGACCTTGAGTAGAGGTTGTTTTGTGTGCAACTGTTATGAACTGTACGTATCTATCATTATGAACTGTATATGTTGCCTTATCTATCATAGTGGTGGGTGTCGACCTTGAGTAGAGGTTGTTTTGTGTGGAACTGCTATGAACTGTACGTATCTAAGTCTAAGGCTGCATGATATTCTTTGGTTAGGTATGCTAACAATATTTGTTCTTTTTGGGTTCATTGATTTTGACTGCTGGAAATCTATTTCAGGATGAGAAATTGCTCCTTACATAGAGGCAATAGATTCACAGGAGTTACAATCGAAATTGTTGAATTATTGATTGAATGTGTTTGTGTTGGCTGTTGCGTTTATCTTTGTTGCTTACACTATTACTCTCTGTTGTTTAGAGTTTAGGTTACAGTGATACTCTCTATTTTTTTGAAATTCTTCATCTTGATTGCAGTTTATTTGAAATGCGTTTGAGTCTTACTAAGCTGTGTTTCTAGATTGGATTTTAACTTCTGTCGAAAATCAGGTTTGATGAGCTTGAAAGGTCTAGTCAATTTCTCAGTGAATTGAGGCTCCACTACATGAAGCCTGTTATGTTTTATTTTTTGGCTGAACATAAGTTTCTGCAACAGCAAGATGACTAGCACACTTTATTTTGTCTTAGTTTGTCCGATAACTACTTACTGCCTTTGCTTTAAACTGAATATAGCTAGCACCAAGGAGTAGGGGTGTGTGGAGAAGAGGATGAGAAAAAGGCTGCGTTAGCATTTTTAAGTACCAAGAAGTTGTGAAATATAATCAATACACTCTAGGTTCAGGTGTTGGGATGTAACTAAATCAGAATTGTTGGGCAACTCAGTGATCCATGCTAATTATTGGTCAATTTTAATGTTTTCCAAAACTATAACCGAATAATTATAAAAGGTCTCTAGATGTCCTTGGTGACATTTATCCTTTAACATGCAGGTCATATCTCTCTTTGGACGATTGTCATTACTATCATTTTAGCGCTTAGTAAACTATGTTTTTCTGATATACTAATTAGCTACCTCTCTTTCTACGATGTCTTTTGATTTATCAAATAAGCGTGCTCATAGTTTGTGACATCTATCTTTATCATGCTGGTCATATTTCTTTATCTATGTTTGTCATTGCTAATTGTTAGCACTTCATCCAGTATCCTTTTTTTTTCGCGTATAACAATTTGTTTCCTCTATCCTCAATAATACCTCCACAAACTGGTCATTGTACTGAATTACATGAAGTAACCTAAGAGCTTTGTCAATTTGGTTTGAACTCAGGCAGGCCACGGTTGGGATGTGAAGAGTGTTGACTGGCACCCTACAAAATCTCTACTAGTTTCGGGTGGGTTTTATTAACTCGTGTTTACAAACAAAGAACAAGCATTTGCGAGCTTTTTTTGTTTTGGTCTTTAGTAGCCTTGGTATATGCTTATTGCCTTTCTGTGAGGGTATTTTCAGGTGGTAAAGATAATATTGTTAAACTTTGGGATGCTAAAAGCGGGAAAGAGCTTTGTTCATTGTGAGTAAATATTTGTGCATTATATCTTACTGGTCATGTATTGTGAAATTTTTTAAGAATGTGAAGTATGTTTCTTCTAGTCATGGCCATAAAAATACAGTGCTTTGCGTTAAATAGAATCAAAATGGTAATTGGGTGCTTACTGAGAAACCCCGTTTGATCTATGAATTGACAAACAATGTAGTTCATCTGAGCAATTCGTCTGTTCCTACTCTTTGAACTGTGGAAGATTTTTCTCTTTCTATACTTTGTCTTATTTATTGCTTTTTTATTCTTCCTCTTTAATAGGGAGTATGGTGAACTTTTAGTGAGCTGCAGACTAACTGGGGAAGCAATTACAGTTTGTGAAAGCCTAGAATTGTAAGGTAGTGCATGTGTATTATTTGCTCAAAGGGCATTTTCATACTTGATGAACAACCAAGCAGAACTAGCACTGCGTGACGCGATGCAGGTTCAAGTATGCATCCCTGAATGGCCGACAGCGTTCTACTTGCAGGCTCTTGCTCTCTCGAAGCTAGGAATGGAGACCGACGCACAAGACATGCTAAATGATGGGGCTGCCTTCGAGGCCAAGCGAACGAATAGCTGGCGTAGTTAAAACTTCAAGTAGTACTAATTATGAGGTTTTAGGTTTGGGGTTTAGTGAAATGACATGTAAGCAGTGAAGAGAGAGAGAGTAGAAATTGAGTTATTTTCTGGCTGAGGCAGGTGACTACAGTTGATAATTATCTATCAGACTAGTATTCTCGTATCTAGCAATGTATATGCGTCTTATCTATCAGACTTATAATCAAGTATCTAGCAATGTCTGTATTACATATCTATCAGACTTATTATCGAGTATCTATCAATCTCTATATGTCGTATCTATCAATGCAGATGTTTCGTGTCTATCAGACTATTGTTCACGTATCTAGTAATGTTAATATTTCGTATCTATCAGATTTATACTGAAGTATCTATCAATGCAGATGTTTTGTGTCTAGCAGACTATTGTTCACGTATCTAGCAATGTCAATATATCGTATCTATCAGATGTATACTCAAGGATCTATCAGTGTTATATATCGTGTCTATCAGACTATTGTTCACGTATCTAGCGATGTCAATATATCATATCTATTAGATTTATACTCAAGTATCTATTAATGCAGATGTTCCGTATCTAACAGATTTATACTCAAGTATCTATCAATGCAGATGTTTCGTGTCTATCAGACTATTGTTCACGTATCTAGCAATGTCAATATATCGTATCAATCAGATTTATACTCAAGTATCTATCAATGCAGATGTTTCGTGTCTATCAGACTATTGTTCACGTATCTAGCAATGTCAATATACCGTATCTATCAAATTTATACTCAAGTATCTATCAATGCAGATGTTTCGTGTCTATCAGACTATTGTTCACGTATCTAGCAATGTCAATATACCGTATCTATCAGATTTATCCTCAAGTATCTATCAATGCAGATGTTTCGTGTCTATCAGACTATTGTTCACGTATATTGTTCTGATAGATCTGACTTATAGAAATTAAAATGAGAATCGTTCGAAGATCGATGCGTGAAATGAAATTTATTCACACAAAAAAGTATCATCTTCCAATGATTCCGACAGGCAATACACTGAAAGTTAACTATCTTCTGTAGGAGTCTGATAGATATGAACCACGACATTGCTAGTTAACTATTAATAGGCCTGATATCTTCTTTATTAGGAGTCTGATTGATATGACTCACAGAAATTGCGATTGGTAAGTATATTGCTCTGATAGACACGACTTATAGAAATTAATATGAGCAGTGTTGGAGGATCTACAATTGATATGAACATTAATTTCGCATTAAAAAGGATCATCTTCCTATGACTTAGGCAGACACTACATTGATAGTTTGGAATTTGTTACATTGATAGATAGCACATATACATATTAATAGATTCTTTAGTCGGAGTCTGATAGATTTGAATTATAAACATTGATAGTTAACTAACTATAAGTATGATAGATTCTCTAGTATGAGTCCGATAGATATGTATAAAGACAATGCTAGTTAATTAATCACAAGTATGATAGCTTCTGTGTTAGTAACCTGATAGATGTGAGTAACATACATTGCGATTGTTTCGTATATTGCTCTGATAGATACAGCTTACAGCAAATAATGGATACGAAACGTATCTTGAACACACATTGCTGGTCACACCAAAGTTTACTAATAAGTTCCGAATAATTGTCTAATACACGCATCCTTATCTAACTTAATCATACATCCTGCTCAACAAAATGGAATTACATACTACCAATGCTGCTGCAACAGGTGGTCAGATCCAGACATCCACTCCAATAGGGGCAGATACATCTCAAGCCACCACCGCTCCTGGGCACAATTCAAATCAGCAGGCCAGCTCTAATCCTCAACCTGCAGCTGTATCAGCTGCTGTACCAACTGCTGATCAGTGGTACCATCAACAACAACAATACTACCAGCAGTATCCTGGATATAGTTCGTATCAACAACCTTATCAGCAATACCCTGGCTATCAAGCCTTCGGAAATCCACCTCATCTGACACTAAAACTGAAACTGATGGAATCACCTGAATGTAAGAAGAAGCAGCTTCGGAATGGTTCGGACACATACTCGTTACGAAAATATCCTAAAAGACAGACCACCACTCCAAAAGAAAACCACTAGAGCATTCCATAGCTAGTACACAAGTTGGTAGACAATCAATTAGAACCACCAAAAGTAAAATCCAACACTAATCATCTGTTCTTACCAACAGCATCGCTAGACCCGTTGCTTTCAGCTAGAAATGCCTCAGTTGTAGCATGTAAATTCCTCCTCCGAAGGTAATCATGTATGTAAACATCCAACCTATAACATCAAACACCAAACACACAATCAAAACTCAACAGCAACACCAACATCACACAAATTTTACATAAACATGGACAAAATTTACATAACAAGCACACGAAAGCAAAACCAAACATAAACCCTAAAACACAGGAATTTTTTCTTTTTTCTAAAATCCATCAGAGTAAAAAAAACTCTAGAAAAACGAAAACCTCTATGAATACTCACATTTTATCAGAGTCCTAGTTATTTCCCGACATGACTATTAGCAAAAAAAAACCTCCAAAGGTGAATCTTTTTCAAAAGGTTAAAGATAAGAAGACGAAATTGGTTTTAAATTTGGAGAAAGAAAATATAAGTCGGTTCGATTTCTTTATTAGAATTTGGTTCTAGAGTGTTCCTTGCTCAAGTATTGTTGTTCGATTTCTTGACGGTGGTTATGGAGGTCGAGGTCGACGTTAGGTGTTCTGGGAGGGTTAAGAGAGAGAAAGGGGGTTGAGAGAGAGTGTGGAGGCTGGTTCAAAATTCAAAATGGTTGATGGGATGAAAATACCTATTAATTCTCAAAATAAGGCTTATATACTAGGTTAAGGGTATTTATGGTATTAAAAAACAAATAGATCTTTCAAAGGAATTGTTTTATTGAGATGGGTATTAAGTAAGCATTAACCCATTTTGGGGTATTAGATACCAATATGTTTGGCCAATAGGTACTTAGAGTGTCATTTCCCTATTTTCTTTTCACTTTATATAGACTCGAAGATGGGAAGATAGCACATAAGACTCACATTAGCATTAGGCAAGTACATACTTTGCCCATCGAAATTAAAAAAATGTCTCATCTAAATGCATAAATGCATGCTTTAAATTATTCTTCTTCATCTATATATTTTTCATCCAAGCGAGAACTCATGCAAGTGATCTAATTCCTTTAATGGACATAGAAACATATCAAAAAAATCTTCGGCAAGACAATTGCTACACATTTGATACAACAGGAGATTAATATACACCTTCGGTTCCAGCAGAAAAAATAGAGTTGTCTTCGGCTATGCTCCACCTTTAGGTTCCAGAAAATTTAGGTTGAATTTTAAAGCACATAAAGAGTCCTAGTATACTTAAGTTTCGAATTATCCATATTTCGGCCTCTAAAGGCCGCCTGAATGGTACAAACTCACAACCATCGCCGTAAATCGCAGCATTTGGGATTCTGCCACTTTGGACCTATACTTAACGGCATATAATTTTAATAAGCGGTTATTCTTTAGTTGCGTTTCATATCCTTGACCCAAATAACTTAGGTTTCGTATCTTATCCCATAGTGTCCTAAATACGGAAAATTAGAGTTTTATTAAGAGACTACAACGTTGTGGTCCAAAAAACAATTACCATCTTCTGGGTAGAGAGATGATCAAAATGTGCTTCTTTATATACAAATCGTTGATACCACCAGCTTAATCTCCATATAGCTTTGCAAAATGGCTAAACTCTCTGTCGTCATTGTCTTTTTCGTTCTATCATTTTCAACAAACGTTTCAACTACTCTTTCATGTCAGCCTTATTGCTCTCCGATCACGAATACCACCGATGCAGACTTGATCAGGTTCAACATGAATTTGGAATTTCTCGAAGCAGAGTTCTTTCTGCATAGTTCAGTTGGGCGAGGACTCGATGCCTTCAACAAAACTCTTGCCAGAAATGGACCTCCACCAGTTGGTGCCACTAAAGCCAATCTTGATCCTCTTGCTAATAAAATCATCGAAGAATTTGCTTACCAAGAGATTGGTCACCTCAGGTTTGTCTGTCGTAGTACTTACGTGATCATGGTATATTGTTAACAGACAAAAACATTAGGCATATCGGCGTAGTTATATTCTTTCTTAAATTGAATGTAGGGCTATTGATGATATAGTGGGAGGTATACAAAGACCTTTGATCGATCTAACAGCTGAGAATTTTGCGAGGATAGTAGATACAGCAGTCGGACGGAAATCGTGGCCGATGTTCGATCCATATGCAAATTCACTCAACTTTCTCTTGGCCACCTATATCATTCCTTATGTTGGACTCACTGGTTATGTTGGGGCTATTCCTAATTTACGTAATTACACTTCTAAAAGGGTAAATACCTACTCTTCTAGTACACTTTTATATATATATATGACTAGGGTTGTTTATATATATAAAACCTAAATATTTGATTATTTTATAACCAAGTAAGCCATTAACTATAACATGGGTAATACCAGTTGGTGGCAGGTCTAACCGGAGTGGAAGGACAACAAGATGCCGTGGTTCGGACACTTCTGTACGAGAGAGCCGGTGAGACGGTAGAGGCTTATGGCGACGCTACGGTGGCGGAATTAACGAACGATATCTCCGCACTCAGAAACACGTTAGGAAAGTGCGGGATCAAAGATGAAGGAATCATCGTACCACCAGAATTAGGAGCTGAAAACCGTACCTGCAGTAATATCATATCGGCGGACGCTTATTCTCTCACTTACTCCCGTACGCCGCCGGAAGTTTTAAGGATTGTTTATGGGACCGGCGATGAGCACGTGCCTGGTGGGTTTTTCCCATGTGGGGGCAATGGAAGGGTAGCTAAAGAATTTCTTAAGAAAATATGATTAGTACGTAGTCTTTATCACTGGGTATGGAGTTCTGGTCCATGGTCCATGGTGATGCAGTTGTTCTCGTGGGATTATTGGTTTAATGAATAAAACTCTGTTTTCTATTATGGATTGATTTTGCAATTATATAAAACTATACTAGTAATTCACCATAATTTTAAAATCACATGGACACAAATAAGAAACTTTTGATAACCTGGTCTTGGATTTATTATATTATTGATTCTGATTTATTATTTTAATATAAATCTCATAAAATCAATAACACCAAAAGAAGTTCTTCCAAAAATAAAAAATGCGAAGGAAAATAATAAAACATTCAATAATTACTAATGCGGTTAAAGTATTTATAGATAATTAACCAATTCTTTTACTACCACCTAATATCCAAACTTGATAAATTACCATTAGATATATACATAATTGAAAAAACAACCAATAACTATTTTTTTTTCTAACAATTTTTTTCTATTTTTAAATTTTTTTGTATCTTTCCAACCGTAGTTAAAAGTTTTGTATCTTTCCAACCGCAGCTAAAAATAAATTACCGTTAGATATTTTGAACAACCAGTAAATATTTGGGGCATACTCTTTGATACCCCGGTGGTGCGGGAGGTTTTAATGAGGTGTCTGAAAATCAATCAATATATTGTCACTTGCAATTTTAAAAAAAAAATTGTTTTTAGTGGTGATTGGAATGATTAAAGACTTATTAAACATCGGAAGGATTACAGATTTATTAAACGTCGGAATGATTAAAGACTTATTAAACACGTGATGGACTAAAACCTTATTAAACACCTGATAGATCAAACACCTTATGGATTGAAGATTTATTAAATACTTATTACCTTCAAATGGATCTTTGAATGGATCGGATAAATGCAAGATCTATTAAGTGGTTGATTCATTTAAAGAAGATACTCATTAAATGCCTTGATCGGATTTAATATATGCATATGGTTTTATCATGTTCAAATACGATAGGTTGTTAATGGAAGTATAAAAGCCAACAAGGAAAAGTACAAAATGAGTGAAAGTAAAGCTAACATGAAATACAAATATGATCATTAAAAAGAATTCGATCAACATTACAAAAATATCTTGTAAACTACAAGAACTTGTACGAATGATGTTTCTAAAATATCTGATATGAAAACAATAAAATTCCTTGCATACTCTAAGGACTTTGATAAAAAATACTGACATTAAAAACAACTAACCTTAGGGCTAGTTCACTTTGGTGGCTTTGAACAGTACATCGTCCCTGGACTATCGCGTTTGGTGGCAGATAATCCATTGACTTTCAAATGTTCGTTAACAGTCCCTGGACTATCGCGTTTGGATAAAGTTAGTCCACAAGATCCTTTTATCCATGAGAGGCTGCCACCCGTCACCATAGTCCTCAGATTTTTGTATCACCACTAGTCCCTTGAGTTTAGTTATTCGTAATATTCTACATTTTGGGTTTGACCTAAACTCAAGGGACTAGTGGTGATACAAAAATCTGGAGACTATGGTGACAGGTGGCAACCTCTCACGGATTAGAGGATCTGGTGGACTAACTTTATCCAAACGCGATAGTCCAGGGGCTGCCAACGGACATTTGAAAGTCAAGGGACTATCTGCTACCAAACGCGATAGTCGAAGGACGATTTATTGTTCAATGCCTCACTTTGGTTGTCTTTTCAACATTGCCTTCTTCTTTCTCCTCTTTGTCATCACATGAATCCTCCTCAGCTTCGTCATCATATTCGGATTCATCCAAGGAGTGGTTGATTTTATCACTTTGTGTCATAGTATGAAAGGGAATTTCTTTATAAGAGACAAAACCCCATAGCTTCCAAGAGACCGATTTAACAAAATCTTCTCTCTGTTCCGATGAGAGTTCCGTGGTTGAGCTTGTTCTCCACATACGGGCCATCACCATGTTTGCTAAGGTAAAAAAATTGTGGAAACCAGTTCCCCAATTTTGTGTGGCCCATTTATTCATCTTTGTAAAAGTGGTTCGTCCTTCCTTCAAATATTCTGAGAACATCTTTGAAAACACTAAAAGACAAATCTGATATGAAATTTAATATTAACATCCGATGTATAATTTAATATCAACATACTATGTGAGGATTAATATCAATACATAGTAAAGAGAGTCGTAAAGTGTTTACCTGAGATTTTCCAGTATCTGGTCAGCAAACTTGGATTTTCCTTGGCTCTGATTTTCTTGTCATTTTCCCAAGCACCAGTAATGTAGAGGAATTGGGTCCTCTAAGGCTTGTAAGCTTCTAGCAGGTCATCAACGACTTTATAATTATTCCTCATGTTGAAATAATAGAAAGGGATATGATGATTCCAATGTAAACTGGCCACAACAACAAATTTCTCCATAAGCATCGGAATTTTAGAAAGCCTTGAAGCTATGATGGTGGATAGTAATGTATACCAAGCATTGGGACTTAGCTGATTGGACATAACTTCACCAAATGGAAGTACCTCACAATCTTTTGGTCCAAAGGGAACCGAAGACCCCACTTGAGCACTTCGGTATATACCATTAGTTCCCCGATTTTACTATCCATCGGAGTTTCATCAGGGATACGAATCCTTACTTTGACAAAATCTGGAAAACCCCATTTGTTCCTGATTCCATCCAATTCAGTTGTACGGGTATACACGTAGGAAAGTTTTTGAAGTGTTAGTAGATACTTAATACTGACCTCGGAGAAGTTGAGCCTCACTCACCCCACGAGACACTCCGAAAGTGGTTTAAAGTCTGGTGGTCTGACATTTTCTTTCTTTTCCAGAACTACACTAGTGTCACCGGTTTGACCGGATGTCTCAAATGGAGTGTCATCTCCGAGATCATCCATTTTTCATCCATTATTTGTGACGGGTCGTTAGTGGGTTTGCAACACTGGAGGATCTACCATTGTAGAACCTTTAGTGGGTTTTTTTGTATCCATGGCAGAGGAGGTTACGTTTTGGCTTTAGAAATCCTGGTAATCCTTCAAGGCATGTTTTCCCCTACATCCGACCCATAGAAATAAAAGGAGATGAAGTTCTGCGACTAGTAACGACTTTATTTTTTATGAAAGGATTTTCAATTAATTGAACAAGGGGTTCAAGACTTGTTAAAGATGGAGCAAGAGAAATTTTTCTGGAAACTACTAATGGTCTATGAGATGACGAACTTATGTCTGGTTCTGGTATCTCTTGTATGATCAGTCCACCATGAGAAACAGGTAGTCCGGCAACGATTCTAGCCTTTCTTTTCTCTTTCTCTAACTCAAACAAGTTAAGCTAGCCTCATTTAATTAAGAAAGTTCTTGCAGTGACCATAAAAGTCTTGAGAAATATTAGAAAATTTGAAAACTTGGGATGATTCAAGGTTTCTCTCTAGAATTAGAATTTGAAATTTTTCTTACTCTAGAAATGGAAACAGTAAAAAATAAAATTTATATAGTTGAATGATCTACTTAATTTCTTTACTTAGGGGAGATGAATCAGTTAAATAATGATTAAAGACTGCTAATTATAGCCTCGTCAATTTTTTAAAGTTTAGGTGCAAGTACCTAGGAAAAAACTGCTAGTGGGTCCGATTAGAAATTGAAACATGTAACTGAGAACTAAGTAAAAACTCACAACCTTTGAGTTGTTCGATTGACTCTTCAGATTTACTTCGAATGCGGATTGTATATTATATACCATGATTAGCTCTTATTTTGAAAGAACTAAGGGGCTATATAATTGGATCGGATATAGTTAGGGGTATTTCATAGCGATTCTGATTTAATCTGAATGGAAATTCGGCTAAAATGATCGATGTTTAATGACTAATAAACAACTTGAGTGGGTCAATGACTCAGCTATGTGTCTAGTATCTCAAAGCACGGGTTTGGGAGCTAATAATGGGATTGGGGGCTAATATAATGGACTCAATAATAAGATCTGACCCGAAAGGGTATCTCAAAAGAGTATAAATACCCCAACCAACTTCATTAAGAGGGTTGAAATTTTTCTAAAAATATTAAATATAAGGATACACCTCATTTCTCTCACTACTCTCTAAAAACATACCTAATATCAACCAATTGTCTTCCCTTTTTACCCTTAAGCCAGATTTTTCCATCAACAAACCTATTTTTTTGCAAATATTACTTAAACTCGTGTTCTCTTTCATAATGTTGTGATCATCTCCCGATCTCATACAACTAACCATCTCGTATGACTTATTATATTTATAGTCCATTACCTCATAAAATTAGGTAATAAATTCTAATATCCTAGTTCAGACTTCACTCGGTCATGATTATAGTAAACTACGCATTCAACTAAGTGGGAATGATATAGTTCAAAGTATATATTAAATTTCAGTCTCATCCTAAATTTAAGATCAATCAATTAATCCAGTAGGAAATTAAAACATTATAATTAATATCAATAGTAAAGAATAAAAAACTAAATTAATTTAAGAAAAAATATTACATTATAAATTTCATTTATAGAGGTTTTATAACCTCGTGGCAAAAGCATTTAGCTCTTATTGAGCATAATTCGGATAAATATATGGAAGAAAGAAGGAAAAGAAAATGTGAAGAAGTCCTAAACTACTATATAAAAGTAATATAACATCAATGATAAATATCATTTCGTCAACAGGTTTGATCCAGGTGACACTAACTTAATCTCAAAATGTGACATTTTATCAGGTCGGGCATCAAGATTTTCACCATCAAAACCAAGATAATCATTCTCATTGAATGCCATATCTTTTTTGGTCATACACGTTTTATAACCTGCTTCGAGGTACCATGCCTTTTAAACCTTTGATGTATTATGGATACTCATTGAATAAACACTATGTTTTTTGTTGCAGTTTTTCATGTCTCATATGTACATTTTAATGCAACTAAACACTCTCAAATTTGAATACTCTAAAGGCTTCTCGTACCACATCTCCTGTAGAGGCTTCAAGTAAATCGCACTAGATGTATATTTGTTTATGAGCTAACATCGAGTCATTAATGATTCAGCCCAATACTATATCAGGAGCTTAGCAGTAATGAACATGCACCTCACTTTCTCAAGAATGGTTTTGTTCATTCTTTCAGAAATATCATTTTGTTGTGGAGTGTTCTCTACAGTTCGGTGCCCGAGCTATCCCTCTTGTTTTCCAGTAATCAATAAACTAATTTCTATAGAGTTTAAAACCTGTTATTTGTCTCAAACGTTTTTACTTCCTTACCAACTTATTTTTCAACCAAGATTCTCCATTGCTTGAACCTATCAAAAGCTTCGCCCTTCAAAATTAATAGATAAATCCACGGATTTTTGAATAATCATCAATAATTAACATAAATTGTATATTACTGTCATGAGATTAACCCTCATGGGACCCTAGAGATTAACATGTATGTAGTCAATGGTTTATGTTGTTATATGTTTGGATCTTACAAATTTGAATCTATCTGATTGATAAAATTCCAAGCCATTCAGTTTGTCTTTTCTGAACAAACATTTCTTTGGGAACTTCAATAATTCATTCTCACTCACATTCCCAAACCATCTATCAAAACTTTGGACAAGCTAGAACTATACCTTAACAGTATTAGCGAACAATGAATAAAGGTAATTGGAAAATTTTCCCTTCATTTTAGTCATGGCACCTGTAACAATTTTCATGTATTTATTTTCAACTTGTATTAAACAACCTATGTTGTCCAACATGCCAAGGAAAATTAGATTTCTTGTCAAATCAGGAACGTGCCTTATATTCGTCAAATTTTGATTACAACCATCAAATATTCAATTTTTTACAAATCTAATACAATTATCTTGCTAGCCGTGTTATCAATTAACACAATATATCTATTATTCTCTTCAAATGAGTGAAACCAATCCTTGTGTAGACTAATATGGATTAAGCATCTAGAATCAAGAATTCACTCTCTCTAGCCTTCATCCGAAGAGTTCCCCATAACCTCTGCAGAGCCATATCCTTCGGAAGCAACAAAAATATTCCCATGATCTGATCTACAATTATCTTACTTTCTGAGTCATTCGGGATATTCTATCATGAAATAACCCAAGTTCTTGCAATGGTGACATCTATTATTAGACTTATCAAACTTATTTTTTGACTTGATTAAGACTCTCCTCTGGCCTTTTTTGTATCCTTTCTTTTTAAGTTGCCTCTAATGTTCAAAGCTTCATGCTTACTTCTCGAACTCTCAGCCATTCAACATTGTATGAGTTCCAACGTCTTGGATTGTCTATATGCAGAAGAAATCGATCACCATTTTAGAGAAGTCATCAAGATTCGTATCCTCATGTATATTGAAACTAAGGAACTTTGCCTTCAAATAGATTAAATATTACATGGACTTTGTGATATACATGCTCACCAGTTTGTTCCAGACTCTAGCTGTTGAATTTTCTTTTGAGACCTGACTTAACATATTATCTCTCACATATAGAATGATAATGTTGTGTGCAGTTTCAAGTATTTCATGTTTCTCAACCTCAGAAATGTTTTTAGGCAATATATTCTCCCCTGTTATGGTTGGAACCAACTTCTGTTGAACCAAAAGTGCATGCATTCGTTGTCTCTAGATTCTAAAATCTATTTTCCTGTTACACCTCTACATCTCAAACTTTGTCAATCCCATCTTAGTTTAAAAATAACTACGTAACGAGGTTGTGATACCGGCTGTGAGGTTAAAAACAAGCTATATTCGATCAATTCAGGTCTCAAACCAATCAGTTCAAGAACTACGTCATTGGATGTGCAATAATTCTATTATAGAATATAACAAAGCAATAACAGTGTAAGAGAAAGTATAACACAAAGGTTTTATAATGGTTCAAAAAACATTCTATGTCCATTCTGACCCACAACGATTGTCATTTCCTTTGGTTTTTCAACAGTAACAACAATATACAAGATTAAGATAACTGGAAAAATACAATGCTTATATAAACTCCAAATTCCAGAGCTCACCCTATAGTCTTCCAAGATAACTCTCTTTGTTTCTCAGATCAAATGATAATTATCGTTAGTTTTCTATTATTTTTATACTAATTTATGTGTTACTTTAAATTAATAATATATAAAATACTCTCATTTGTTTATTTTTGTGCTTATCTAAAAATTAAGAGTTAAAAGAGTAAAAATATAAAAATAAAACTAAATTTGAATAAAATAGTTAAGAGAGAAACATAAGAGAAACTATAAATCACATTTTAAATTTCAAAAAAGAGAATTAAAAGATAAATAAATAAATTTGATTTTGATTATAAAAGCAGTCCTTAAAAAGAAGAAGTCAATGCTGATGTGGTTTATTTTTTTAATTAAGATGTGTGCTAATTCTGATTACCCTCATTAGTGGAAGTGGTTGGGGGTATATATACTTAATTACTGACCCATGGACTTATTGGGTCGGATCGTAAAACCGAGTCAAGTTTAAGGACCCATTAGTAATCTGTTTGAAGTGACCAGCAACTAGCTTAGTCAATATTTATTACATTTGTCCTCTTCAGAGTTTTATTATAGTGGTCATGGACCGAACTGCCTTTCAAATTAAGTCAAGACATAGTAGCTAAAATATCCGATCTCATCAAATTCAATATAATTTATAACTAATAAATTATATTTTTTTGTTTTTATAATTAATTGTTAAATCACTTTGGCTATATATTCTCCCGATTGGAGAAGATAAAAGTATCTTGGAAAGAGAAAAAAACATTCTAAAAATTAACCAATCATCACAACTTGTTTTTACTTTTTTTTTTATATTTTTCATTTATTTATTAATGTTATGAACATGATTAAAATGAGTTCATATTTCTTTGTTCACTGTTTTCGAAAACCTCTCTAGATACAATTGATATGTTATTTTTTATTTTTTATTTTTATTCCTACTCTTTAGTATTGATAAAATTATTAATGTTTCGAATTATCTACAAGTTTAATTGCTTGTTCATAGATTTATGACCGAGACCGAGAGGTAAATTCTATTTTTGAACTGTACCAATGCTAGTGGGTTGAATGAGTAGTGCGCTAGTGAAGTTTGAACTAGGTTATTTAACCTGGTGATTCCATTGTAGGAGGGAGAGAACTAGAGATATAACCAATCATACAAAAAAGTTAGTTGCCGATGATCGAGAGATGAAAACAACATTCTAAAAACGAATCTGGCTTTAAAAAACATTTGTTTATTTTAATAAAATATAAAAATCATATAAATTCTTAATGTATGGATAAATAAACTCAAAATATTTTATGAGATTAATATTTTCTATTTTTTAGTTATTTTATTTAAACAAAATCCCCTAATTTTGATCCTTTGGATCAATTTTTATTATTATTCAACTAATATAAATTTTTTATTATATTTTATAATAAAATTTTAGATAATAAAAATGGATAATTTTTTCTTTGGGTACGATGTCCGAGTCCACCAATTTTTCGCACACTTGAAATTTTTTGTTTATTTCCCAAGAAGAAATCTACTATGTATTCTCTTCTTTAATCTCTTTTGCACACTTCACCAAAGTCTAGTCCACTTCTTCGAAGTCCAAAGAGAGCTATAAATAACCATTTATGTTGTAACAATGAGTAACTGATTCTGCTTCTAAGAAAACATAGATGTAACCATTGTAATTGGTGCCTTATACCAACATTCACACTTATACATCTTAAGTCCATAGGGATACTCACTTGGCTAGTGTATACTTTACCTCATTCGTTGTCCTTCAGGCCAACATAGGTTTCTTCTTGTCTAATGGGTCCAGGCTCATAACCTCACTCGACTTTACCAGTGTCTTCCTAACTGAAACAACTAATTCCTTTGTCGGAGGCTTCTTGAAAGATGGACATGCTTTGTTTGACCAATTACTTCCAAGTTTAAGTATTCAATGCCACACATGATAATATTTTGATATAAGATTTAACAAAGGATTTTAGGGCGAATCATACAATACATTAACTGAAGCAATTGATTCGTCGGTAATGCCTATGAGTATACAGTCGATGCTTCAGTAATACCTGGATTAATACAGCCGATGTATTTGATCAGTTATGCTTTGTTCACCGAGTCAGAACTATAATTTCACACATATCGAGATATTGCATGAGGTAATCAGAGCTTCAGCTCTTTACTCTTGCAAGCACAAAGTTAACATGAAAGGAATATAAAAGATATTGAACGTAATTTAAATCATGAATAAATCATATATCTACAGGGAAAGAACAATGATTTCATATATATGAGATTAGAAGAAGACTCTCTCCAATATTAAACAATCCAACTGTTGAATCTTAGAGTATCTTCAAGTCAATCTTCTACCTCTTTACACTCTAAAAAACTAAGACAGCCCAAACTTTCTCTCTCTAGACAATTCTTCAAGCTCCGAGCAGCCACAAAATTTCAATATTTTCTTTCACTTTATATAGACTCGAGGATATGGAGCATAACATACAAGAGTCGCGTTAGCATTCGGTAAATACAAACCTAGTATATCCAAATAAAGATCTTATCCACACATGGCTTTTATAATTCGGCCCCACGATACTAAATTACAACCATCCCTCTAAATCACAGCATTCGAGATTCTACCACTTTTGGACCTATACTTAACGGCGTACAATTTTAATATACGATTAATAAGCGGTTATTCTTTAGTTACGTCTCATATTCTTGACCTAAAAAACTTAGCTTTCGTATCATACATCTCATTCAATTGTATATATGCAGAAGCCAATGAGTTCAACAAGATCACATTTTGATCTTTATCAGTGATTTTCTCACTAATTTTCTCCAAATCGATCACTATTTTGGAATCGTTATCAAGGTTCTCACCAAAGTTCTTATTCTCTTGCATCTTAAAACCAAAGAACTTTAGCTTCAAATATATATTATTTTTTAGGAACGTTGTAATGTACATGCTCTCCAATTTGCTCCAGATTTCAACTGTTGAATTTTCTTTTGAGACCTGACTCAACACATTATCGCTCATATATGGAATGATAGTGTTTTATGCATTTTTTAGTATTTCATGCTTCTCAACCTCAATACATTTTCCAGGTAGTGTAGTCTCTCCTGCTAGGGTCAGAGCCACTTCTTTTAACCAGGAGTGCATGCATTCATTGTCGCCATACTCTAAAATTTATTTTCATGTTAAACATCTACATCTCAAATTTTATCAGTCTCATATTTAGTTTTAAAAATCACATCGTAACGAGGTTGTGATACCGACTGGGATGCTAACAACAAGATCTATTCGATCAATTTAGTTCTCATACCGATCATTCTAAAAACTACGTCACTGAACATGTAATGATTCTATTGTAGAATATAACAAAGCAACAAAAGAGTAAAAGAAAGTGGTTCGGAAATTTTCCTACGTCCCTCTGAGCCACAAAATTGTAGTTTTCTTTGGTTGTCATACAGTAAAAATAATATACAAGATTAAAATAACATAAAAGGACAGTTGTTACATAAACTCCAAATTCCACAGCTCACGCGATAATCTTCCAATATAACTCTATTTGTTTCCCTCATTAGATAATACTTATCCTTGATTTTCTATTATTTTTATACTAATTTATATGTTAATTCTATTTAATAATGAATTTAATACTTCAATTGTTTATTTTTGTGTTTATTAGAAGACTGAGAGTTAAAAGAGCAAAATTGTAAAATAGAGCTAAATTTGAAGAAAAAAATTAGAAGAAAAAAATTAGAACCAAAGACTTGAAAACAATAAGGGATAAATAAAAGAGAAATTTAAAATCATATTCTGAATTTTAAAAGAGAATTAAATGAAAATAGATTAATTTAATTTTAAATTTTAAAATCGGATTAAAAAAAGAAAGAATTCAATTAATATAATTTAAGCCATTAATTATCACTTATTGTTTTTATAATAAATGTACAAATCACTAGAGATATAACAAGTACTACACAAAAGTTAGTTGTCGATGATCGATGAGATAAAAGAAACATCCTCAAAAACAATCTAGTTTTAAATAATATATGTTTAGCATAATTTATATAAAATATAAAAACCGTAAAAATTGTTAGTATATGTTTAAATAACCTCAGAATATTTTATAAGATTAATATTTTCATTTATTAAATTATTTAATTGAAATTAAAAACCATAATTTTGATCATGTGGATCAATGTTTTTATTGTTAAACTAACATAGTTGTATTATTATTATATTTTATATCAAAATTTTGGATAATAAAAATGGATAATTGTTTTTTTGGGTTCGATATCCGAGTCTCAATGCTCGTTATAACTACAATAAAAATTGTACAATTGCAATTTTTCTTTTATTTTCCGAGAAGAAATTTACTATGTGCTTTCTCTCTTAATCTCTCCTTTACACTCCACCAAAGTCTCGTCCACTTTTTTGAAGTCCAATGAGAATTATTTATAATGTTTGGTGTCAATATCTATTAAAACATAATATAAAAAAACTCTTAACATAAATAACCATTTATATTGTAATAATGAGTAACTAATTCTGCCTCTCATATAACATTGATACAACCATTCTAGTTGATGTATATACCTATTGGTGGTGATAAAAAAATAATCAGATGGTAGTTTTGGAAGTTATTTAGGTAAAAAGTGGAGAGAGAATGAAGATGTTTATATTTATTATAGAGAGAAAAAAATCCAACCCATTTAATGTTAGTGTTAAAATATTTATAGTATTTTTTTTATTTGTGGGTCATTCGAGTCGGGTCATATATTTTGGTTGGTCTCACGAGCCCCCAGACTCATAAGCGAATCAACTAGGCATCTAGCTGAGTCATTAACCATATTGCTTATTCATTTAATTTATCGGTGTGGTCTGAACCGTCCCTCTAAGAGAAATCCGATCATTTTTACTGTTTTTCCCTATAATATATTCTGATCGCATCACCTATAGTCACACTAAAATATCTCAATTCCATAGGGTTAGCCACTTGGCTAGTACAGACTTTACCTCATACGTTCTCCTTTAAACTAAAGTAGTTTTCGTCTTGTCTGAAGGCCCCGGGGTTCATAACCTTGACGCCTTTGTTGGAGGCTTCGTGGTAGATCGACCTGCTTTGTTTGACCAATGACTTCTAAGTAAATAAATCAATGCCGCATATGATAATATTCTGGTATAAGGTTTAAGAAAGTATTTTAAGCCGAAGCAGGCATTGCATTAACTGAAGCAACCAATTTGTCGGAAATGCCTAGGCATATACAGTCTATGCTTTGGCAACACCTAGGCGGATACCGCCGATGATTTGATTAGTTATGCTTTTCTCACCAAGTCATAACTATAATTTCACACCTCCCGAGATATTGGATGAGGTAATCAAATCTTTAGCTCTTTACTCTTTCAAGCACAAAGTTAACATGAAGGAATATAAAGTAAATCTAAAATACAGAATAAGAGATTTAACGTAATTCAGATTATGAATAAATCCTATATTTACGGGAAACGGACACCACTTTTATATATATATATATATATATATATATATATATATATATTTAACGTGATTCGGATTATGAATAAACCTATATTGTGCCTATAGCTATATCAGTGATCGAGGAATAATTATCATTGGAAATTTTTCCCTTCATTATAGTTATGGCACCTCTAACAATTTTCAAGTAACCATTCTCAAATTTTATTAAAAATCCTAAGTTTTCCATCATGGCAAGGGAAGTTGGATTTATTGTCAATGAGGAACGTGCCTTATATTCGTCAAAATTTGATTACAACCATCAAATATTTGAATATTCAAAGATCTAATCGAGTTATCTTGCAATCCTTGTTATCAAGTAATACGATATCTCTATTATTCTTTTTAAATGAGTGGAACCAATCCTTGTGTGGACCAATATGGATTGAGCATCCAGAATCAAGAATTCACCCTCTCTCGCCTTCATCCGAATAATGCCCCATAACCTCTGCAGAGTCATCCTTCAGAAGAAACACAAATATTCCCCTAATCAGATCGACAATTATCTTACTTTCTCAGTCGTTGGGGATATTATTTTATGAAATACCCCAAGTTCTTGCAATGGTGACATCTAATATTAGACTTATCAAAAAAAATTCTTGACTTTGATCTAGAATTCCTCTGACCTTGTTGGTATCCTTTATTCTAAGATGTCTGTAATGTTCAAAGCTTCGTGCTTAATTCCCAAAATCTTAGCCCTTCGATAATATATGAGTTCCAACTCCTTAAAACT